>CM040243.1:53680158-54180158 GCA_022545495.1 Chrysanthemum lavandulifolium
TATATATTTTTAGCCTGACCCGACCCAACCCGACCGACCCTACCAACAACACTATTACAATGTAAAAAACTCGGGTTGAACCCAAACCCGAATTGACCCGACCGGAGTTCTAAACAAGGTCGGGTTCGGGTATATTTTTTTAAGCCTTGACCCGATTTAACCCGACCCGAGTTGACCCGAACCCTACCGGATCAACCCGAATAACACCCCTATTCATGGGGATAGACAAACTCTGTCATTGGTGCCTCCTTTCCACTGACAAACCACTAACTTTTTTTTTCTTCTTATTTTATTTATTTTTGTATCTCTTTTCCTATTAGCTAATTTCACAAAACTACCATCGGTGTGTTTTATTTGTTTATATAGTTGAGTATCCTGATTATTTTTAAAAGTGTGCAAATTACCTTCTATTTAGTTATTGTTCTATTCGGTTTAAGAGCACCGAGGTTTGGTACGCCATAAGGCTTGTTAGGCTAAAAGAAGTGGTGATGATCGGTTCACTTTCCGTATCAGCGTCATATCAGTTTTCTCTCTCATCTCATTTCCCTTCACTCCTCTCACCTTTCACCCGTTTTGATCACCTTCCCCTCACATTTCATTAAAATACACACTTTATAAAAATATACCCCGATAAATATCAGACACACACTCATAAAACAATAAGAAACATTTACTTTTTGATATGGGCCTCACGTTTTTTGCACCTCACTTTGATGAGCCGGTCACCAAATGTAACACCCCCAAAATATCGTAGCGGAAGATTGTGTCATTGGGGTGCTACTTCATAATACAAAGTACAAGTTATAGAAAACGACTCTAAATGAGACGCTTTGAAAAGTTACCATTCGATTAATGAAATCGAGTTACAAACAATGAGGTCCCAAAGTATAATATATAAATGTTTACAAAATGTTTCAATGGTAAATGATAAAAGCGTAAGTCTTCAAAATATGTCGCATGACTCTATGTTCCATGCAATAGCTATCGCCTTATTGACCGAGATAAACATGCTAAAAAGTGTCAACACAATGGTTGGTGAGTTCATAGAGTTTGTTTTGAATAAGTTGAAAAGCCTTGAAAGAATGTTTATTCAAGAAAGGCATTGTAATACACTCGCCCAAGTTCCGTCCATACAAAACTTGCAACCGTGTGTTCACAACCCACCGCCAAAATATAGTTTGCACAATACACCGGATTATATTCACCCAAGGTCATAAATCGGGTACCATGGGTGGGGGCATCTCCCAAATAGTACTATATTAGTCCCAAGGTCATGAATCGGGTACACAATGGCGGGAGCTACCCGACTTATAGTACTATCAATAACTCTCCGACAGCATAGAGTATTGGCACGTTTGTAAATACAATTCATGTATTTAAGTGAGTAAAGTATTTCCAAGCATGTATAACGAAATCAAGTATAACGTAATCAAGTATAATGCAATCAAGTATAATGCAATCATGTATAATGCAATCAAGTATAATCTTTTGAGTATTTATACAAGTAAAAGCAAGTAGTTGAGCATGTATCTCCCCAAAGAGTTTAAAACAAGTATTAAAAGAGTAGGGCTATGACTCACCTTAAAATGATATCACAACGATAACGGAATCGATGGATAAGCCTGGAAGTCTCTATGTATAACCTATGAATAGGATGTCAACTCTTAGGTTCAGAATAATGCCTAAGAAAACATGAACGAGCCTATATATGTAGCATTTGTATGTTTGTTAATCGAATATGTTTTAGTTTGTATATCTCGTACTACCGCTCGGGCCATCATAATTCGAGGTCATGCAAGAAACGCTCGAGGAGCTAGGACACTTTAAATCGTAAACCAAGAACTCGTCGATCCGCTTACCCAAATGAACCCCTCACATGAAGTTCCCTAGTGTTGTAGTGCTTAATACGTAAAACATGTATTTTTGATTACTTGATTATATGCTATATTAAGAGTTTATAAATACAATAAATAAACTAACAAAGTTTATAAGTATTTAAATAATTTTGAGTTGTATATATACTTACCTTAAAATAGAATGCTTGAGTATTATGGAAAATAAAATATTAACGAGCTTCGACGAGAATTTGCAATCTTCAAAACCCACAGCTATTAGAAGATTATAACAACGCCTTCTTGAGAACCCAAGAAGAAAAGAAGATTATAAGAACGTATTTTGGAGACTTGAAGATATTTGAAGATTATAACGACTTTTTCTTGAAAACTTTCTAGAACGAAGATCAAACGCTAGTTTTCTTCAAGAACACATGAATGTTCTTACAAGATCTATAAGAAATGCCTTAGGTTTTTAGGACTTTGATAGATAAAGAGAGGAGGGTGCAAGAAATTATGTATTTTTAGCTTGGTATTTATAGGATGAGAAAAATAGTTAACTACATATTAGGTTAAAAACTAACCATGGTTAAGTTATATACTTGGCAAGATCTTAGGAATGAATGGCCATGATCAAACCATGTGTCTAGGAGGCTTCCTTGAGAAGCCTCATGAGGAGGTTAAGAGTTTTGGTTTTTCATCTTGTGTTTACTGGAGTGAGTTTTAGTCCCAAAATCGCTAACGGTGAAGTATTTAATTCATGAAACGTAAAATCGGCATCGTGAAAATATGAAACTTGCGGAATGATGAAACTCATCATTATACTACATCTAAAAATATAAAATGGGTGATAAGTCTCATTGGGTGCAAAAACGCTTAAAACTCGAAATACGGTCAAAACGCGTAATTGCAATTTATCGAAAAGAACGAAATATTAGGAAATGACCGTGGATTTATTTAGAGTAGACTAAAATTAGTCAAAAGTGATATCGATATAAAATGTGGTTTTCATTATACGTGGATAACTTAATGCTTATTTGTGAAGTTTAAAAATTACGCGATTTAAGAAAAAGGTAGAACGACAAGGTTAATTTCTTTATGGTCAAAGGAGGAGGAAAATATGTTTGACTTTTCTAAAATATAAAAGTGTCTAATCATCTTAGGAAATACAGGTCAGGTGAATCGTTAAGTCCGGATGTAAGTAGAATTGTTTAAAACGTAAGTTTAGTTTTGTACCACCGGGCTTATTTGGTAACATTAAATGAAATCCTAAAAATTCTCTAATTAATTATGAGTGATCTAAAATTAATCTGATGCGGGAAAATTGTCGAGGCGGTTTTCGTTATCGCGCTGGGTGTTGAAATGGTGTTCCGATCTAAATGAAACTTTAAGACGATGTTTTCTTAAGAACTTTTAAAAATGATCTAACGATTGTCGAACTCTCGTGTCATTACTAAAATAATTATCCTACGAGAATGTGAAATAAAAATTTTACGGGATGAATAGTGAAAAGTGAATAGTAACAATGAATAGTAAAATGAATAGTGGCCCGAAAATGCGAATTGTTACACCAAACTTATGCAATTTGAGCGTGACATCTCGCTTCCGTTTTGGTGGTCACCATCCACTTGGCACTAATGGTGAGTCGGTCACCCACCACTCTAGATGGCCTTAGTGCCCTATGGCGCGATCCTGTGGCACCCGCCAATACTGTCCTTTGTGTTATAGTGCATTGCATCAAACCTATCAGCTTAGACATCGAGCCTTTTATTTTATTTTTCACATGGTAACGGTCTAAATTGGGGTTTAGAAAAAAAGAGTTGTCGGGTTTAAAAAAGGAGACGTTGGGGTTTAAAAAAAAGTATAACGCGATTCTCAACCAAACTGCGAGACTTAGTGGTGAAAATGATGAAGATTTGAAAACGCGTGTTGAATCCTTATATCATGACTGACAACGAAAGAAAAAGTTTTTATTACAACGAAGTGAAGTTAATAAAATGTGAACTTATTAGAGTGTGGTAATATTAGCAATAAAATGAATCCTTATATCATGACAACGAAAGAAAAAGTTTTTATTACAACGAAGTGAAGCTAATAAAATGTGAACTTATTAGAGTGTGGTAATATTAGCAATATGGTTTGTTATAGGCATGCGAAAGTCCAAAAACACAAAATTTTGAAGGCCCCAAATTCGTACTTACGTTTAACAATATCACATACTTAATTCATTAATCGATGATTAGTGATATTAATTGCAAATGATTGATATTTTTAGAGAAAATTTTGGTACTATCCTAACGTGTTTCTAAGTTTTAATCGTCTAAACAAAATAGGGCCCATAATAGCTTTGTGCGGGCTGCTCATAGTTAGTCCAAAGCTTATATTAAGTTCGTGTGAGTTTCTTTGAAAGAAGCAACATGTTGACGCCTTAATTCATCAGATGATATATTCTCTCATGAAACGCCATCGCTTCATGTTGGGCTTGAAAGTGAATTTATTTTAACCCTACTCAAAATGTGTTTGTGTACGTGGTTTTTAACTTTGACTTCTTTTAATTATACAAGGACATAAAAAAGTTATGTACACTTGCTAAATATATACATAAAACATACATTTAAAAACATAAACACAACAATTAAATGATTGCATGATAAAAATCAGCACTAATTAAAAAAAGAAAAAGGAAATAAAAACAAAGGCGTAGCTGTAAAGTTTTGCTTATGGGTCGATACGCTTACACGCCGCATTCGGGGTCAAAGGAAGATCCTTTTCGTCGAAAGCAAGTTTTTCAACACCCTAGGCGTTGAACCTAATCGCTGTAGTGTAGTATTAGGGTAAGCCACGGAATTGATATCGTTCTCTGGGGAATAAGAATGCTAGTGAGAAGTTACTACGCTAAGGTTGGGTTGAGGAAGATTATTTTTATCTTTTATGTTTTTTAGAAAAGGAAAAGTACGAATCTCGGGTTTGATTTGGGGGTTGGTATTTCTACCGATTACTCAACTATTATTTAATTATCTAAACTAAGGTGGTGGTAGTCTATGTCTAATTATTGTGTGCTCGTATGATAGTTTAAAGATGTGTTTACTTAGGTTTTACTACCCTTAATTATTTCCTATTGGTGGTTGAATTGTCACGCCCTTATTCCTAATTGCGCTGTGTGTCTAAAGTTGTAGGTATGCGTTTCTCCCTAACTCTTTGAAGTTACCAAAGGGTCTCGCCTACAAAACCCACTAGGATAATAAACTCTAACTCTAAGGCCTCTTTGGATAGTTTAGCTTACAACAACTCAAAGTGCTATAACCTAAGGTTCACAAAGATTAATCAAGCATTATACACAACGAATGACCTATCGCATTACTAGATCATTAATCAACTAAGATAAGAAACAACCAATCAATATTCAATAATTAAGTTTCATATTCCCTAAGCAAACACACAAGTAAATTAGCTTGACATGGAGAACATGCAAGCATACACACAAATAATTGAAGACATAATTAAATTAATGAAGTAAACAACTTATCTTGGTGTAAGATAGGTTTAGAACCCTAAAATACGACCTTGGTTCGGTTTAGGTTTTACTCCAAAAGTTTACCCAAAAGACCACTCTCTAAACCGAAAAATTCGGATTCTATATATAAGATTACATGTGCGACGGCCACCTTATGATTTGTGACGCCGCCGTGTCGCCGCTCATTAGGGTTTCGTCTTGGCCAATTTAATCTTGCGATGGCGCCACCTTATGCTTGCGACGCCGTTTTTAGCTTCGACGCCGTCTCGATTGAATCTAGGCCGCCCGAGTTGCGACGGCCTACTCTTTTAAAGCCCGATGCCGCCCTTCAAAACTAGCAATTTCTCTTCCGAGTCACAAATTCCTCCGACGGCGTCATAGACAAGCAGTGACGCCGTCCCTTGTAATTTAGCGACTGAAGTGTCTTGATTCTCGACTTTGTCCATTTTCTTCATATATCCGCCCTTTTGTCCAAATAAGTGCCATTACGTAGTTTGCCTTCAAGAGACCTAAAAAGTGAAAAGGAACGATATTAAGCAATAACGGATACAAAAGTGATCAAATAAGGCTTAAACGACCCTCAAAAGGTACATTTTAAAACCTTATCAAATATCCCTACACTTGGTATTTGGGGTCATGAAGCATTGGTTTAAAACAGTCCATAACACATATAAGCCCCAAGAAAGTCATAACAAGCACGAATTACATACTAGCACCTCACATGGGTGTTTGGATACTCACATCTCTCGGGTGTATATGAAATATAACAAATTGGAAATGGAAGATAAACACTCATTAACCGGTCCTAGTACATAGATTACCATAGGCTTGAGAATAGACCAAACCTCCATTGCTTTGGTAAGTACCTAGGAAAGACTATCAAAGAGGTCTTTAAAGGGTTGTAACGTTAGGCTTACTGTAGGGAAACAAAGGGTTTGGTGGGATAGGCTTTTAGTGGTGGCAAGTCAAAATCTCAATGTTACATGCATACGAAGAATGGCGTTGCTAAGCCAAGACTCGACACTCTAAACTCTAGATAACCTGAAATAAACAAACATAAATTTAAAGTTAGATGTAGGATGGTAGCCCGTTTTTTTTTTTTTTTTTTTTTTTACACTATTTTTTTTTTTTTCTTTTTCTATTTTTTCGATTTTTTTTAATACACTTTTACTCTACCATCCTCTACGATAACATCAAAATGATAGGGTTTATAGCACATCCCTACACTTGAGTTTTTATTACTCTAACACTAATATGACCCGAATTGAAAAGATCAAAACACTTGAGTACGTTATTACGCAAATAAGGGAATTATGCCCCTTTAGTCATTTAAAACTTTAACTTTTCCCATGAGTCCCAATCGTCACAAAATTGTATACAAAGGATATGACTCGACTTAGCAACTCATGCAAGCAACTAGATAATTGAACTAAGGGTTTTGGGTGATAACAATAATGCACTAAAAGTGAGTGCATACAAGGTAGGCTAAGGTGATTTGGGTGTACATTCAAAGTGGAGTGTAAACAATGTTTTCATTGATATTCGGAAATCAAACATCACGAGAACCGTGAAAAGGATAGGCTCGAGGGTTTAACTAGGGTATCGTGTACTAAAGATGAGTACAACGCAGTGGTGTGGGGAATTACTCAACCGATGTGGAAGGAGTAATTATATTACGTATCAAACAAGGGTTATCCTAATGCCTCTTATCATTTAGTTATTCCTAACTACACAAGTGTAGTCTTACTAGCAATCTCGGGATGCATCACAAAACAAGTTCTAGAATCTAATATACTACCAGTTCACACTCTAAGCATTAAAGATGAATGCTTTAATTCCTACTAATCTAAGGGCGATCCTCACATTTTTGGTGGAATTTAAGTGGTAAAGGGTTTTGTGCTAGTCATGCAACTTCCTATCCCTGAGACGCTTTTGTTAAGACTAATGGCCCACCCTATATGTTATGAAAATTTTAAATTTGGTGCCAAAATTACCCTAACCGACATTTTCTCATGGTTTATTACGCAAATGCAATTGACAAAGCAAATAATCAAGGATAAGCATAGTTTCAAAGTTCCTGCTTTATTTTCCTCCCTACATTTAAACCGAACATTGTCCCCAATGTTCCCGAAAGTATCAAAGTTATGATAAAAGAAGGTAATCAAAACGAAGAAACTAATACTCCCTTGATTAGCTCTTGAGATCCGTGTGTGAAGTAGTGGTTAAATCCTTTCCAAGAAGAATGTATGCGTGAAAAGCTCCTTCCAACTTTATGTATCTTCTTCTTGATAAACAAAACCGCACACTTGAAGAAAACAAACGAAACCTTCGCGTAAAATCAAGGTAATAATATATATAAGACTCTCTTCGAACTAGGATATAATGCTTGTGGAATGGATGTTTACGTAATTTCTAAGAAAATTAAGACCGGAAAATTCCAAAATTTTAAGTAGCTCAAAACGAGAAAAGTAATATGATGTTTTTACTCCTTCCCGACGCCGCAGTTGCAATCTCGACGCCACAAAGTTATCCCGACAAAACCGGTCTCGCGATTTTCTCGAAAATTTACATCTTTAGAATGGAAAATTTCGCAAAACATCCATTATGACTCGATACAAGCATTTGACTAGAACAAAATGCAAATATATCTTTTAATTAATTGTTATTCTCATGTTCACGCTTTATGAAAACGTGTGTAATCCTCCCTACACTTATCCTTTATGTAAAATACCTTTATATGCAATTAAGACGAGGTTAAAACAAAATAAAGCATTTTACAAATTTAAACATGAGAATAAACAATCAATAAAAGATATACGACACACAAATAAAATGAAAAACAAATACACATGGGTTGCCTCCCAAGAAGCGCTTGTTTTTGTTAGAGTCACGAGCCCGACTCTACCCTTATTTAAAGGGATAAAGGGGAGGTTTTCCCTACACTTAAGCTTGAGTGCGGGTGATAGTAGCGATACACACCCTTAGGGTAGAAATTTGCTACGTGAGGAGAGGTGATGGGTGATTTATATGCTCAAAGGAGTGTGCTCCATTCATTATAACCTTACCTAATTCTATTGGTGTAGCGGTGAATCAAATCTCTCCTAAAATGGATCATCTTCTATCAACTTAAAAGTTTCTTAGTTAAGGATCCATCTTGACCTAATAAACCCGGTTTAAACCCATAATGTTTCTTGTTATCAACCATGAATGGGTGATATAAGTGTGTAAGGTCATGGGTTACTCCTATATTAGCTTCCACTCTACATGGGCTAGAGTCTACCACCTTTATCAAGCAACTACCCGGACTATTTATTTTGATGGGTGGATTAGGGCCTAATTCAATTCCAAGATTCACATCTAAAGACGGAAAATTAGGTAAGGTTTTTGGTTGAGGCTCCGGTTCATCAAAGTTAGGAACTTCCCTAGGACTAAGAGAGAGGTCATGACAACAAGCATCTAAACCTAAATTCTCTAGTGGCATTTGGTCCAAAGGTTCTATATCAATCGGGGTTCCTATAGTCTCTTCTACTTCTTCCGGGTAAGTTATAGGTGATGTGTGTTCCTCAAGTGATGGTCGGGCTTGTGGGCTTGGAGTTTCCACCTCATTCTCCATTATATCTAGATCTCCTAAATGTTTAGTATGATCTGACCCAAATACACTCCTAAGCATCTCAAATCCTTCTTTGGCCATTTCAAATTCTTGGTCCGATTCATAAGAATTGTTCTCAAAACCTTGACTACTATGTTCTATTTGCCTAAAGGATTCCTCACGTGTGTCATATGTTTTGAAATATATCCCACACATGCAACTAACTATTTTAGCTTCAACCATCTCACAATCTTGTTCGGGTTTAGGTTCCATGTTCTTAAAAACTAGGTCTTTTTGATCATGATGCCTAAGGTTAGATAAATCCTCTTTATCCATTTCCTCAAGTTGTAACAACAACGGTTTATACTTAGGAGGCTTTTCTCAAAAAAATTTCAGAGGGTCTCACTAAAAGGAGTTGATTCTAACAATGATTGTTGAATAGAAGCCACACAAGCATAAAATTTATCAAACCCATCCAACCTTACACCCATCTCCTTTTGGATATCTCTAAGTTCACTCACAAATTCATTAGAACAATAAAAACCAATCCAATCTGCGAACTTCAATTGTTCCTCATTTGTTAATGATTCAAATGCAATTTCACTTGCCATAGCGACAAATGAAAAGGGTTTTACGAACACAAACACAAAGAAGGGGATAGACTACAAGGAAGCTAAAATGAGAAAAAAAAAAAAAAAAAAAAAAACCTTACTTGATAGGAATCACAAGGAAACCTAACGAAAGGACTCCTAACTAGCTATTCTATTCTCGCAACGCGCCAAAAACTTGATACACTTACACAACAAGGCTCGGGGTCAAAGGAAGTTCCTTTCGTCGAGCAAGTTTTTCAACACCCTAGCGTGAACCTAATCGTTGTTGTGTAGTATTAGGGTAAGCCACGGGAATTGATATCGTTCTCTGGGGAATAGGAATGCTAGTGAGAAGTTACTACGCTAAGGTCAGGGTTGAGGAATATTATTTTTATCTTTTATGTTTTTTAGAAAAGGAAAAGTACGAATCTCGGGTTTGATTTGGGGGTTGGTATTTCACCAATTACTCTACAATTATCTAATTATCTAAACTAAGGTGGTGGTAGTCTATGTCTAATTATTGTGTGCTCGTATGATAGTTTAAAGATGTGTTTACTTAGGTTTTACTACTCCTTAATTATTTCCTATTGGTGGTTGAATTGTCACGCCCTTATTCCTAATTGCGTTATGTGTCTAAAGTTGTAGGTATGCGTTTCTCCTTAACTCTTTGAAGTTACCAAAGGGTCTCGCCTACAAAACCCACTAGGATAATAAACTCTAACTCTAAGGCCTCTTTGGATAGTTTAGCTTACAACAACTCAAAGTGCTATAACCTAAGGTTCACAAAGATTAATCAAGCATTATACACAACGAATGACCTATCGCATTACTAGATCATTAATCAACTAAGATAAGAAACAACCAATCAATATTCAATAATTAAGTTTCATATTCCTAAGCAAACACACAAGTAAATTAGCTTGACATGGAGAACATGCAAGCATACACACAAATAATTGAAGACATAATTAAATTAATGAAGTAAACAACTTATCTTGGTGTAAGATAGGTTTAGAACCCTAAAATACGACCTTGGTTCGGTTTAGGTTTTACTCCAAAAGTTTACCCAAAAGACCACTCTCTAAAACCGAAAAATTCGGATTATATATATAAGATTACATGCGCGACGGCGCCACCTTATGATTTGTGACGCCGCCGTGTCGCCGCTATTGTGGTTTCGCTTGGCAAGTTAATCTTGCGACGGCGCACCTTATGCTTGCGACGCCGCCCTCTTTAGCTTCGACGTCTCGATTGAATATAGGCCGTCCGAGTTGCGACGGCTACTCTTTTAAAGCCCGGCGTCCGCCCTTCAAAACTAGCAATTTCTCTTCCGAGCCGTCACAAATTCCTCCGACGGCGTCGCAGATTAGCAAAGGACGCCGCCCCTTGTAATTTAGCACTTGAGTGTCTTGATTCTCGACTTTGGCCATTTTCTTCATATATCCGCGCCTTTTCATCCAAATAAGTGCCATTACATAGCTTTGCCTTCAAGAGACCTAAAAAGTGAAAAGGAACGATATTAAGCAATAACGGATACAAAAGTAATCAAATAAGGGCTTAAACGACCCTCAAAAGGTACATTTTAAAACCTTATCAGGGGCACACTTTGATAAATTTCAAAACATTTTAAAAAAATTCACACAATTTTTATTTCACTAGGGGCACATGCCCCCTGCCCCATCTTGTCTCCACCTATGTAATAACGTTCCCAAAAAAATAAAGGATAAATTGACTGCGCCTCAACACGCGACGGTCTATCTTCTCGTTTTTCCTATTTCTCTTTGTCCATTTCATCTTTTAACATTTTTTTTAAAATTTTATAAAATAATTAGGGCCCGTTTGGTTTGTAGATGGATTTAGGATTTAGATTTGGATTAGTATTTGAATTTGGATTTAGATTTGGATTAAAGGTAGACAGAGAAAATAAATGAGTAATAAATGTACTTTATAAATAAATTAAAGATTATATTAATGTTTTATGCAATTAAAATATACAACATGTGGTTGTAATTTACCAACTGACAAGATGTCAGTGGTTTTCTTCCGATCCTCTCAATTTAGTGAGGTATAGGTTTTGATGGATAAATCCCTGATTTGACACCATCACTTATGTACCAAACATATTAATTCGGGGCTCATTCGTTTCTTTTCATTCAAAACCCACAAAACAAACATCACATTAATTTCTCTTTGTCCATTTCATCTTTTAACATTTTTTTTTAATTTATAAAACAATTAATTAAGTTACATGTGTTGATGCTTTTACTATACTTGGTGACCGAATCACCAATTGCAAACCAAAATAAAAAAAATGCAATTGTTGCTAAAAATGTCTACATTACCAAGTTAGATTTTTTATGTTGGTTAGAGAAATCTCGCTAGAAGTAGCTAATTTATCCATAAATTTTGGTATCCACTACAACAACAACAAAACAACAAAAACTCTTTTAGCATGGTGCTTTACTAAGTCGAAAACTTGTTAGGCAGTCAGTGACATTCTTCGGTAACGGTGACATTCTTTACACAATATTCATCGCACACGGGATTATATATAAAAAAACTAAAAACCATTGGGTCATCTAGTGAATAGCTAAATAATTTGTCACACAAGGGTAACCCTTTACAAAGAAAAAAAAAAGAATAGCTAAATAATTTGCAAACAAACATCAACATTGTGAGCGACATTAACTGTAAGTAAGCACACACTCACACAGGCACACTGTGACTGTTAAAATAACATCATAATGAGAAAAACAGGAGGGTTTATTCACCTTCAGGTGAATTACTTATGCCTAAACATGATTGATTCACCTTCATGTGAATTACAAGTTCAGTCTTAACCGCACCTTAATTACAATGAGGGTGACAATGGCACAATTAACAAACTAATTACAGCCAGTCAAAAAAAGGGTTGTAGAACTCGTAACCTGAACAAGTAGTACCCTCGGCCTTACACACCATCCCGCTATTCTGACCTTTGTCAGGATCAGACCAACCATTTACATTACCAAAAGATAAAGTATTTATTGAGATTATGCATACATAATCAAGACGGATAATTGAGAAGAAACAAAGTGAATCAAACTAATATAATAGGTAGCAAAAATGACATTTAGGCCTTTTTTTGGGTTTGGGTCGGGTCTAGTTGAGTTGACCCCCGCAAACACTTTTTTTGTTATAAAATATAACATAAAAAGTTTCATGATCTGAATTGTTGTGATAGTAATCTAAGGCTTCTAAAACAACACTTTGGGCAACTTTGAACAGTCGATGGTTAGCCAAAAGCCCAAACCGAAGCTTATATTCAATTGTGGCGTGAGTTTCTTTGAAAGAAACAACATGTTGGTGTGTTTCTCCTATTTCTATTTGTTCATTTTCTCTTTTAACAATTTTTGTGGTAAATTTATAATAATAATCAAGTTACATGTGCTGATGCTTTTACTATAGTTGGTGACTGGAGGCATACCAAAATAAACAATACAATGTGATAGATACGTTGTTGCACATGTCTACATTGCCAAGTTACATGTTTATGTTCGTTAGAGAAATTCTCGCTAGAAGTAGCTAAATTATCCGTAAATTGGTATCCCACAACAACAAAACAACAAAGCACTTCCCTTTAGCATGGTGCTAAACTTGTTACACAATCAGTGACATTCTTTAGTAACTATGACCTTTACACAAAATGCATCGCACACGAAAATACATGTAAAAACCATTGGTCATCTAGCGGATAGGTAAATAATTAATATGTTACAAAAAAATGAAAAAAACATAGGGTTAACGTTTGGTCTTGTATGTAGTACGAAAACTAAAGGATCGCCTCTCATACTGTCTCTACTATAAGATGTCCTTGATGTTGTAGGAGAGAGCATATATAAGACCCTACCTATACTAATAGTAGAGAGTAGAGACTGTATGAGAGGCGATCATTTAGTTTTCGCACTTCTTTGGTCTATAGAAAGGAACCACTTACCCTTCGGTGTGAGTGGATATTGACAGAATGCTAAATTTCTCGAAACCAGTTACCACCATTTCATAGGTAGGGTCCATACTCAATAGAATGGAACCAGTTACCATTCCATTAGCAAATGAACCAAACACCCACAAATAATCGTCATTATAGTAAAACTGTTCATGATCGGTCATTCAGTGATCAACATTTATATGATCAATCGTCATAGAACCATCATTCCCTTCTGGCAGATCGTCCCTCTCACATAAGAAAAGAGTTGCCCCTTTCATCACATATCCTGAAACTGGCACATCCAAAAGCAGGACATAACACTTGCTTACCCTACAATCATATAATAAAATCTAATAAATCGTTGCAGCGGGTGAGGTTAATCAGTTCCTCATCTCATCGACTTTTTCACACCGACAAAATCATCCAAACTTTTATTTAAACAAGTCATCCAAACCTTTTCCAGCAGGTGGAGATTTTCAATGCAAGTTAACAACATACAACGGCTCCTCAGTCATCAGTCATCACCACATCCAACAAACATTGCAAATTTGCAATGCAATCTTACATTTCAACCCAAAAGGGTTCAGCTCGTTGTGGCAAGGAGGGTTTATTTTGGTACATTTCAATGAGCTTTGAATCACATAATCACATCAATCGATTTTAGAAAACCCAATAAACTAAATTACAGTAAAAATAAACCCAGTGCATTTAAAGTGCTTCACCCTAAAAGTTACTTGGAATCCCGAGTTAAAGCAACAATTCACTAAAACCAGTTTTAATCACTACATAACTTATATAACTTTCAATGACGACCATATCATCAAGAATCTTGGCAATCGTCAAACACAACTAACTCCTCACGATTCGGCTCCTATGCTTCTTTGCTATCTCTATCACAGCCTCACCATATGCAACCTCCTCTTTATCTTCAAAATCATTCACATCAAATTTCATCAAACTATCAATATCATCGTCAAGGAGATCATTCCTCCACAACAAAAACAGAGTTACTCCCTTCATGACGTACCCTGATGCAGGCAATTTCAGCAAAGGGACGTAACACGTACTCATCTCAACTGACGTTTTTAGTTCCACAGCTTTGGATAAGTTCCTCCTCATCTCAGCAACTTTTTCCCCATT
The DNA here is from genome assembly GCA_022545495.1 of Chrysanthemum lavandulifolium. Taxonomy (NCBI): domain Eukaryota; kingdom Viridiplantae; phylum Streptophyta; class Magnoliopsida; order Asterales; family Asteraceae; genus Chrysanthemum; species Chrysanthemum lavandulifolium. The sequence goes on from CM040243.1 coordinate 53,694,791, forward strand.
AAGAGAAACTATCACCTTTTGATCTGGACCTGTAATGGAAACATCTTGTAACAATGGCAAATTGGTGATGGGATACATCAACCTAAACTTCTTAACAACATCCTCCAAACATTGAATTGCAATCTCACGTTTCTTTCTATATAACTCCATATCTTCATCTTCTTCTTCTTCTTCTTCTTGACCATTTGCATTAACATATAATTCCTTGTTAGGAAAAACTGAATTTGGTGAAAGAAATATAAATGAATCGCCTCTGATTCCAAACTTAATCTTCCACTTGAACAACAAATGATTGTTATCAAAGGAAGATGGAACTTGAATACGTAGAGATTTCACTCTTCCGAAATTCTCCAAACACTTAATAGCAGACCTATAGGAACCCAATCTAGCAAGAATATCAGTGGGGATCAATCCCTCAGTGGGAGGGTCTGCAAAAGGATCAGTAAAGGAAGTGAAGGAAACAGTGTCGACTTGACGGACAATCCTCCCGAAACGTTTGGAAACGAGTTCGCAAAGGCACAAGGTTTTGAAATCGACTAATTTGCTTATAATTTGAAGTACAATTTCATCTGGTAAACAACTGAATGAAGAAGAATCACCTGCCACATTATATTTCTTGTTATTCTTCATCTCTCTTATGACAATGATCGATAATCAATTTGTGGGATATTGGAAGATGAAATCCTAGCCAGTCTCCTTTACACTATGACTTTATGTAGCTGTAGATTGAACCACAGTACAAATTAGAAATAAAACCAATAATGTCATGTGAAATAATCAACTGTAAGTCCGTAATAGTACAACTTGCACAGAATAGTAAGATTGGGCATGCTTCTACCCGTTGTTTGATTTTTATTGTGTTTCGATAATTCAAAACACTAAACATAAGGACATTCTCATTCTTTATTAGATTATTTAAACATAATAGTCTGTTTTATATAAATTTTATATCAGAAAACTTATTTTTTAATAAAACATTCAATAAACGGTCATATGATTTAGCCTGTATATCCACTTTTAACGTCCCCACCAAACCAACTTATCTTACTGTGCAGGTCTTCTAAAACCCCTTACTTTAAATGGGTACATGTTTAAGTTTATCTTATCTTTTCTACAAGTATGATATTAAGAGACATACACATCAGGGAGTGTCGGGGATGGCTTCTTATGCTTTATAAAAATAATCAAATAAAGAGTTTGACATAAACAAACTCCAAGACTGATTTTTAAAACCGCGTTTTTTCTCCTTGAATAATCATATAAAGAATTTACCAATTTGGGTTAGCAATCCCAAACACCCCCTTTGTCCGAATTCTGCAATTACATATGGCTGTTGGTTAAGAACCTGAGACGAAAAAGACCTCGAACAATCTTCAATTCATCTGCTCCAGGAAGCTATGTGGCTGCGTTGAACAATAAACCAAAACCAAATTTAGCTTAAAAGTGAATGGATCGTTTGGCAGTTAGATTCCATTGTTTCATAAGGACATAAACAAGGTAAGATTTTATCATGGAAACTAATTATTCGAGTTGAAAAGATACCATGGGATCTAAAGATTGATTTAAATTACCATAATGCCACAAACTTATAACTTCAATCTGAGAAAACCGACAATGAAAAAACAACTTCAAATAATTTAAGTAAGAATAAAAGTACCTCCATCAGAAAAATGACAAGATTAAAATCATAAGCATGAAAAAACAACCTTTATACAATTCAAAAACACATAAATCTATACTACTTTATAAAGTGTTTAGGACTTTCTAAATAAAGAAGTCTCAAAATTTTCATAGCTTTCATGACAATTTTCTTTAATAGGAAATTAATAAGCCATTAGTTAATGTTATTCACCATATAGCTTTCATGACAATTTTCATAAATAAAAATTAACATCCCTTCACACTATAGAGTCCATTAATGCAGTCAAATATTTATATAGTCCATTAAGTGTCTGACTTGTACCAGCCTATGTAAATGTTTGAGAAATTCTGCACTTAGGTAAGAAATAAGTAGGCTACTGATGTAAATTGATGGAAACACACAAGTTTGAATTGAAAGGAGAATTGATAAGTAAAAGTAGAATTGGAAAGGCTAGAGTGATATGTTTCATCTTTAGCCTTGACATCTATTTATAGGATTACCAAACTTAATACATAAACTTTTATTTGCTATTAAGTATTCTTAGTAAGCTAATACTTAATAGCTAAGACTAGTAGATATTTAAGTATGCTTAATAAGTAAGTATACTTCCTAGATAAGAATACTAAATATCTAATATCCTTAAGAGCTAAGGATATGTCTAAGGGTTCTTAGGAAGTAAGAATACTTCCTAACTAAGGTTTCTTAAAAGATAAGGATGCTTACTAGGTAAGCTTCCTTCATTATTAAGATTACAAAATATCTTCTAAACATAATATTATTTTAAAACAAACAATCTTATCTATATCTATACTACATAAAAAGAGAAAATGGTCAAATAGTCAACAATTGGAAAAGTGAAAAGTGGAAAAGTAGAACATGTGAAATCTCATAACATTGAATGCTATGCTGTAACTATGCTGTAATCTCAACTTAAATGCGATGTTGTATCTTTGGAAAGTATACATTGATTTGGAAAGTATGGCTGATTCCTTAACGCTTAAAATACTGATTCTTGAAACAAACTTAATTACCACTAAAATTTTGTCGAAACTAGACACCGTTGCCGCTAGGCGCGTACTCGTCTATATACTTTAACAGCCTAAACCTCAATGGTATATAAGCCAACCTAAAAACTCAAACACCAATAGGAAACACTTTTTTTTTCCCGAGCACCGATAAAAAAAACGCACACAAAATTAGATAAGTCTACTCTCATCTTGGTGGTCGGTTACCTACGGTAGAAATAAATAAGCTTTGTTTCTCGGATTAGAACGACAACTTTTATTTGGATGTGAAATAGTTTGCATTGCTATTGCTTATATTTTTTTAATTAAAAGTTGCTATTCATTCGTAAAGTTACTATTAGAAAAAACGTATAAATGAAAAACATTTGCTCGCCATAATTATGCATCGGGTACCCACAGCAGCATTGCACGGGTACCCTTCTAGTAAGTTATAACAAGTGATTGCTTATTTACATTAACAATATACATTAAAACAACAATGAACTACCAATGCTTAATCTAAAACGGGTACCCTGAACAGGTTACCCGGGGAAGTCGAGACTTTTTGGCTTTGATGTATGCGGCCTAACCAGTAATCCAATGGCCGTTTTCGGACTTTTCCATGGCCTCTTACGAGACTTTAGTGTTGTTAACGCTTAATTTTCTGCCTCTAACTTTATTTTTTTCCAACTGCAAATTTTTTACAATCTACGCCATCTATCTCACATACGTCTCCAACGAGACTTGAACCTACAATCTCTTGGCCAAAGGGCTTTTGTAGTTTTTGCCTATAATAATAAGTTGTAAAACATAAGGGATAGCTGGTTCCTAAGCATATAAATTATAATGAAATGAGAATCAAGGATCGAACAAACACGAAACAAAATTAAACTTTTAAAAACACAAGATTGATTAACTACACAATGGACAGATAGATCCATTAATATAAAAGCTATAGAGATTTATACACATTCATACAAAGATGAAGCCGACATCAAGAAAATCTATCGACGAGTAAGAGTGGAGATAATGGTGGATTTATGGTGGCTGCCATGGTATGAAAGAGGAAAAAAGATGGGATTTAGGATATTTGGGAAAGAGAGATAGTAATAATGCAAAAAGGAATAAAAATATATATATTGTATTTTTTGTTTTTTTAAAATTTTAGATGAGAAATTTATTTTCAAAAAACAATTAAAAATATAAAAAATACGTTTAGTTAACGTTTGTATTTTGTGTTTGAAGAAGGGAATGATTTGTGGGTACAAAGGAAAACAATTAAAGTTTATTTTGTAGTTTTTCTTATTAAGTTATGAAACAGGTGATTTTGTTTTTTTCAAAATATTTTATTGGAAACTGTTAATTTGAACGCTATTTCTGTTTTACTTGTTTTTCACAAAATATCTTGTAGAAAACAAGGATGTTTTCTCTCAACTAAACGCATCCTTTTTGTCTCAAAATGCATCGTGAATGTCAATATTAGCACCCTTCTACATCTAGGATTTCTTTTTGTAATAAGCAAAAAAGAAACATTTTTTTTCTGGCCGGGTTAAGAAATCTCACCTCCATATTAGAAGCTTTTAGTTATTGTCTCATTGGCGCGATGCGGCTTGTTAGTGTCCTATGGCGCGATGTTATGGTATTAGTCGGTACTGTCCTTTGCGTTATAGTGCATTGCACCGAATCCATTAGTCAAGCTATCGAGCTTTTTTTTTTTTTTTTTGTCATATGGCAACGGTCCAAATTGGGATTTTTTTAAAAATCGTCGGGTTTAAAAAAAGAGACGCTGGGTTTTAAAAAAAAGTATAACGCAAATGTCAACCTAACCGCGAGACTTAATGGTGAAAATGATGAAGATTTGAAGACGCGTGTTGAACCTAACCGCAATTGTCAACCTTTTGGTTTTTCTGTTAAGGACTTCCAAACTCATCGGGTGCTGCTCCGCTGTGATAGCACTGGACCTCTCTATCCTGTTACGAAGCCCTCTCCCATTCCTCATGTCTATCTCACGAGTCAGTACACGTGGCATTAACGTCTTGGGGGCATCCAGGAAGTGAAGTGCTACGACGTATCATTTCCAGTGATTCTATTTCATGTAATAAGGAAAAGTCTCATGCGCTTTAGCATGCCTGCCAGCTTGGCAAGCATGTGCGACTTTTGTTTGTTAGTTCATCTACTTTAGTTCAGTATTCTTTTGACATTGTTCACTCGGACTTGTGGACTTTGTGGAAAACTAGGGGGGGTTGAATAGTTTTGCCGATTTTAAGTTAGTTTCTAAAAACTTTAGATTCGATGTTATGTGAAATCGTATGGATGAAGAGAAAGTATAGATCTAAGAGTAATGCAAGTAAAGAAAATAAAGTAAGTGATAGAAATGACACAACCGACGAGTAGTGGTTCTGGCCACAAGGACACCTTCCTCGCTTCTACTCCACTCTCCGAGTCACCTACTCGAGAGTTCAAGCACTATGTCAACAAACTACTTCACCTTTTCCGGTACAAAGCTAACACCGAATTGTAACACCTGAGGACCAAACCAACACTAATATAACATTACAAATATGTGAATATGAAATACAAGATCTTCGCTATGTAAATCTTGTGGAGAACAAATCAATCAAGGACCCTTGCTTGATGATTTGTAGAATGCCTCGTGATCTCGCCTTAGAGAATGACCTATATGATAATCACAATAAAAGAAAGAAGAACAACTCTCTAGATCAAGTGATCCTTTGTTAGAAGAGTGTAAGAATATATGAGAGTTAGTAAGAAGAGGCGAGTAAAAATGAAGAAATGGCTCACTATTTATAGGCAAATTCTTGCCATCGCTGCACGGACGGATCTCACGATCCTCGCTATGGGTCCGCCTAGTGTAACCTGTGGATCCGTGCGACGCCCTCTTTGCCTACGGGTTTTGGGTTATGGGTCATGGGTCATGGGTTATGGGTTGGTCCATGGGTTTTTATTTATATATAATGTATCTAATAGATGCAATACATCTATTCAATGGGTATAGGTTAACTCCATGGGTATGAGTCATGGGTTGTGGTTTTTACCCATCCTAATAAACTATTACAACAAATGATTTATTACAACAATTTGTATTAAATGACTATATGTAGATGCTTTACAAAATTAACATGTATCCTTATAGTTTTACTTATGATAACATTATATTTGCTATCAACAAAACACAAAGATATCGCTAAATATTAATAAACGTTTTTACGGTTTATTTGTATTAACAAGCTCCCCCTTTTTGTTGATGACAAAATATAATGTTATGATGAGTAAAACTTAAGATTAGATGTATATTTTGAAAGCATAAGTTTTACTTCTTCTCCCCCTCTTTTTCGAAACAAAAAGTGACCCTAATGAAGAAATAAAAAATTGGAAAAATAGTCCACGAATCTCTAACTCCCCCTTAACGGTAGCTCCCCCTAGAATGGGGTGTCAAGTGAGAAAATAAAATTACCTACAAAGAAAAGGTTAGAAGTAACATGCATAAATAATCTTCTGATTGACGAGAATCAAGATTGGGAGCCAAGGTATGTAAACAAAGCCTTGTAAAAAAATAACAAAGTGCAGTGGTATTTATGCCACATACAAGCATGTAAAATTAAGAACAAGACTTGTTCAAAAAATGACTCAAAAGAAAATAATAAAAATAATAAAAATGATTCCTTCCATGCTTGCATAAGGTTATAGATGGAAGTTTTTGTAAGTAATGATGTTGATGCGATCAAGGATGAGGTTAAGTATGACTCGCATTCTTCCCTAATTTCTTTTGCAAGATCCCTATTGATTGGCAATGTTCACAATGTAAGTGATGTGGTAATGAGCGGAAGTTTTCCGGGTTATTTTGATTTGTGAGATGCGAAGTTGTGGTGAAAAGTTGGAAAATACGGATCAAAGTCCGAATGTTCGAAGTGGTGGTGGAAAAGAACCTAGATGTTCTTGTAACACAATGGGAGCTAAAGGTGGTGAGGTTTCAAGGTCTTTGAAGATTGTGTTCGATAAGGGAGGTGTCAAAAGACTAGTTCTTTTTGCTTGGTTTGTTGAGATCTTGTTGAGTCTTAAGGAGTTCCAAAGAGTGACCTTAGCGGGATTCATGGGTGATGAAGTCAGTGTACTTGTTGGAGATGAAGGAGGTGCTATAATGGAAGCATTTTGTGGTGAATGAGTGATTGGTGATGAACCATTTGATGATGGTTTTGCTACAACAAGGTCGGATGTTAATCCTTGCGGTTTTTCTAGATTTGGGTGGTGGTACTTTGAAGCGGAGGACAAAATTTTGGATTTCTTGAAAAGGATTGTTTGCACTAGGTGATTCATCTATGTTGGAAGATCTTTCGATGACATGATGGTGTTTGTTTGTGAGGTTGATGAGTATGCAAGCATTTTGGAAATCCTATTTATAGAAAAATAATGCATTGTAATGAATGCTTGACCCAAAATGTGGATTAAAATCTAATGATTAGATATGAATTTAAGGCATGTGATCATGAGAACACAAACATCAAGTAACATACTCAAAAAAAAATGATGAAAATATAGAAGTTTTCATCCAAAGTGAGTGTTAATACAAATAAGCCAGAAAACGCTTATTTATATTTTACGATCTTCTAATGTTTTGTCGATAACAAACGAAAATCATTTTAACGAAACAAATAAAATACGAAACCTGCTTGAGCCAATAGTTTTCTAACACACTTATGTTTTCACATAAAACACTAAAACAAGTATAAGTGATTTTATGATTTAGTAATACATATGTACAACAACTAGTGTTTACATATTTGGGTAAATATATACTTAAACTAGTATATACTAAAATGGGTAAAAACTAACAAATGGTATTGACCCATAATCCATGATATTGTCCAAACCACTTGACTTGGTACATTGAACTTATAAGATACATTGTATCTAATAAGAAACCCATGGATCAACCCATGACCCATGACCCATAACCAAAATACCATGGATAAAGAGGAGCATCCCACGGATCCCTAGCTTTACGCTAGCCGGATCCTCAGGGGAGGATCCGTGATCCGGAACAATAAGTTTTCTCCTCTATAAATAGTGAGCCATTTCTTCCTTTTGGCTCACCACTTTCACACATACTTTTTCCAAGTATTGTACCTCTCTAACCACTGATCCTAAGGGATCTTTCTATGTAGTTTGTCTTTTGTTTTTGTGTGATTTTCTAGGTTCCTCTTAAAGGCGAGATCACCACTTCTTGAAGTCGAGCAAGCTCAAGTCCATGAGTTGCCATGCTTCGTCATCATCAAGACAATTGAAGGTTCTCTTGTTGATAGTTCTTTCTTCCTCCGTAGATGTGTTGTGTTGAAGGCATTAGTGAAAGATGCCGAAAGAGTCAAGACGAAAGCATTAGTGAAAGGTGCTTAACGTCTGTGTAAAAAGCATTGGTGAAGAATGCTAAAGGTTTCAAGACGAAGGCATTAGTGAAAGATGCCAAGCGTTGTGTCAAAGGCACTAGTGAAGGATGCCTAAGAATCAAATCAAGTGGCATTAGGGAAGAATGCCTAGGTCGTATAATCGATGAGGTGCATCATTATACATATAAGTATTTGTTTATTTCCAAGGATGGTGATATCCTTGATGGTGTTGTAACAAGGAGTGGATCTCATTGAGATTAGGTGTTGTGTTGTGTTGGGTAGTAGTTCCTCCATGGTAATGGAACTAGGTGCTTAGCCTAGTACCTAATAAAGGGTAGGCGACGTTGTGGTAGGTGTGGTTCACCTTGGATGAAAGAACCCAATGGTTAGCCTAGTACCGAAAAAGAGTAGGCGACGCTAGGAAGGCTTCTCCGCCATAAAGAGATTGGTGTCGTAGTGTTTACGAACTCTCGAGTAGGTGACTCGGGAGTGGAGTAGGCAAGGAAGGTGTCCTTGTAGCCGAACCACTATAAATACTCTTGTCGTGGTTATGTGCTTCTTACTCTTTATCTTTCATTACACATTTATATATCTATCTATCAACGTCCAACATAAACAACCAAATAGATTGACATAAGTCGATCCAAATATATAAAAGGAAGTTTTAAATTGGTAAAACTATTCAACCCCTCTTCTAGTTTTCCACAGTGAGAAAAATAGAAGATAATTTTAGCTTCGTCTCACGGATCCCACGGATCCTTCCTCGAGGGAACCGCCCAAAGATAAGGCTGGGATCCGTGATATCGGTGACTCAGCAAACAAAGTTTTCCTTTTGAAAACATTTGTGCCTAGTGTGTGCCTATATGCAAACCATTTTGAGTTGCGGTTATCTCGACTCCAAAAAAGAAAAGAAAAATAAACTAGAGGTGAAAAGGCATATTATTATGTGAGATAACCTGAGTGCTCCTAATTCATTGTTGCTTAAATGAATGTACCCGAAAACACATATTAGTTTTGTGTCCTCTTTAGCATTCAAAAGACATGAGATGCAATGAAAACGTGTTTTTACTTTGTATTAATAATGAAAAAGTGGTTTGTCCTAGACGTGAGAAATGACTTTTATGAAAGTTATACGGGAAGAGGTATTCTTTTAGAAAACATTTTGAAAAGAGATTTCTTTGTGTAACACATTGGATTTCACAAACACACAAACAATCACAAATATGGGCGATTATATGATTTTAGAGAGAGAGAAAGTGGGATATTCTAGTGAGAGAAACACATGGAAGGTTAGATTTCAAATGAACATCCAACCCTCTCCTTGTAGGGAGAGGCTATTTATACAAAGAAGCACGCCCCTTCGGCCGTGGATCGTGCATACAGCTGGTAAAGTCCCGCCCTTCCTCCACGGTGTTGCACTAGACTAAACCACGCTAATAACTAACTAACAAATAGCGTAATAAATGATATGTCTACGAGCTAACTTAAGCTAGATAACATTTGGGGTGACCGATGCTTTACAATAGAATTTCCAATTCCTAGCAATCTCCCCTTAAGGGAGGTCACCCCATGATTTACAATTTAGCATCCTAGCTATCCAATTAATCTTTAGTCTTGAGCTCGAAGACTTCACTTCATCAAAATAATCAATCTTTGTGCTTTCATGGTGATAATATAATAATCCAACTATAATGAATATTAAGTGGAGGTTATGGAGTTGATCCACATTATGATGACCTTTGAGCTTTATATGAGATCATCAGCCACCGTTGATCTCAAAGCATCACACATTGTTGTGTTGCCCGCATATGATGTAGTGACACTGGACCGACATGCTCACATTCGACCATGATATCTTCATATCGAGTAGCGAAGCTTTAGTTGATTCATGATATTTGCAAGAACGTAGCGGAAGCATGGAGTGAAAATATCGAGTCATTGATACACTTATCATGATTTCAAGAAATGAATGTGATGTGAGCATGCGGCTATGGATTGATCTCTCCATTCCGATCACCACAAACGCGGGCGCACTGCATACAACAGCTAGCAATAAAGCGCATTTAAAGTGTCTTTGATCACTCCGCTGAATCGAGGTACACGCCCACGGTTCCCCGCTGATCAAGACAAGCACCGCTCGTGATCGTGTATGATTCAAGAATCTCCTTGACGTGGTTTCGCAGCTTGTTCTAGCCGTTCTCAAACCGAACGCTTTCAAAGAAGACAACACGGAGTGAGTGAACCAATGAATTTGAGATTCACCGATTGATGAAAAGAGATTTGAAAACAATCGAGTATCGCCTAATAAAGTGTTTTTGCAATACAACGAGGGTTTTGAGAAAATCAATTATCAATCATAAACACCTTTATATTTGAAATATTAGTACACAATGATGTGCTATGTAAAAGAATTTTAAGAACAACGACCAATTTTTCAAAGGTATCCGCTAATCCATAACTCGAACCAGATTGATTCATAAGTTTGAATCACCCCATTGTTTCGCTCAGCTTGTCACATGGTTGATCTATTGATAGATCTCACATGCCACCTACCAAGAACTTGTTTGATGTTGGCTCTGAAGGCTTTCCATCTTCATTGTGAATATGTTTGCATATCACCCGATGTTCCGTAATACCACAAGGATAATGCGTATGACTCATAAGATATAATCTCTTCCACATTGTGAAACAGAGTCTTCATTGACAAAGGTCCCAAAGAGATTTATTTGATGATCTCGTGGCTCTAGACTCAAAAGTGCACATATGGTTCCTATGCCGAGACTGTGGAGAGGTCTCTCTTCAATATCAACAATCTCTAAGAGAAAGTCGATAGATAATGTCGGTTCCCCTGTGAGAATGAAACAAGCCCTTTAAGAGGAACTTGAGTAGCTTGGGAAGTTTAGTGCAAGCGCCATCGGGTCCATGACGCCTTGTCTTCAATACCAGTTACTTGGTAACCTCCAAGAGTATATGAATTGAACCCGTTTCGCCCTAAGGTTGAATTATCGAGGCTATTTTTTTCACCCTTTTCACATTCAATTCTTTTCATTCTTCAACCCTTCAAGCTTTCTAAGACTTCATAACTAGAACCTTGTTGGGTTTATTTCAAGATTAGCTCGTCTCATCCGCACAATTCCCATATTCTTATTTTTCTCCTTTTTTTCATCATACCCAAGGACTTCTACACTATCTAGTGGATTGTCCTCGGTAGATCCTCCCGCTCAAGGGATCGCGAACTAATACCTAACCTAACCATCCTTATAACACCATGCATAAAGTAAATTGGTCGGTCTTTTGGTATTGTTCTTTCCTTCTCGAAACCAATTGAAAACATTTGGAAAAATCAATCAAGGTATTTTGTGATATAAAATCAAAGCATTTTGTACCTTAATTGTTTTGATCATTTAGAAATGCTCCCCTCAACATGTGCATATGATTTTGAAATTGTTTAGCACATGGAGGTAAGAGTTCTTAGAAATAATTTCTTGATCACAATTTCGTAGAAAAGCCATTTGATTTTCTTTTGGTAAATTCTCCCTCAATATGCATAGGGTATTGAAATCTTTTATCACATAGAGGAAGGAGTTCTTTGAAGCACATTCACGATCACAAAAGCCATTAAGAAACCATTTAGAAAACCAATCAAGGTACTTTATGTTGAAGCATAGAGGTCTTTGTACCTTGAAGGTTTGTATTTGTTTTGAAATGCCCCCCCTTAATATATGCTTCGAGATTCGAAAAGAGTTTGGCACATATTCGAGAGCAGTATGCACTTTGAGACAAAAATGATCACCTTTTATCATCTTTCATATTTATATCACATTTTCTCCCTCGATCAAAAATTTCAAATCCTTTGAGATTTTGGATCTCAAGTGATTTAAATATGTATGAAACAAAACTTTGTTGGAGAAAAATGTGTCTGGTTTTATATGATCCAAGTAGACTACATCAAGTTCCCTTTTAGATAAAAGGAAACCACAATACATAACCTATCACTACTACATACATTATAGTTGTTCATAGTACATACACCACATTTTACATATCAAAATACAAAACAAGTTACTTCCTAAGATGTCTTCATTCGCTTCAAGCAACTTGTAGTGTCCTTCATGAAGTCTACCACCCACAAAACTTTCAAGGTCATGATAAATCATTCTAGTCTTTAATCTTCGTCCGATTGCAAAGAATGAAATCTTCACACATCTTCAAGTCCTGCTCGCACTGTAATCTTGTTTTGTTCCACGACTTCGCATCAAGTTTGATTTGCTTCACTCGAGTTCAATTCTTCTTCACCATCTTGAGAGGTCCATCATCGAACTTGAAAAGCTCGCGACAGCCTCATCAAGATACGTGATCCGTGATCCGCTTGGTAAAGATGATAGCTCTAGGGTGTCAATCACTTTATATTCGTGATGAAATTCAAGTCCCGAGGCTTCCCATTGCGGTACGCTGGTCCGTAGCTTTCCATTCCTAATAAAATCCCCAACTCTTTGTTGAATGACCAAGCCTCCGATCCGAGATTGACAAAGCAGAGAGAGCTTTCTTCCTCACGAATGTAGATGGTCAAGATGTCCTTGAGGTTCGTAAGATAGAGATCTTCGCGTATGTTTGAAGTCGCTTTTTCTATAACATGATCTTTCTCGGTCTCGCTTCTTCAAGAACGATCTTCTTCAGATAATCATAGCCATAGATTGGGAACAATTTCACACTAACAACACTTAGAATTCTCACCTTGATCTAATACTCGCGACTCTTTTAGCACTATGTCTATCAATGTAGAATTTCTTCTTCAACCACCAATGAGAAATGCCATATGAGGCAAACGATGTCATACTCGCTCTTTATCCGCCTGCACTGATCCGAACCATCTGCTCAAGACCCCGATCGAGTAGTAGCAAATTTTCATCTTCAAATCGATAGAGTGGTCTTCTTTCATAAGTACGAGCACATAGATAGTCCAGTCATGGTTGAAGAAGAACTCGATCGAATGGTCATTTGTCCGTGTTCACCACCGAGAGGAAGAGGCTTGTTCATATTGAAACGGCCGATATGCTCACCGACTTGATCATTCAAAGATCTTATGACATTCTTCCATCCGTATTGAAGTCGATTGGCATCCGAGGAAAGACTTTGACGATTTCAAATGCTGGTCCTTCAAGATCCTTTGGAGTGATGTACGAGATTCCCTTCTGTTCACAAAACCACTTCATAAAGCTGCCCATATCTCCTGTGATGTGAAGAAGAGAATCTTCAGCTGGGACTTCATAGTTGGCAGTTATTGTTGAAGACTTGATAGTTGTTGTCAGGGATCATTGTGTCAGACTCAGGAATGGACCATGAAGGTTCTGGATTTTGAGGTCTCTCTTCGGTGAGCCATCTTTGAATTGTGTCTTTTGAAGGTGCAACTCTAGAGGTATTAGAGCTGCTCACCGACACGATGCATCAAACCAATCATCTTTAGATGGCTTGGGATATGTTTGGTGGATGCATCATCGCCATCTGATTCTCGACCGCCATGACATACGATTCTTCACGAAGCACCCGATCTTCCGAATAGTAGAGAATGCGGGTGTGAACCTGAATCAATGGTGGTCCAAGCCGCAGATTTTTATGAGTTCCTTGATCACCGGATGAACTGGGTTGATTTGAAGGTTTTGGTGGTGATGATGGTGGTTGTGGTGGAGGTGTAGTGGTCGCTCCAAGATCCACCAAGACTGTATACCACCCACCACTGGAGGCGGTGGTGGAGGAGGAGGAGATTTGGGACCTTATGTAAAGATTCCAACACCAAGTCCTCATTTTCCTTTTAGCCTCCTTTCTCGAATATCCTCCGTAAACTCAGATGATTATCGTGCTTAATCGATTCTTCAAGCATCATAAAGCTTCTTGTGAATCGCATCCCGATGCTCATTAGCTTCACACATCTTATCCGATAAAGCAGCCTCATATCAACAATGGGCAAATCCTTGAATCGTTGAAGCGATGGAGCTTGCATTGCCCATTCTACGCGATCTTTACCTCTCCTCAATTGCGCTCGCGACTTTTGATCGAAGTTGAGGTTCTCCACTTGTAAACACGACGCCAAGGACCTTGATAGATTTTGGCAATTGCCTCTCAAGAGCTTCAATTGCTTACGCTTTGTCGAGCAATTGCTCTTATGTAAGAATTTGAGGTGGTGGCCGGTGGAGTTCGTGGTCACATCGTAACCACCGGTTCCAGTGATATATCTTTAGCAGTTCGCGGTGGAAGTGCGGTTGTTTGAGTAGGTATTGGTGGTGGAAGCGGTTGCAAGAGAAGGTGCCGACATAGGAGGAATGGTTGAAGTGTCTTGTTGTATGTCGATCAAACATGGACTCGCCTCTTTCTTATTACCTTGCTTATAAGACTCAAGTTCGTGGGTTTGTCATTTATGAACCGATCACCGAAGAGAAGTCTCAGATTCAGATTCTTCAATGAGGATAGAGAATCGCGAGACATGTTCGGTTCCTCCATATGCCCGGTTTCATCGATCTTGACTCAAGGTTCTCCCGTGAGTCTTTCTGCAACTTCATCATCATTCGACCGATTGGGTATCACTTGATGCAGAGTTTATTCTTGTGTTTCGATACCTCCTTTCCAATCCAGCTTTGTTCTTGAGTCAAGATGATTCAAAACTTCTTTCTTTAGCTCAAATTGGGTAGTAGTTCCGATGGTGGAGAAGAGATGGTCAAGCATGTGAGCAGCCTTGTTCACTTCCGCCCAAAGAATCCTTTTCCTTTGTCTTGAGTGAAGGAGTTGTTTGTCGTGGCGCAGCTCGTGTTCTCTTATTACAACTCCTCCCACCGGTGGTCTCATGTTCGCTTTCAAGGCTTTGTTTAATTCCCGCTGTAACGCAATTTCATTTTCATCAATCAAATTTATATAACCCTTGAAACTTCGCCTTCAACGCCCCTTTCCAACATCTTTCTTCTTCCTTTTCTCGCTCAGGCCGAAATGTCGAGGTTGTGATCCGTCACGCCTCTTCGGGAAGGGCAAGATATGAGGTCTTTGTACTAGAAGTGGACTTTGTAGCTTTGGGTTGTGATGGAATGGGAGAGTCATCAACATTGATCCGGATGCCCTTTCTTGTATAATTTGAAGTGGTCGGCCTTCTTAATATCGCTGATGAGAAGAACATCGTGAATTGGCAATCCAAAGATCTCTTTATTGACACCTCTAGCAACATATTTGAGGTTACCTGAACAAATTCATCCTTAGCATTATGGAGGACCGATTCACCCTAGGATTGAAGTTATGAGTCTGCAGGCACGGATGACAAGCTTCGAGAATCGATGCTAGGAATCACAAGTTTGTGTACTTTCTTTCTTCCTTGAGCTTGATTCGAACATTTGTTCTATCGGTGATGAATGTGTGCATTGACAACCAGAATTCTTCCCAACACGCCTTAGACATCAACGCTCACCCTTTGATGAGACCCATAAGATTTGCAGAATAGGTATCCTTACTTTATCGAACCCCGAGGTTTTGCCGATAAGCATAAGTTGAGAATGGTAGTTATGGCCTCTAGGGTTGATACATGTGTCCAAAGGATGATATTCAAGCCCTTGTAATGTTGACTTTATAACCCAAATCATTAAGAAAGTCCATAAGTTCTTCCAAGACCGCGAGGGATGATTGTTTGAAGGGTCACATGGAGTGATTCCTAGGGCCTTACCGAGTATGTCGATGTGATTACAAATTCCTTATCGTCCAAATTGCAGAATAATTAGTTGTGATTTTGTCCCATGTAATGGTGTTCCAAAATTGTCAGAGGTAAATGGAGGGATTGTGCAACGCTTGGTCAAGGCATCAAGAAATTAGTGTTTTTATGATATCAATTGCCACTTTGAAGATTGGATTTTGTTGCAATCTTTCCATGTCTACATAATGCTTGCTTTTTCCTATCTCTACCCATTTATCTTCTGGAAAAATTTCGTTGTCTATAAGAACTGTGGGTGGAGCAGATGTAGCAAGGTTCTTAGATGAGGTTGTGTTTGTCATTGATGATCTAAAGAGACACACATACAACAATAATGTTTGAGAGCATGTTAGTTTAGACATGGTTAGCTAAACAATTTTTAATGCAATTTCATGACAAAACACAACGAATAGCAACCATGATAGATTACCAATAAGCAGATTGACATGCTTAGGAAATAGATTAAGTAGCTTTAGTAATTTTCAAAGTAACAAATCATTTTGACAAAGTTTTTCAAGATACAAGTTGTTTTGAGTCAAAATTGTGAAGAACAAAGTTGCTATAATAGGATTTCATGAGACAAGTTGCTATTCTGGAAGTGTTATAACAAATTTCTAAAAACAAGTTGTCAAATCAAGTTGCTGCAAGAGGAACCAGATACAAATTGCTTAGACCAAAAATGTTATAGCAAGTCACTAAGAGAAATTTTGTCAAGACAAATTGCTACAAGTAAACTTGAACCAAGTCGCTAGTATGAAATAATTACAGCAAGTTGCTTTACACAGTTTGACAAAACAAGTCTCTACAAGAAAAATATTGACAAGTCGCCATTGTAAAAAACAATATAGCAAGTCGCTAACTTGTCAAAACAAGTCGCTATAAGAAAATTACATAACAAGTCGCCTTTATGAAAACATTTAAGTAAGTCTCTAACTTGTAAAGACAAGTCGCTATCAAAAGAAACAAGGCCAAGTCGCTACAAATCAAATCACTAAGTCGCTAGCAAGAATGTATTCAGATATCACAACTCGCCATGATGAATCTATGAACCAACTCGCTACCAAGAACATTGTGTTTATTAGGTAAGTCGCTACCAAGAACAAGACATAGCATACTCATAACACCTCAATCCAATCAACATATGTAACCATTATAGTAACACAATCAAACCGCTACAATGAACAAGTACAATCAACCCACAAACACAAACAAAATCAGAAACACAACCCAAACGAACCACATACGAGTGATACAACAAATCGCTCAAAGACCCATTAATACATACAAATGCAAAATACATCTATCCTAGTGAACCCAAACAACACCTAATCCATTAACACGATATCAAGTGTTTCATTAAACGAATCCATTAACAAACCTAAACTAGGGAGCAAATGTCGAGGATCAAGTGCACATGGAATCATATGGAACCGAGTTAGGGATGCATATAATTCACATGTTTTGAAACAAAATGATTGACATAAACCATACCACAAGCAAGTCGCTAGTAAGAAGTGGTCACGAGAGAGAAAAAACAAGAAAATCTTTTGAGTTTTTGAAAATATGTAACGCGAGTCAAGTCGCTAGGA
Organism: Chrysanthemum lavandulifolium; assembly: GCA_022545495.1. Classification (NCBI taxonomy): domain Eukaryota; kingdom Viridiplantae; phylum Streptophyta; class Magnoliopsida; order Asterales; family Asteraceae; genus Chrysanthemum; species Chrysanthemum lavandulifolium. Next base: position 53,712,148 of record CM040243.1, read on the forward strand.
TAAGAATGGATTTTCAAGTTTACAAAGTTCACACATTCAGTCCTCAGACTTGTGCGTAAAAAGCAACTCGCTAGTATAGATAAAGGACAAGTCGCTACCCCTTAGAAAAGCCAAGTCGCTATCCCTGATTAAAGCAAGTCGCTATCTATCAAATTGTGTACTATTGACCCTTTCAGTCCTGGAACTTATCAGATTGCATGCAAATACAGTTGATAAAAACATGTTGAATAATATGACAAGTACAAAAGGTGACATAACATAGATAAGCTATCTAACACAGAGGACATAACGAAACAAGACTTAAACATGCATCAACACACAATACATATCAAACAATGGTGCAGAGAGAAACAGAGATAACGAGATAACTTGAAATATTAGAGAAACAGAGATAGCGAGATAACTTGAAATATTCTCCCCCTCAATCAATGTCACAAATGAACATTGATTGAATTCTAACCCCCCGTTATTGTAACAATTCGCATTTTCGGGTTTTAACTATTCATCATCAGATTTCACTATTCACCATTACTATTCATTTTTACTATTCATTATATTTTGGGTCATTATTTAAACTCAAACTTTTTCCTGAAAAATTACTATTCATGGGTTACTATTCATGAGTTACTATTCACCGTATTTTTTATTATTTACTAATTTTGCCTAAATTGAACAAGTAAATACTTTTACACGATTTTCATGCATAAACAATGTACTCTGTACTCCTAATATATAAATATCTAGTTACTATTTATAAATATCTAGATATTTTCAAAAATATCCAACACACTATTCATCAAAATATCTAAACACTATTCATCAAAATATCTAGATATTTTCGTATATTTTCCCTATAAATAGAAAGAAAACTAGTTCATTATTTACACGTAAAACACACAAAACCCTCCTCCTCCTTGTTGTCGCCACCTCAACCCTCCATACTTGATTTTCGTGTCCGAGTTATACATATAAGTTGAAGGCATAAGTATTCTCTACGTAAAATTAAGTTTATTTTGTATTTCCGCGGTGGATTAAGAGCTACACAATGGTGGATGGAGTCGTGGTTCTCGTAAATTTCTTGAAACTTTGGCAAGGATAGATCGGCTAATTCTAAGGATGGGTTTTATTATGGGAGCAATTAGGATAGTTTTGGGGTTGATATGAGGTGATTTAGATATTTTTATAGTTTAGGAAATGAATTTTTGAATTTAGATGCGGAAGCGCTGCCCAATTTGTTAGTATCATTCATCATTTATTATCAGGTGAGTCCATGGCCCCTCTTTTAAATGTTTTGAACTATCTTTGGGGGAGATACATGCTTTAACCGCTTTTATAACAATCATGATTATTTGTAAACTATATGTTGTATCCGAACTAAATATTTATTTATACTAAGTAAATGATTGTCATACTTAGAGTTTCGATATCATGGATCATTAAGCACCATGCGAGTGAGCACGAATATTATCATTAGATTTATCGATTAATGTAACCATTGTTGACTCGCTTAGAGCAAACAAACACAACAAATATTTGAGAACACTAGGTATAAGAGAAGATTACCTACTAGACTATGATTGCAACAATTATTCCAACTTCTATTAGTATGAGATTTACATTTTGGTTTCATAAAGATAGTGCAATAACAAACGATTTTCAATGCTTTGGGTGTATAACAACGTAACCCAGACACAAAACCATTAGGGGCCCCCTACCGGGTAGATTGTCGAGGTTATCGAAATCTACGAAAAAAGGATGATTTCATGTACGTGGTACAAGTTATGTGATCTAATGGACTTAGTGTAAATATCGGAACTAATAGAATTTGTATAATATCAAACCAACAGACTTGGTACAATTGTGAACAAACCAGTAACAGAAACTTAAGGTTTCGATGTTAAGAAATAAGAGCAACAGAAACAGTACCTACATGTGATATTGTATTTAGTACAATAGTCATACACTTTGAATCATAGAAAACTACAATTACTATTTATTTATACTAGTAATGATGATTTTTACAACGCCTTCACATTATTTTTATAAACTCTATGAACTCACCAACCTTTGTGTTGACACTTTTAAGTATGTATTTCGTGTCCATATTGTACGAGGTCGGTACTGAGGAGCACGGATACTCAAGAGGGCTATAAATTTTATTATCATTCAAAACCTATTTAATGTATTTTGTAAACAATGGAACCCACTCGGACCTCATTTTGTAAACTCGATATTTATATAAATCGAATGATAAATCTTTTAAAACGACTATATTAGAGTTCGCTTTCTATTGTTATGATCACAGCCATGAAGTAAAACCCGCTTGAATTCCGCTACATATCTCGAAATTGGGGTGTTACAGATTGGTATCGAGCCATAGTTATGAGAAACGAGTCTAAATTGAGACTTAAACTATAACTACTTTTACAAACAAAACATTTTATAGCCTTCCGTTCTCCGTGTCTTCCATCCTCCAGACGATCATGTGACTTTTAGGTATTTTATTTTACACGAACATATTAGTACATTAAGATATAATACACACTGAATTCTGGGACGGAATTCCCTTAAGGGGTAGAGACTGTAACAATTCGCATTTTCGGTTTTAACTATTCATCATCAGATTTCACTATTCACCATTACTATTCATTTTCACTATTTATCATATTTTGGGACATTATTTAAACTCAAACGTTTTCCTAAAAAATTACTATTCATAAATTACTATTCACGAGTTACTATTCACCGTATTTTTTATTATTTACTAATTTTGCCTAAATTGAACAAGTAAATACTTTTACATGATTTTCATGCATAAACAATGTACTCTGTACTCTTAATATATAAATATCTAGTTACTATTTATAAATATCTAGATATTTTCAAAAATATCCAAACACTATTCATCAAAATATCTAAACACTATTCATCAAAATATCTAGATATTTTCAGATATTTTCCCTATAAATAGAAAGAAAACTAGTTCATTATTTACACAGAAAAACACACAAAACCCTCCTCCTCCTTGTTGTCGCCACCCTCAACCCTCCATACTTGATTTTCAGGCTCCGAGTTATACACATAAGTTGAAGGCATAAGTATTCTCTACGTAAAAATTAAGTTTATTTTGTATTTCGCGTTGGATTAAGAGTCGCACAATGGTGGATAGGAGTCGGGTTCTCGAAATTTCTTGAAACTTTGGCAAGGATAGATCGGCTAATTCTAAGGATGGGTTTTTATTATGGGAGCAATTAGGATAGTTTTGGGCTTGATATGAGGCGATTTAGATATTTTTATAGTTTAGGAAATGAATTTTTGAATTTAGATGCGGAAGCGCTGCCCAATTTGTTAGTATCATTCATCATTTATTATCAGGTGAGTCCGTGGCCCCTCTTTTAAATGTTTTGAACTATCTTTGGGGGAGACACATGCTTTTAACTGCTTTTATAACAATCATGATTATTTGTAAACTATATGTTGTATCCGAACTAAATGTTTATTTATACTAAGTAATGATTGTCATACTTAGAGTTTCGATATCATGGATCATTAAGCACTATGTGAGTGAGCACTAATATTATCATTAGATTTATTGGGATTAATGTAACCATTAAGTTGACTCAGTTAGAGCAAACAAACACAACAAATATTTGAGAACACTAGGTATAAGAGAAGATTACCTACTAGACTATGATTGCAACAATTATTCCAACTTCTATTAGTATGAGATTTACATTTTGGTTTCATAAAGATAGTGCAATAACAAACGATTTTCAACGCTTTGGGTGTATAACAACGTAACCCAGACACAAAACCATTAGGGGCCCCCTACCGGGTAGATTGTCGAGGTTATCGAAATCTACGAAAATGGGATGATTTCATGTACGTGGTACAAGTTATGTGATCTAATGGACTTAGTGTAAATCTCGGAACTAATAGAATTGGTATAATATCAAACCAACAGACTTGGTACAATTGTGAACAAACCAAGAATGTAAACTTAAGGTTTTGATGTCAAGAAACAAGAGCAACAGTAAACAAGACTTACATGTGATATTGTATTTAGTACAATAGTCATACACTTTGAATCCTAGAAAACTACAATTACTATTTATTTATACTAGTAACGATGATTTTTACAAGGTCTTCACATTATTTTTTTATAAACTCTATGAACTCACCAACATTTGTGTTGACACTTTTAAGCATGTATTTCGTGTCCATATTGTACGAGGTCGGCACGAAGGAGCACGGATACTCAAGAGGGCTATAAATTTTATTATCATTCGAAACCCATTTAATGTATTTTGTAAACAATGGAACCCATCGACCTCATTTTTGTAAACTCGATATTTATATAAATCGAATGATAATCTTTTAAAACGACTCTATTAGAGTTCGTTTTCTATTGTTATGACTGTTGTGCCATGAAGTAACACCCAGTTTGAATTCCGCTACATATCTCGAAATTGGGGGTGTTACAGTTATAAAACTAGAGTATATCTTTTGTTCGAACTTCATCTATGGTCCCGTGTCATTATTGAATGACATTTCTAGGACCGTAGATGTTATCGATTACAAGAGATACATCTTTTATCAGATTGTGGGTAAAGATTTAATTAATAATAAAAAAATGATTTTGATTTAATTAATTTTTTTTTAAGTGAAAACTAATTTGTACACTGATTCATGAGAACGAGTCCTGATTCAAGTCGAACAGGAGTCAAAGTATGAGGTACATCAATTCTGACAAGCTATAATTCCTGAGGGATCAATCTTCATTTCTGATGGAAACCAAGTCATGATGTTTATGATTGAATTGAGCATTGTACCTGAAAAAGACTGATGACACTTTGCACTAGAAGCACATGTAGTATTGCAAATAGATGAGTTAGTGACATGAGTAACCTCACTATTGGATGTTGCACAGTTTGATCTAGGAGTGTCATTAATATAAACCTTTAGGTTCAATATTCTTGAAGAGTTTTCCCGGGCATCCACTTAAGGCAAGATCTAGGTATGTAAGTCCGCTTGGATCCCGAAACTTAAATAATCTACCAGTGGGAATCCATTTGAAACAACTCGCTAGTAGATTCGATGTAGCCACTTCTGCTTTGAATATTGGTCCTTTGTAATCGCTTGTTTCTTGGGGATTGATCACCATTTGATGCTTCTATAAGAACTAGATGAACTCCTAATATTCATGATCTTAGGGCTTCAACATTAAGTTGGGGATTGTTATTCATCATATCGGAATGAAATAGTAAAGTGACCGGTTTTTACAAAACAAGATTCGATCAACTCGGGAGGCAAGCTTAGATTTCGATGGTTTAAATCTTTCAGCTTCTAAAAGCATCATCGCCTAACTACAAGACGCTTTGAGTTGTTCAAGACAATTGGCTTTCCCAAGGTTGATGGTTTTGCAAACTTAGTGTTCACCCTATTTCCAATAGATTTCCTAAGCTCATTTTTAAGGCAACAATAGCGAAGCTCTTATCCCTAATTTGGGCTTTGAGGGCATCAATGTCACCAAGGAGTTAGTTTGATCTATCAACTTGGAATTGTTCTCAATAAGTTCTTTCTTAAGGACTCATTTTCCTTTAATAGGTTGGAGACACACAGAGCCAATTCATCATTCCTAGATTTAAGCGTATCACCACCTCATGGTTAGGATTGTTCATCCTTATATTACATTTCTTATACAGATCCGAGAGTTCTAATTTCATATTGCATATGGTTGAATCTTTGTCCCGAATCGGTTTTTTAAGTGGTTAATTTAAAAATTCTCGAAATTCGGAATTCGGATTTATGCAAGTTTTGTAGCAAGAAAACTTTCTTCTCTTGTTGTATTGCAATTTCCAAGGAAATACAATGTTTTTCAAGAATTGAGTATTTGTTTGAAAGTTCATCATAAACCCCTTTTTCAACCATGTCATTTGTTTTAAAGATTTTAGATTCGAGCTTAACCAAGAAACATTTATCAATATCATAATCGAGTTAGAATCAAATTGATCGTGTACATTAGTAAATGCATTATGTTGATCGCTTATGATACCTCATCACATGACACCGGTTCATTTGTCGGTATGGCATCCAGATTCACCTCATGCATAACAGAGGTACCGAATCGCAAGTCGCTTCAAGCTTTTCCGACTCGAGCCTTTGTATTCAATGACAAACCGGTTTCATCATCCTTTGTTGTATCTCGATATTCGCATTCAAGATCATCCGCTCTTTCAACCGATCCATTACCCGATTTATCACAACTTTCACTTAATTTTCTCTCGACACCCATTCAACACATTCAACTTATCATTCTCTTGAGCTTTCCTTAATGTACATTTCCACATTATCCATAAGTTGGATAAATGTGTTGATGAACTCATGAATTTCCATTCCAAGATGTTTCTTGAATGAAATTCCATCACGTGTTGATCAAAGTCTCATGGAATATTCCCCATTGATAAATGGTCAAATTGGTTGTAGATTACTTGAAGTGCAAGATTAGAGTCATCCATTAATACCTTCTTTTGGTAATTTGAAGCTTCAATTGTTCTAAGTTCAGCAACACAGTTCTTGTCAATGTGGATAAGTCCTGACAAAAGAGAGCACTGCATGTTCGATCCCTAGTTGTGGATAACAGTTGTGTGAGGTGCTGATGAAGTAGTTGAAAGGACTCAGTGTTGCATTTCATTTGCCTTGATCATAATTTGATGAATCAATCATGGTTAAAAATTCTGAATAGTAGACAATTTCATTGTTCTGTGAGGTATCATAGAGTTCAAGTACTTTGGAGATTAAAGGGTCAGTGATGTATGTCATTGTGTTGATGGATATTAGGTACATGTAACTTGCATCCATTCACCAAATTGCTAAATACCTTGAAGACAAGTCGCTACTTACCCAAGTCGCTAGGTACTCAAGTTGCTATAAACCTTAGAAACAAGTCGCTAAGACACCAAGTCGCTAAATACAAGTCGCTAAGGCACCAAGTCGCTAAGCAGACAAGTCGTTAAAGAACAACTCGCTAAGTATCAAGTCGCTAAGAACAACTCGCTAAGTTTCCAAGTCGCTAAGTAGCAACTCGCTAAGAACAATAAGGACAAGTCGCTAGAAATTATAGAAACAAGTCGCTAACCCAACGAAGTCGCTAGCCGAAGTGGAACCTCCACTAACTTGTACTGTTTGTCGGCTTGTCTCAATAGACAAGTCGCTAAGATCAAGTCGCTACGACTTAAAGTACAACTCGCTGGAAATTACTAAAGCAAGTCGCTACGAAGAAAACACTGAGACACAAGTCGCTAAGTTGAAAAACTTCAAACCACACTTTTCAATCCAAAACAAGCCCAACCACATTGATTCAAGCTTTCCAAATCAAAACCCAAGCACTTACAAAGATTCTAAACACAAAAGTACACTCAAAATTGAAACTTTAACACAAGAAATGATCCAAATGATGCAAAACCACTAAACTTTTTCAAACCCAAAACCATATAAAACCAGAGAAACCAAGGATATGTAAGAGAGATGATCAAACCATGGCTCTTGATACCATTTGTAACACATTGGATTTCACAAACACACAAACAATCACAAATATGGGCGATTATATGATTTTAGAGAGAGAGAAAGTGGGATATTCTAGTGAGAGAAACACATGGAAGGTTAGATTCCAAATGAACATCCAACCCTCTCCCTTGTGGGGAGAGGGCTATTTATACAAAGAAGCACGCCCTCCTTCGGTCAGGATCGTGCATACAAGGGTAAAGACCCGTCCTTCCTCCACGGTGTTGCACTAGACTAAACTACGCTAATAACTAACTAACAAATAACGAATAAATGATATGTCTACGAGCTAACTTAAGCTAGATAATATTTGGGGTGACCGATGCTTTACAATAGAATTTCTAATTCCTAACACTTTGTGTTTATCTTTGAAAAAAAAATAGGTATGCAATTATGTGTTTGCAAAAGGTACTTGCCTTGAAAAAATAAGAGAAAACTACGAAAGTACGAGTTATAAGTAAAAACTTATCTTGTGTTTTGAAAATTCCCGTATTTCTTGTGAGTTATGTGTGAAATAGAGATCCTAGACTCAGAAAGAAGAAGGCTAGTGTTTACATACCTTTTAGAGTTTAAAAGCTAATTACGACGATTGTTCCATGAGACCAAGGCCAAGACGAAGTAGGTTGAATTGCTCCCGCTTCAACGGTTTGGTGAGAAGGTCGGCTATGTTGTCTTCGGACGCTACCTTCTCAATAGAGATGTTCCCCTTTTGAACATTGTTTCTTAAGAAGTGATGATGAATCTCTATATGCTTGGTGCGAGAGTGCAATACCAGATTCTTGCTTAAGTCGATGGCACCTTTGTTGTCACATAGAATGGCTATGTCACTTAGGTGAATGTCGTAGTCAACTAACGATTGTTTCATCCATAGTGCTTGTTGGCATGCTTTGCCGGCTGGAGACATATTCGCTTCGTTGTTGATATGGCCATCGTCGTTTGCTTCTTTGAGAACCAAGATATTAAAAACATCCCATAAAAGTACATACCCCACTTGTACTTTTTCGGTCAACATAATCACCGCATGGTCGAATCAGCATATACAATTGTTTTACCCCTGCACTTAGGATACCACAATCCTAATTGAGTCGCACTTTAATGTATCTAAATATTCTTTTGACGGCTTCTAGATGTGATGTTTTAGGATCTTCTTGAAACCTAACACATAGACAAACACTAAACATGATATCCGCCGACTAGCCGTGGTGGTAGAGAAGACTACCAATCATGCCACGGTATTTTGTGTTATCAACGGATTCGCTGCCTTCATCTTTTGTGAGTTTAGTGTCGGATGACATTGGTGTTCTTATGGGTTTTGACTCTTCTAAACCAAAATTCTTTAACATCTACTTTATGTATTTAGATTGATTAAAGAAGATACCATCTTCTACTTGTTTGATTTGTAGACCAAGAAAGAAACTAAGTTCTCCCATCATACTCATCTCGAACTCGTCATGCATTATTTTAGAGAAATCATCACACATGTCTTGACAAGTAGATCCGAATATAATATCATCTACATATATTTGAACAATGATTATATGTGACTCTCTTTTCTTAGTAAAAAGTGTGTTATCAACTAACCCCATGGTGCAGTTGTTTTTTTTATTAAGAATGAATTGAGACTATCATATCAAGCATTTGGAGCTTGTTTAAGACCGTAAAGAGCTTTCTTTAACTTATACACATGTTTAGGTTTTTCAAAATCGATGAATCCCGGAGGTTGAGCTACATATACTTCTTCATTAATAAAACCATTTAGAAAAACACTTTTGACATCCATTTGATAAAGCTTAAGATCATTAGCACAAGCATAAGCAAGAAGTATTCTTATAGACCCTAATCTAGCCACGGGGGCATATGTATCATCAAAGTCTATTCCTTCTTGTTGATTATACCCTTGGGCAACGAGTCTAGCTTTATTTTTAGACACTACACCGTTTGCATCTAACTTGTTTTTATATACCCATTTAGTTCCTATTATGCTTTGATTACTAGGTGGAGGGACGAGTGTCCAAACATCGTTAGAAACAAATTGATTTAACTCTTCTTGCATAGCCATTACCCAACTTTCATCTTTTATGGCTTCTTGTGTATTCTTAGGTTCTATGGTTGAGACAAAACAAAATAAGCTACTTTGGTTTTGGACTTGAGATCTTAAGGTTCTTTCTTTAACTTTCCTATGACCTTATCTACGGGGTGATCTTTAGACTCTTTAATATTTATGATTTCATTATTTAAAGGTTCTTCTTCTTCATTTGTCTTTTTCTTTATTTCAATAGCTTCACTCTCGACAATCTCGTCATCGACAAGAGGTAGAGTGGGTTTGGGTGGACTCTCATCAAATTTTACGTTTAATGACACTTCAACCTTCAATGTTTATTTGTTTAATATGACGTAAGCCTTACTATTAGGAGAGTAACCTAAAAAGATACCTTCGGTTGACTTAGGATCAAATTTTGTAAAGTAATCTTTAGTGTTAAGTAGAAAACATTTGCTACCAAAGACTCTAAAGTGATTTAGCGTAGGCTTTTTGCCTCGAAGTAACTCATATGGAGTTTTTCCTAAAAATAATTAAGACTTGGTTAAGTATGTACGTTGATGTATCAACGACATTGCACCAAAACTTTTGAGGTATGGATTGCTCATTTAGCATGGTGCGACTCATTTCTTGTAGGGTTCTATTCTTTCTTTCAACTACCCCATTCGATTGTGGAGTGCGAGGAGCCGAGAAGTTGTGAGCAATACCACTAGCGTCACAAAAGGTGTAACCACCGGTAAATTTCACCTCGTATTAAACTAATATGCTAACGAAAGAATACTTACCCATTTTCTACGTCCAAATTTTTTTAAGAAACGATATCCTTTTATTTGATCACAACCACTAGCCAATGTAATGAAACTCACATCTTTAATAAACATAAACATCTTTATATGTAAAACTATAAAAGTTTTCAACTTTTATTTAAACTTTACGTTATTACGTTAACGTACAATTATTGAACTTTCAAGTTAAACGTTAATCATTTATTTGAGCTTACATGAAACCCTAATTTATTATAACTACGCTTTTTCATAAATGGTAAAGTACAACATTTTATACCAAGAGTACAAGTCATTAAAGCACGGAACCTAGCTATACTTTAATTTCCGTTATAAGCCCTAATATACAAATGGAAAATGATTGGGAAGACTAATTATGTGCTTAGAGATGTGACTAAAACACGTGGCATGATCCCTGGGTTTATAAAAAGCGGGTCCCATTCTTGTAGCTATCGTGATGATGCCACATATGATTAGTCATATCTTTAGGCATATAATTTAGGTCTCCCAATCACTACTCTATACAAATCTATGATTTTATGTACATGATATATTTTCAAAATACTAATGTACAAGTCTTTCAAGCATAAGTACAAGTCCTTAATGCATAAAGTTTAATGTTTACATAAAATCACATTATAAACCTCAATGTACCTACCTTAAAGCACATGATACAAACCTATATTGCACAAGCCCTTAAAAATTGACTTTCCTAAATTTTCAAACCTAATGTACAACTCTCCAATGCTTGTGGTACAAGTATTTTATGCATATATGTTAAATATATCATTTACCTAAGTTAAACTAGTACTTATCTAAAGTAAAATTACAAACCTAACTAAATATACTACATCTCTACACTCTAGGTACAACTCACTAAGGCCTAGGTACAACCCTTCAATGCCAACGCCCCTCCCCTTTTACCCTAGTTAAAATTGAACTAACTAAGTTACCATTTAGTTACCTAGTATACATGTAAAAACCCTAACCACAACTAAGTACTTGCACCTAATATTTACACATCACCTTGTTTCCCTCATCTTGACAACCCTTCTAGGCTCATATTAGGCCACACCTCTTCATGTCCCCTTGAAACCACATGAACCTCCCATGTGTATTGGAACACCTCACCATGTCTCTTCACTTGTGAGACATGGTGACCTAGCACTTGGAAAACCATGCACTTCCCTTGCCTATATAAACGCCCCATATCCTCTTCTCTTTGAGTCCCATTTATCACACACATCATACCATACCACCCACACATCACACAAACCATAAGCATTTCCCATACTCACTATACATTCTGAATATTACCTTAAGTAGTGAAAGAAAAGTGCTAAACAAAAACCTAGAAGGAAGGAAGAAGTCTTATTCAAACTTAGAAACCCATTTGGTCTCATTGTTGTAAGTCTTTGAAACTCATCCTATTTCGTTTTAACTTTTAATATCAATTGCATAATGATAAAAAGGATTTTATAAGGAAAACGTAGCAATTTGAATCACTTAAAACGAGTACACGAGTCAAAAGTTATGGTCTAAACAAGTTGCCAATAATCATCCGAACTTTCGTGGACAGAACACTCGGCACACGAAACGAGGCATTTCTGGTCCGTTTCATGAAAAAGTTAAAACACGAAGTTGTCCGAACGACGCTTTCTTCAAAAACTCAGGAGCACGGGTCTAGAAAACGCATAACGAAGCCAGAATTTAATAAAAATCCCAACAGCTGTTATGTATAAGTTACAAAAACAGCCAACACCCCCCTACTTGCACCCCATTTATTTGCATCATGTTAAAGGTATTAAGGCCAACCAAAGTACCGTTGTAAACACCACCTAGGATACTACAAAACGCCCCCATAACCCGGTTAAAAAGCCTAGTCGTTATCTTTAAAAACAGCCATCATTTTGGTCAAAAGTCATAAACGCCAAAAAGCTTTTTACAACAAATATTTGGGAAAACATGGGATTTTTGATAAAATTGAGTAGGAACTATCTTAGAAACATTAGAAATGGGTAAAAAAATATTTCACAAGGTTGCATGAAAAAGATATAGAGCTTTATGGGTTAAAACTGAAATTTTCATGAACGCGTCGCTGGCAGTGGCCATGTTCGTGGACTTGTATCTTTCTAATCAAAGAGGATTAGGACATGAGACTTATACCATTTAGAAGAACTTACAGCATAGTGTTTAAAGGGTCAAATGCGATGTAGAAACACTAGCTTGCCTCGTGTAAAATCTGCCCTCTTTTAGCCCCGTTATTGCCCAAAAACAACAAAAAGCACATAACCCCCTTACTTTGTAAAATCATTGCGACCAAACCGTAAAAGCTTAAGACCTCTAGTTTCAACCATTAGAAAGAACACCGGACAAACTCTTGAAAGGATCAAGAACGTAGTAAAAACCTTTTAAGGCCTCGCTTTTATTCACCCGCACTTTTATCCATTTAGGCCAAAACTAGTAAATTTTTCTTATAAAATTTCAAGCATAAAATTGTAATTTTGTAAGATAAAGTTTTTCTTGGACTAAAATGTAATTTCTGTAGTTAATAATACAAGGGCTGATTTTGTCAATAACCCATAGTTGAGGGTATAAAGTGTCATTTTTGAAAGTGCAAGGGTAAAAATTGTAAATATTTAAAATTGTAAATTATAACATTTTGGAAACATAAAATATTTAACAGCTTGAGTTTCGATAAATTAATATCCATCATCCGAGCCATAAAAATAAGAAAGATAAGTATTGCTAATTTTTGAAGAGACTTCATATTACCTAACTATCGTTAAAGCATCGTTATCACATAAACTTGAATTGAATACTAAAACATGACATACTAACTCGGATCATTTAATCGGAGCAGTTTATCAACTTTACTTTATTTGTTTTCCATCCGCATCATCAGTAACATCGAGGTGAGTCATAGCCCTATTTTCCTTATTTTGAACGTTTGGGGAGATACATGCTCAAATATTGCTTGATATTTTTACATTTATTTAAAACTCTTATGAATTATCGTGAGTTCAGAGCCCCATTTTTATACTTGTTTATTAATGTTTTGGGGAGATACATGCTCAACTAATTGCTTTCACTTTTATAAGTACTCTAAAAATCGTATATATTATCGTGAGTCATAGCCCTCTTTTCCTTATTTTGAACGTTTTGGGGAGATACATGCTCAAATATTGCTTTATATTTTACATTTATTTTAAACTCTTACGATTACCGTGAGTTCAGAGTCCATTTTCTATTCATTTATCGCTTTGTAAACTCTTTTGGGGAGATACATGCTCAACTACTTTCTTTTACTATCACAAATACTTTATACTTTTACATATTACTGTGAGTTCATAGTCCACTTTTTACTTGTTTTTTCAAACTCGTGGGGAGATACATGCTACAAAATCGAACACAAGAATTTTTCTATGCTACACCTACACCTGATTGCTATTGCTTAAGTACTTACTGTTGCCACTAAAAGTCCCTCATATCATGAACCATTAATCACTTACGAGTGAACGCAAATATAGTGAATAGATCTATTGGCAGTTGACGCCCCATTTGTGTTAGCCGGATAGGTAACCAAATGCACTTTATTTGAGAATACTAGGAGAATGGCAAACTCCTACCGAGGGCATTGTCGCTCACATCATTATTATGATGTTTGTAACTTACGCCATTATTATGACGCGCGTGTTAAGGTTTGCGTTCATGAGACTTAAGGCAATATATATCGTGTTGCAATGATACAAATGTCGCAACTATCGAATTTATGGGTGCAACAACATGGCCCAACCTTGAAACTTGTGTTCAACTGATTACTAAACAAACGAACTATGGGTGTGTAACAACATAACTTCTTTCATCGATATTTGTATTTATTACAATAATCCTCAAACTCGAAACTTTGAACTCAACTATTTTATCTATAAACTCTATGAACTCACCAACCTTTGTGTTGACACTTTTAGCATGTTTATCTCAGGTTTATAATTTACGAGGATGGCACGGAAGGGCACGGATACTCAAGAAGGCTATATTATCATTCAAAACTTATTTAATAAACTCAGAAACCATCGGGACCTCATTTTGTAAACTCGATATTTATATAAATCGAATGATAAATCTTTTAAAATGACTCAATTAGGGTTCGTTTTCTATTGGTATAATTGTTGTGCCATGAAGTAACACCCAACTTGAATTCGCTGCGTATCACGAAATTGGGGTGTTACAAAGGCTCCAAATTGCACTTCATTATCGAATTCCTACCATGATCCGCTCTAATAGACACTATAGGACTTCCTAATTGTCTTTGGATTTTCTTACTTAATATTTCAAAGTAATCGAACGCTTCGCTTTTGTTCTTTAAAAATTTAGTCCATGTGTACTAGAGTAATCATCCACTATAACCAAAGTGTAGTAGTTGCCTCCATAACTTTGGATAGTGGATGGATTAAATAAGTCCATGTGTAGTAACTCTAGACACTTAGTTGTAGACACCATGTTTTTAGCTTTGTGACTAGAATGGACTTGTTTTCCTACGTTACAAGCATCACAAAAGTGATGTTCATATTTTAATTTTGGTAGATCTCTTACTAGATCTTTGGATGATAGCAATTGAAGAAGTCGATATTGGCATGACCCAATCTTCGATGCCATAAGGTCAAGTATCATCCATAGAAGTAAGACAAAGTTTGTCTTTAGGTTCATTACCGATTTTAATAACATAGATTCCATGTTTCCTAATTCCTCTACCTATGGTGATACCGCTTTTCAATATCTTACTACCGGTTTCGTAAAAGCACGTTGCACTTCTTATCACATATTTGTACTATACTTAAGAGGTTAAAGTTTAGGTTTTCTAGGTGACACACATCGTTAATGGTTAGAGATTTGTTAGAAATCGTACATTTACCGATGATTTTGCTTTGCTATTTTCAAATACCACATTTCCTCCATTGAAGGATTCATATGTGGAAAATAGATCTTTATTTCCGGTCATGTGCCTCGCACCCGCTATCCTTGATCCACTCATCCGGATCTAGGTCGACCTTTAAGCACACCTATGAAAACAATTAACTCAAAAGTTTGGTCCCATTTGTTCATGGGTCCATTAGTGTTAAACATTCCATTCATGTTAGACATATATAGATAAGGTGTGTATGCGTTCCATGGTGCAAAGTTTTGAAATGGAAAGCCGTTTTGCATATTAGTATTCCATCCCATTTGATGGTTACTTCTTGGATAGACATTATTAGGTCTCCTAGATGTGTTCGGTTTTGAAAATGATGGACCTTTGTTTCTTGTAAAACTTTGATTTTGTCTTGGAGGTGGTTGTCTAATAGTAACATGGGTTGGTTTCTTCTTATTAACAATAACAAAATCGATCTAGAT
Organism: Chrysanthemum lavandulifolium; assembly: GCA_022545495.1. Taxonomy (NCBI): domain Eukaryota; kingdom Viridiplantae; phylum Streptophyta; class Magnoliopsida; order Asterales; family Asteraceae; genus Chrysanthemum; species Chrysanthemum lavandulifolium. The sequence goes on from CM040243.1 coordinate 53,727,928, forward strand.
GAGGAAGCTATATTATTACCATCGCTTGCTTCAATGCACCCACGGATCCTCGGTCGCACACTAGACGGTTCCCTTTTGTGGGATTCGTGGGATCCGTGACTACAAATGGTTTGTTTTTCTATTGCTTTTACAATTGTGTTTCTTTGTTTTCACTAGTTGGCGATTAAGTTCCCAAAGCCTAGACCTTTTGGTTGTTTCTGCTTTAACACTATCCAATATCTAAGGTATTAGTGTTCATTCTATCAATCTTAGAGTCTAGATGATCAACTAGTGTTTGAAGTTGAACGCAAAGTTCACATTCGCCACTTGTTAGCTCCCCTTTTCTAGACGTTTTAATTTTGCCTTTAACTCTATGACTTCCTTTTCTAAACGTTGGTTTTGGTTTTTCAAAAACTTGTTTTTGTTGATTACTTTTAAACTAATTTTGTAAAGTTTATCATATTCATTTTGCAAAGAGTCATCATCTAATTATGAGCTACTATAGTATTCGTGACATACCTCGTCATTTGCCATGAGACAAATTTCTTCGTCCTCCTCCTCGCTCATTCCCCACGAACCGCCACAAATGCTTTTTGATCATCACGTTTGGGACACTTACTAATAAAGTGGTTTGGGTCCCCACATTTAAAGCAAGCATGATCATCCTTGCCTTCTCGTCCTCTTTGCTTTTCCTAATCCTTTCTTGTCTTCATATGGTTGTTTGACGATCTTCCTTTCTTCTAAAGAACTTTTGAAGTCCCTTACCGCCATGGCATACTCCTCGTCATCACTATCCAAGAGGAGTTCTTCATCGCTTGAAACCTTCTCGACTTTAAGGGTAAGAGATTTGTCCTTCTTTCACTTTTAAGGCTTCGAATATTTAGCGAGGACAAGCTCATAGAATTTTAAATTTCCTATGAGTTCATCAAGGTGAGGATTGACAAGTCTTTGATTCTTCGATTGCAGCCACCTTAGATCTCCACTTGGATGGAAGTGCCTTAGATATCTCCTAACATGATTACGGCTAGAGAAAGATTCATCAAGTGCTTGTAAAGATGTAATTATAGTATTAAAGTTAGCAAAAGAATGATCTATAGTATCCTCATCCGATACTGAAAATTGTTCATATTGTTGAACAAACAAATCAATTTTATTGTTTTTAACTTGTTGATTGCCTTGATGAGTTACAACTAAAGAATTCCAAATTTCTTTAGAGGTTTTAAGCATTGAATTTTTTTCGAATTCCTTTTTGGGTAAAGCATTATATAAAACATTTTAGCTTCACTATTTTTGGAAAGCTTTTCTTAATATCATCGGTGAGTTTATCATGAGGTATGTTAACTAAATTTCCATTTTCATCTTTTGAAGTGGCTTCAAAATCGCCTTCAACAATGATGTATCAAAGATCAATATCTTTTGACTTCACGTACGTTTCGAATCTATTTTTCCAATATATAAAACCATTAGTTTCAAGTAGTGGAGGTCGTTGCATAGATTGCCATTCCTTGTAATTTTCAGAACCCATAGTGATCGAAAAGTTTTTAAAATACAGTTTACTTTAAAACTTTTATAAACTTAGCTCTTGATGCCAATTGTGGAAAACTAGAGGGGGGGGGGTTTGAATAGTTTTGCCGATTTTAAGTTAGTTTCTAAAAACTTTAGATTCGATGTTATATGAAATCGTATGGATGAAGAGAAAGTATAGATCTAAGAGTAATGCAAGTAAAGAAAGTAAAGTAAGGGATAGAAATGACACAACCGATTTATAGTGGTTCGCCACAAGAACACCTTCCTTGCCCTACTCCACCCCGAGTCACCTACTCGAGAGTTCAAGCACTATGTCAACAAACTCCTTCAACTTGGCGGAGAAGCCTTCACAACGTTGCTTACACCTTTTTCCTAAGACAAAGCTAAATAACGAGTCCGTAATGGAGGACCAAACCAACACTACTATAACACAACAAATATGTGAAATATGAAATACAAGATCTTCGCTACAAAAATCTTGTGGAGGAACAAATCAATCAAGGACCCCTTGCTTGGATGACTTGTAGAATGCTCGTGATCTCGCCTTAGAGAAGGACCTATATGAGAATCACAATAGAAGAAAGAAGAACAACTCTCTAGATCAAGTGATCTTTTGTTAGAAGAGTGTAAGAATATATGAGAGAGTTAGTTAGAAGAGGGGTGAGTAAAATGAAGAAATGACTCTCTATTTATAGGCAAATTCTTGCCATCAGCAGCACGGACGGATCCCATGCATCCCTTGCTTAAGGATCCGCCTAGTGTAACTCTGTGATCCGTGGGACGCCCTTTGCCCATGGGTTTTGGGTTATGGCTTATGGGTCATGGGTCATGGGTTGGTCTATGGGTATTTATTTAGATACAATATATCTAATAGATGATGCATCTAGTCAATGGGTATGAGTTAACTCCATGGGTTATGGATATGCTCCATGGGTATGGGTCATGGGTTGTGGTTTTTACCCATCCTAATAAACTATTACAACAAAAGATTTATTACAACAATTTGTATTAAATGACTATATGTAGATGCTTTACAAAAATAACATGTATCCTTATAGTTTTACTGATGATAACGTTATATTTGTTATCAACAAAACACAAAGAGATCGCTAAATATTAATAAACGTTTTTACGGTTTATTTGTATTAACAGACTTCCCCAATTCTGATTCTGTCTGGATTTAGATACTATGTTTTATTTCTAGACTATTATTCACATTTTGTCTGGGTTTATCTTTTGGTTAATAAATTTGATGTTTTTTCCAAATTTATGTTGTTCCGTTCTTTCGTTAAAAATCAATTTAAGGGTGATATAAAGTCATTACAGTGTGACCATGGTGGTGAATTTGACAACCACACATTTCATAAATTTTTTGCCGATAATGGAATTCAGTTTCGTTTCTCATGTCCACGCACTTCTCAACATAATGGAAAATCTGAAAGAATAATTTGAACCATTAATAACATTATTCGGACATTATTGTTTCAAGCTCACCTACACCCTAATTATTGGACTGAAGCTCTCAATATGGCCGTTTATCTATTTAATATTTTACCCTCAAGTGCCATAGCGAATGAGGTTCCCTTTACCCGACTTTTTGGCACTACACCCGATTATAGTCTTTTACGTATTTTTGGGTGTCTTTGTTACCCCCACCTAGACGCTAATCACAAACTTGACGCCCGTGCCGCACCTGCTATATTTTTGGGCCATGCCACTAATCACCGTGGATACCGTTGTCTAGACCTAAACACTAATAAAATTATCATTTCACGCCATGTTATATTTGACGAAACAGTTTTTCCGTTTGGTTCCATGACACCCAATGTCACACCCTCGCCGGAGGCGGAAACACGAGGTGTAACGGAAGGGAACATAAGCACAAGATAGTAGAACATACCAACATTAATATTAAAAAGAAATATTACACCATTACAATACCAGTTTAGCCGACATCGGCGAATATATTACAAAGCTTAGATTCCAAAATATTATATTTTAAACATAATGATTTATAGTAACAAGTGAAAACTTCATTATGCAAGACTTGCTAGAAAAAGCTTACTAACGATCACCTGAAATGCATGAGAGAAAACGGGTCAACTATGAAAATAGTTGGTGAGTAAACACGCTTAACAAAATAGGAAAACTCGAAGAAATAATCAAAGCTTTCGATCGATTTAAAATGGTCCATAAAGCAAAGGCATTGTAAATCCACTCGGTTCAAGTTCCGCCCATACAAAACTTGCAACCCGTGTGTTCACAACCCAACGCCAAAAGTAGTATGTCTAAAAGTCAAGTATAAACGGTCATGATAGTTGACAATATTGCACCACGATATAATCATTCGGTATGCTCCGTACATGGGAGACTTTGCACCGCTCCAACAAGGGAGACTCCTTTGTCACTCGACCACCTAGGCGAGAATTATTGAGACCGCCCACCAATAAGGCGAGACTTTATAGTGATGCTCGAGCAGGGAGACTTTGTACCGCCCAACAAGGGAGACTCCTTTGTCACTCGACCACCTAGGCGAGAATTATTGAGACCGCTCCACCAATAAGGCGAGACTTTATAGTGATGCTCCGAACAGGGGAGACTTTGTACTGCTCCAACAAGGGAGACTCCTTTGTCACTCGACCACCTAGGCGAGAATTATTGAGACCGCTCCACCAATAAGGCGAGACTTTATAGTGATGCTCCGAACAGGGGAGACTTTGTACTGTTCAATAAGTTCAAATAAGTAATAGGTTCGTAATTAAGTTCAAGGATTTGATTCGAGTTCACAAGTTCTAGTCAAACTAGTTAATAAAAGTAGTAAACAATTTAGCTCAAGAAAGGTTCATGCATTTCGCCCAAAATATAGTAAAACGGAAAAAGGGGTTGTGATTACTCACCGGTGGCCGGAATGATGACAAGAGTGAGTACACTGAGGTATAATGTAATGCGTCAATCTGGACCTATTACGAATGATATGATATGTCATGAGTTGCAATGTAATGTTATGCATGCACTTCAGATGTTATTTATACCATTTGTGAGTTTTGAAAATAATACTTGTCGTCGAAAATACTGCTTGACGCCTTGACCCTTCAAAATTCACTTTTCAAGTTTTACGCCAAAATGTCATCCTACAATGGTTTAATAATGATTTTGGTGAAATTATCACTTTACGCCGCAAAACAAAGTCGTCGGAATTGTCATGAAATTAACAAAATGGCTCAAAAACTAGTCGTAAAATGGTGTCGCCGATCGTTAGAGAACGAACTCGACGGTTTTGGAAAGTTTGTATCGATATTTAGAAGTTTCGGTTCAGGAGTTTTCGTCCAAAAGGTCTCGAACATAAAGATAATAAGGGTTAAAGATAGTGATTTTGGCTAATTGTAGTGCGTAAATGAGTTTCGCCAAGTTTGAACATCCGTAATTAATTTACTATAACTCCGCTATACAAACGGCTTATCGCTTTGAAAAATATGGCCGGTGAACTTGATTTTACTAGAAGACAATTCGCTCCAAAAGTTTCACATCATGGTTAAAATCATGTAAACATGGTCGTTATACTAATGTAACACTTGTAACGTAAAAATAATATAGTTTTTCGTAAAATAATAGTTACGGCAACTTTATAAAACGTGCATATCTTTGTCGTTTCAAACTGCTTTCACGATAATATGTCCTTAGCTTCGTATCAAGTATACTAATATATTTTTGACTAGTCGAAATAATTTGTGAAGCTTAAGGCTCGCTTTTTGACCCGAACAAACTAAAACCGCATGTCGAAATTTCGAAAACTATTTATTTCGTCGTCAAACTTTAAAATCCATAACTTCTTCGTTATAACTCCGCTTTTATCCGCTCGCCGCCACGGATTCGCTTTTAAAGTATATTTTCTAAATATCAAGGCCAAAGTTTCGTACCAACCGTCGGTTTTCCAGAAAAATGAAATAAGGACAGAACATAAATTATAGTTATCGAAATTAGTTTTCTCGGACAAAACCTATTCTAATCCCTTCAAATCAACTCCAAAGCTAATCTAATCCTACCATACACCTTCTTAGGGTGTCATGGGTTCCTAATCACCATCAAGACCAAGAATACCATGGGGATAATTATAGGATGACCATAAATATATATATAACCTCTTAAAATCATGAAAAATGGTATAAATCACATATCATGCATACTAGCTCCAAGAATGAAAAGATGAATATGAAATGAAAAAGGAAACATGAAAATGAAAGAAACAAGCTTACAAATGAATATGATGAGGTGAAAGTAACAAGGTAAATCCTAAACACTCTTGGTTTTTATTTCAAAACCATATAAAGAGTGATAACTAGATTGTTTAAAACACTTGGACTTGAAAAAAATCTTGATCCCTTTGGAGCTCTTGTTATGGCCGGTTTTTGAGAAGCAAGAGGAAGAGAGAAAACTCAATTTCTAACACTTGAAGACTTATGTGTAGAATGAATGAAGAATAATGTATAAGTAAGACTTATGTATAAGCAAAAATTTATTATCAATCAACTAGCCATACCAATCAATTACTTCAACCTCTCTTGACTTTCCCCCCTAAGGCAAGTTATTAGGGGATGTTTCCAATTTTATTTTTTTTTTTTTTTAAATCTTGTATATATACTTGTGTATAATTTGTAAACTTTGACAAAAGTGTAAGTAATAAGGTAAATGGTAGATTTTAGTACAAGTAAGTTTTTTGATAGGTCAAAATAGAATGTAATGATATAATAAAATTGTAAAAATACATTCCTTGTGAAATTTGAGTGATATAAAATTATCGTATAGTTTTTAAGAAAACGTCGTAATAATATAAATTTAACGATTTATATACCAAATAAATTTAAAACACTAGGTAAAGTCAAAATATAGTTTTTATAAACTAAATGTAAGTTTAAAAATATGTCGGGATCATTTTGAAAGTAACGGATTAAATGCTCAAAATAATAACTCACACAACGCTTATTTAATATAAAATTACGTTAAATGCGAAATGAAAAGCCATGTATGAACTAATATGATGCATATTTAATTTAAGAAATGACCGAATTTGAGAATTGTGACACCCAATGTAAGTCTCGTATGACTTTTTGTATGATTCCTCCAATGTCATCTCAAATATAATCAAATTTTCACCCACACCTAGCACCACTTCACCAACTGATTTACCTCACCCAAACATCACAGATGAACCCAGTACCCCTACAAACGACCCACGTTCACCACCCTAGACACAAACTATCACCTCCTTTCCCCATATTAATATTCCAACTAATGAAACTCCCACTAGTTCAATCAATCAACAACCTACCCTCGTTTCCGTTTCCCAAGATCCACCACCTGCAAATGTTAACCCAAAGCCGGTTTTGATTCATCCCATGGTCACGCGTTCTCGTGTTGGGACTACTCGTCCCACTCAGCTGTTAAATCTTCATGTGTCGACCCTCTCCCCATTACCAAAATCATATAATGCTGCGTTCGATGATCACAATTGGTGAAATGCTATGTCAGATGAGCACAATGCACTTTTTAAGAAGAAAACTTGGACTCTGGTACCTCGGCCTACGGATGCCAATATTATTCGATGTATGTGGTTATTCCGCCACAAGTTTTTAGCTGATGGTACCCTTAGTCGCTACAAGGCTCGACTTGTCTCGAATGACAGTACTCAGATTGAGGGTATAGATGTTGATGAGACCTTTAACCCAGTTTTTAAACCAGGTACTATCCGGACGGTGCTTAGTTTGGCTCTTTCTCGACATTGGCCGGTTCATCAGCTTGATGTCAAGAATGCCTTTTTGAATGGTGATTTGCCTGAGACTTTTTACATGCACCAGCCTGCTGGTTTTCGGGATCCGGAACATTCTGATTATGTTTGTTTATTACAAAGATCTCTTTATGGCCTCAAGCAGGATCCTTGGGCTTGGTTTCAGCGTTTTGTTGCTTATGTTATTCGGGTTGGATTTACTCATAGTCGGTGTGACACATCATTATTTATTTATCAACAAGGGACTGATACTGCTTATTTATTATTGTATGTTGATGACAGTGTCCTAACAACTTCTTCTGAGAGTTTGTTGCAGCAAATTATTGCTTCTTTGCATAAGGAGTTTTCTATGACGGATTTGGGATCTCTGAATTATTTTCTAGGCATATCTGTTACACGTGACTCTACAAGGATGTTCTTATCTCAGCATAAGTATGCTACTGAGATCCTAGAGTGCACACATGATTGGTTGTAACCCTAGTCGGACTCTTGCTGATACTGAGTCTAAACTGGTTGATGATGGTGATTTAGTGTTTGATCCAACCTTATATCGGAGTCTTGCGGGTTCTCTTCAATATCTCACTTTTACTCGACTTGATATTTCCTATGCAGTTCAGCAGGTTTTTCTTCATATGCATGATCCACGGGAGCCTCATTTCTCGGCTCCTAAACGAGCTTTGCGATATCTTCGGGGTACTATACATTACGAATTACAGTTCGCATCCTCTACTACTTCATTAGTTGCTTATTCGGATGCAGATTGGGTTGGTTTTCTTATTACTCGGCGATCCACTTCTGGCTATTGTGTGTTTCTTGGCAATAATTTGCTCTCATGTTCCTCTAAGCGTTAACCGACGCTTTCTCGCTCAAGTGCTGAGGCTAACTATCGGGGTGTTGCTAATGCAGTTGCTGAGACATGTTGGTTACAGAATCTTCTACGTGAGTTACATACTCCTTTGTCATCTGCTACGCTTGTATACTGTGACAATGTCAGTGTTGTTTATTTGTCTTCTAATTTGGTTCAGCATCAACGGACGAAGCATATTGAGATTGACATTCATTTTGTTCGGGATTTGGTAGTTGCTGGTCAAGTCCGGGTCTTCATGTGCCTTCCCGCTATCAGTATGCGGACATTTTTACTAAAGGCTTGCCTACAGCTTTGTTTGAGGAGTTTCGCTCCAGTTTGAGTGTTCGGTGTCGTCCCACTCAAACTACGAGAGAGTGTTAGTTGTACATCTTATCATATCCCTTAGCTGACATTTAATCTTATCCCTTAACTGTATCATTATTGTGATTGATCCTTGATTAGTGGGCAATTACCATTTTGCCCAAAATAGATCTCGTACACCCTCTATATGTATCTCATCATTTGTGTGTAATATTCATTCAATACAATATTATCCCATTCAATACAATATTATCTCATTACTACTTACAATATTCAGTTGTGGTGTGAGTTTCTTCTAAAGAAACAGCATTTTGGTGTCTTTATCCTATTTCTCTTTTTCTCTTTTAACAATTTTTGTGGTAAATTTATAATATAATTAAGTTACACGTGTTGATGCTTTTACTATGCTGGTGACCGGAGGCATGCCAAAATAAAAAATTCAATTGTTGCTGCAAATGTCTACATTGCCAAGAGATTTTTATGTTGGTTGGAGAAATTTTCGCTAGAAGTAGGTAATTTATCTATAAAATCCCATTCAAAATACATCATTTACTTTTCGCACTAGTGCTTTACTAAGTCGGAAACTTGTTACGCAGTCAGTGGCATTTTTTAGTAACGGTGACATTCTTTACACAAAATACATCACACATGGTATATGTAAAAACCATTGGTTCATCTAGCGAAATAATTTATTTTACCGAGTAACCCTTTAACAAAAAAAATAATAGCTAAATAATTTGCAAACAAACATCAACAACGCTAGACCGACAAGAATCAAGTAAGCACACACTCAGACAGAATCTGTGACTTTTAATTAAAATAACATTTTAATGTAAAAAAACAAGAGGGGTTATTCACCTTCATGTGAATTACAAGTTATCAGTCCTAACCGCACCCTAATTATAATGAGGGTGACAATGGCACAATTAACAAACTAATTACCCGAGCTAGTCAAAAAGGGTTGTAGCGGATGAGGGTAATTAGTTCCTCATCTTAACGACTAATAGTAGAGAGTAGAGACTATATGAGAGGCGATCATTTACTTTTGCACTTCTTTGGTCTATAGAAAGGAACCACTTACCCTTTGGTATGAGTGGATATTGACAGAATGCTAAATTTATGAGAATGAGTTACCACCATTCCATAGGTAGGGTTCATACTCAATAGAAAGGAACGAGTTACCATTCCATTAGCAAATGAACCAAACACCCACAAATAATTGTCATTATAGTAAAATTGTTCATAACCGTGATTCAGTAATCAACATTTAAATTATCAATCGTCATAGAACCATCATTCCTTCTAGCGATCGTCCTCTCACATAAGAAAAGAGTTGCCCTTTCATCAATTATCGTGAAACTGGCACATCCAAAAGTAGGACACAACACTTGCTAACCCTAACAATCATATAATAAAATCTAATAAATTGTTGCAGCGGGTGAGGTTAATTAGTTCCTCATCTCAGCGACTTTTCCACACCGACAGAAATCGACCAAACTTTTATTTGAACAAGTCATCAAAACCTTTTCCAGCAGGGGGGATATTTTCAATGCAAGTTAACAACATACAATGACTCCTCAATCCTCACCACATCCAACAAACAGTGCAAATTTGCAATGCAATCTTACATTTCAACCCAAAAGGGTTCAGCTCGTTGGGGCAAGGAGGGACGAGCTTTGAATCACATAATCACATCAATCGAATGTAGAAAACCCAATAAACTAAATTACGGTACAAATAAACCCAGTTCACTAAAACCAGTTTTAATCACTACATAACTTATATAATTTTCAACGACGACCATATCATCAAGAATCTTGGCAATCTTCAAACACAACTAACTCCGCATATGTCAACAATAGGCTTTATGATAGCATGCTAACAACGGAAAAAACACATAACAGCAAGAGGATGCATCCTAAGTAATCCTCACGATTCGGCTCCTATGCTTCTTTGCTATCTCTATCACAGCCTCGCTATATGCAACCTCCTCTTTATCTTCAAAATCATTCACATCAAATTTCATCAAACTATCAATATCATCGTCAAGGAGATCATTCCTCCCCAACAGAAGCAGAGTTACTCCCTTCATGACGTACCCTGATGCAGGCAATTTCAGCAAAGGGACGTAACACTTACTTATCCTAAGAGGAATATATTTAAATGAATTTTTCAATTCCCTAACTTCAGCTTCAGATAAGTTCCTCATCTCAGCAACATTTTCCACATTAAGAGAAACTCTCCCCTTTCGACCTGGATCTGTAATGGAAACATCTTGTAACAATGGCAAATTGGTGACAGGAGTCCTCAACAACCTAAACTTCACAAAAACATCCTCCAAACATTGAAATGCAATCTGAAGTTTCTTGCTATATAACTCCATATCTTCTTCTTCTTCTTCTTGACCATTTGCATTAACATATAATTCCTTGTTAGGAAAAACTGAATTTGGTGAAAGAAACATAAATGAATCGACTCTGATTCCAAACTTAATCTTCCACTTAAACAACAAATGATTGTTATCAAAGGAAGATGGAACTTGGATACGTAGAGATTTCACTCTTCCGAAATTCTCCAAACACATCATAGCAGACCAATAGGAACCCAATGAAGCAAGAATATCAGTAGGGATAAATTCCTCAGTGGGAGGGTTTGCAAGAGGATCAGTAATGGAAGTGAAGGAAATTGTGTCGACTTGACGGACAATCCTCCCGAAACGTTTGGAAACGAGCTCAAGAAAGGCACAAGGTTTTGAAATCGACTAATTTGCTTAGAATTTGAAGTACGATTTCATCTGGTAAACAACTGAATGAAGAAGAATCATCTGCCACATCATATTTCTCGCTACTCTTCATCTCTCTTATGACAATGATCGATAATCAATTTGTGGGATATTGGAAGATGAAATCCTAGCCAGTCTCCTTTACACTATGACTTTATGTAGCTGTAGATTGAACCACAGTACAAATTAGAAATAAATCCAATAATGTCATGTGAAATAATCAACTGTAAGTCCGTAACAGTACAACTTGCACAGAATAGTAAGATTGGGCATGCTTCTACCCGTTGTTTGATTTTTATTGTGTTTTGATAATTCAAAACACTAAACATAAGGACATTCTCATTCTTTTATTAGATTATTTAAACATAATAGTCTGTTTTCTATAAATTTTATATCAGAAAACTTATTTTTTAATAAAACATTCAATAAACGGTCATATGATTTAGCCTGTATATCCACTTTTAACGTCCCCACCAAACCAACTTATCTTACTGTGCAGGTCTTCTAAAACCCCTTACTATAAAGGGGTACATGTTTAAGTTTATCTTATCTTTTCTACAAGTAAGATATTAAGAGACATACACATCAGGGAGTGTCGGGGATGGCTTCTTATGCTTTATAAAAATAATCAAATAAAGAGTTTGACATAAACAAACTCCAAGACTGATTTTTAAAACCGCGTTTTTTCTCCTTGAATAATCATATAAAGAATTTACCAATTTGGGTTAGCAATCCCAAACACCCCCTTTGTCCGAATTCTGCAATTACATATGGCTGTTGGTTACGAACCTGAGACGAAAAAGACCTCGAACAATCTTCAATTCATCTGCTCCAGGAAGCTATGTAGCCGCGTTGAACAATAAACCTAAACCAAAACCAAATTTAGCTTAGCGATGAATGGAGCGTTTGGTAGGTAGATTCCGTTGTTTAATAAGGACATAACCAAGCTAAGATTTTATCATCGAAACTAATTATTCGAGTTGAAAAGATACCATGGGATGTAAAGATTGATTTAAATTACCATAATGCCACAAACTTATAACTTCAATCAGAACTGAGAAAACCGACAATGAAAAACAACTTCAAACAATTGAAATAAGAATAGAAGTACCTCCATCAGAAAAATGACAAGTTTGAAATCATAAGCATGAAAAACAACCTCTATACAATTCAAAAATACATAAATAAGTTATAACAAGTGATTGCTCATTTACATTAACAATGTACATCATTACAACAACAATGTCAACCAGTGCTTAATCTAAAACGGGTAAACAGAGAGGGAAGGGAAGTCAAAACTTTTTGGCTTTGATGTATGCGGCCTAACCGGTAATCCAATGGCTGTTTTCGGACTTTTCCATGGCCATCCCAAGTTGTTCACCAAATGAGGCATGAACCGTGGCCTCTTATGAGACTTAGGGAGACTTGAACCTACAAGCTCTTGGCCAAAGGGCTTTTGTAGTTTTTGCCAATAATAATAAGTTGTAAAACATAAGGGATAGCGGGTTCCTAAGCATATACTAATTAGTTTTGATATACACATTATTCTACTACACAAATATAATCTACAATATACATTTAAGTATTTAACAACAAGAAGAAGAAGAACAACAAGGGTTTTTATACTTTCATACTTTCATAGTGTGTGTGTGTCAGTCAACTGCGTTTGGTATTTGGTTGTGTTTGGTTAAGAGGTTATAAAAGCTTTTAGTTATGGGAATTGATTAGTACAATGTCAAAAATGATTGAGAAACTCAATTTTGAGCATTATATAAAAAATAAAAATAAATAAATAAATAATTGAACAATATTTATAGTGTGTTTTATTTGTTTATATAGTAAAGTATCCCAATTATTTTTAAAAGTGTGCAAATTACCTTCATTTAGTTATTGTTTTATTCGGTTTAAGAGCACTGAGGTGTGGTACGCCATAGGGCTTGTTAGGCTAAAAGAGGTGGTGGTGACCGGCTTACCATCCACATCAGCGTCATATCGGATTTCTCTCTCATCTCACTTCCCTTCACTCCTCTCACCTTTCACCCGTTTTGGTCACATTTCCCTGACATTTTATTAAAATACGCACTTTATAAAAATATATCCCACTAAATATCCTACACACACTCACAAAACAAATAAAAAACATTTACTTTTTGGAATGGGCCCCAAGTTTTTTGCACCTCACTTTTGGTGAGCCGGTCACGAGACTTATACAATTTGAGCGTGACATCTCACTTCCGTTTTAGTGGTCACTATCCACTTGGCACTAATGGTGAAGCGGTCACCCATCACTCTGGATGGCCTTAGTGCCCTATGGTGCGATCCTGTAGCACCCGCCAATACTGTCATTTTTGTTGTGGTGCATTGCATTAAACCTCTCAGCTAAGACATCGAGCCTTTTACTTTCTTTTCACATGGTAACGGTGTAAATTGGGGTTTAGAAAGGAACCAGTTACCATTCCATTAGCAAATGAACCAAACACCCACAAATAATCTTCATTATAGTAAAACTGTTCATGATCGGTCATTAAGTGATCAACATTTATATTATCAATCGTCATAGAACCATCGTTCCCTTCCGCGCACCGTCCTCTCACATAAGAAAAGAGTTGCCTTTTCATCACATATCCTAAACCGGCACATCCAAAAGCGGACATAACACTTGCTTACCCAACAATGATATAATAAAATATAATAAATTGTTGCAGCGGGTGAGGTTAATTCGTTCCAATGAGACTTGAACACACAAGCTATCTTGGCCAAAGGGCTTTTGTACTTTTTTCCTATAATAAGTTGTAAAACATAAGGGATAGCTTGTTCCTAAGCATATGATTTGTTTTCATATATACATTATTCAACTACACAAATACAATTTACAATATACATTTAACAACAACAACAACAACAACAACAACTAGGGTTTTTATAAATTTACTTAAAAGATAATGAGGTTCAAGTGAACCAGAAAGTCAAACCTCTGGCGAAGGATAGTCGGTCAACAAGACCAAATGACAATTGATTTCCATTAATTCATAGTGTGTGTGTCGAGTGCGTTTGGCAGGCACAATTCAAATGACTGGGGGTAACTTTGAGCTTATGCACAAGCTCTAAGGCACTAAGCTAAAAGTCAAGTTCTCGTGAAATGTAAACAAGCTAGCAAATAATGTGTACCAATTTACAGACTTAAAGGAGCTTGTTTGAGCTTATAAACTAGATTTTGAAATTAATGGGTTGAGACTGACAGATTTGACCCTTTTAGAACAGTCCTGAACCACTCACTTTAAGACTATTTTAAGCTGATTAAATGATTAAGCTGGACCTTAAAAATTGCAAACAGATAAAGACAAGCTACTAATTTACTCATAAATCCACTTTTGATGATATTTTGACTGCTAAATAAGCTAAAAGATAAGCTAAAAAAGTGCTAGACAGATGATTGTTTTATGTTTTTACCCTTTATGAAAAACTTTTAAAATGCGATTGACTCTTAAGAAACCGACTCTAAATGACATCAAACTAAGGTGGTGTTTGTTTTTAAGAGGTCGAATCAATCAACCGCACGTCGAATCAAATCGATGCGTAAATGTCTCGAATCAACGCATCTCGAACGAAGAAAAAACGCATGTTTGAACGGATTTTTTTTTTTTTTTTTTTTTTTGTTATTTTGTGTCTACAAGAAGCATTCGACGCGTTAAGACACCCTCTCGTGTCTTGACAGATTCAGACATTTTTTCCGCTCGACGTCGAACGGAAAAAAAAAAAAAAAAAACGGCCTCGAGCGGCAAAATGTCCGACCGATTCGACATTTTCGCCTGCTCGCATTGATAAGAAAAAAAACAAAAAAAAAATAAACCTAACTTATAAACTTATAGGGCCTCTATATTAACACCTAAACTTAACTAAGTAAGTAATTAACCAAATAAGCTACCAATTTTGACCTAAAACTAATAAAACTTAAAATTTTGACAAAATACTTTAGATCTAAGTGAGTCTACTTAAAACTTAATCTAATCTATTATTTTAACCAAATTAAACCTAGATTTAATGAGCTAAGTGACCAATAGACTTAAAAATAGATTTTGACTCAATACAAAACCTAAATCCAAACACCCCCTTAAATATCAGATTTCCATTTTAAGCTTATTAGAGGGAGGAGTGGGCATCGGGTACTAAATCGGGTAGGTGTACCGATCCAGAATAATCCGCCACCACCTAGGGTAGCAAAATCGGTATGAAAATCGTGATACTGGTAAGTGTTTCAAGTGGACATGCATACCAAAAGTCAATCTGCGCCACACTTTGTGTATTAAAAAAAATCGGGTCTGTGAACCACCCTCCACATAGGGTAGTATTAGGGTAGAAATTGGGTAGTTTTGAGTTGGAATGTTTTTATTGGATAGAGGTGATGTGGCACAAGACAGGTATTCATGACCACTCCCCTCTGAACCATAGAACTTGACTGATTTTGACTTAAGAGGACTAAATGACAACTAAAAAGTAGAATTTGGACAACACAATAAGCAAATGATAAGTTGAGCTAAAATTGACAATATTTTTGTATTTTTGAGTTTTTATGAAAATTGAAAACAAATGACCATAAAAGCAGTAAACAAGCAATGTAAAGTGAACAAGCAGATAAAAGTAGTTTAAAAAGCAGTAAATAAGCAGTTTTATAAAAAAAACAGTTTTAAAACATTAGAAAGCTTAAGACAAGAAATTAAAGCAAAGACTAATTGAAAACTATTAAAATAGCACCTACGAAGGCATACAACAGCAGATACAGACTCAAAACAAAGAAAAACTATCCCCATCCAAAGTAGTACCCATATGGCGACACCCAAAATTAGCCAACTATAATAATGCCCACCCAGTAGGACCAAAGGATGAAACATAATATAGCAATTGACTAAAAAGATAGACTAAAGGACCACAGCCATCAAAAGTCCATCAGATGCTAAATTACAAATAAGCTTAAAAAGGTAATTAAAAGCTAGACTACACTTGACGTTCACGGTCCTCCTCACTTGCTTCAGTTCACCTCTCAAGATTTCAACTTTAACTGCAGCATCTCTTTGTTTGAATGCCTCATCACGAGAATCCTATTACAACAACATAGATTAAGGTCGATTTATTTAAGCAGATTCAAATGCTGTCTATGTTTAAGTTCAAGCTGTAAATTCAATTAACTTCTAGCTGCTTTTTATGCTTTAACCTTAGATTGCATGCACTGTATTTCAGCCCTGGTATCAGACAACAGTACAATTCGCTCACTTCCCATTTCCAGCAATTAAAAATATTGGCTTTAGTACTTTAATGCGTGTCAAAACAAGGAAATGTAGATGGCAAAAAAAACTTACTTTGGCAGCAGTTAACTCAGTCTGCAACATGTTGTAATGACCCCTTAAGGTGCTGTGATTTTCCAAAATCACAGTTTTCTCTGCTTCTACTTTTAAGTTGTCATTTTGAAGCTTGCTGTTGTACTGTTGCAAACTGGTGTTGTACTCTTGCAGTAGTTTCACCTAAAATCAGTAACAAAGAAAACCCATTAACTAAATAGGCCTAATGAAATCATCAACAACGTAGTTCGAGTTTGAGGATGGTGGATTTTGTATTACCTTTTCCGTATCAGGGTATTCTACAGTCTTATGAAACCATTTTACACAATTTTCCAGCCTCACTATACGGCCCTCTATATAATCTAACATTTTCTGAAATACAGAAGAAGATGACTAATACACAGTTAAAAAACATAATAATACCACAGTTGTTTTCATGATCGCAGAATAGTATGACATAACACGAGCTGCTATACCTCTTCATCAGTTGTATCTCCCTTAAACTCCTGATTTAATAGTGCATCCACTTCCTCCTTTGTAAACTCGATATTTTCATCTTCAGGAACCTGAGCTTCAGAAGGTGCTGCAGCGGCTTCCTTTTCATTAGTAGTCACAGGGGCAAGAGCCTGTCCGCCTTGACTTGAGGTTGTTGAGGCCATAATCTTACACTGAGTTCTTAAGTTTTTTTTGGAAAGAAAAAAGAAGTAAAGGAAAGAAAAGTAGTGAAGATGAAAGGAGATGAAAGAAAGTTAATATGTATATATGTGTTCTCGTGTAAGACAAAAAAGAAAAGGAAAGAAAGAAGGAAGCGTGTTGTTTTTACACTTTTGTCCTCATAGATGGTGGGACTACAGGAATAATAAAAGAGATGGGGTTAATAAATTAGCAAGGATAATTTGGTAATTTTAGTAACAAACCATAACTTTCCTCCCACTTTTATCTCATTTTTGAGCGGGACATTTTGGAAAAAAAAAAAAAAAAACCCCTGTTTCCCTCCACTTTCTTTTACACCTTTCCCTAAAAAATCTAAAGAACGCAAGTACTATTTTGTTTTCTTTCATTTACAACCACTTTCACTCCTATTCTAAACTAAAAAACACAACGTAACAATTAGAACCTCCCGATTATGATGCAGCTGTGGTTGTGAGAAAAGGAGGAAAGGTGATGGTGTGAAGTTGTGAGTCGGTTCGACCGGTATTTAAAGGGAAGGAATTGACTACTCTGGGATACAGGGAAATGATGGTTAACAAAGAGTCTACTAGTAGTTATTAATCATCTTTATATTCATTGAATAGTAATACTACTGTGCAAGTCTAGTTGTGTTTATACTTTTACGTCTACCAGAAAGTTGAAAACCAAAGTGGGTGAATAAAAAAAGTATTAAAAAAGAGGCTGGTTCAGTTACTACAATGTACTAGTATCAATTTCGGAACTAGAACTAAAAAGATCGAATTAAAAAATACTTTTTGAATTATATTTAGGGGGCGTTTGGTTGGGGTAATTTGAAATTCCGGAATTTTAAATTCTAGAAAATTTAAATTCTTGAGAATTTAAAATTAGAATTTAAAATATCTTCGCGTATTTGATTGACAAATTTATAATATATTTTTATTTTTAATATAAATTTCATAAATATTCTACTTAAAAGTTTATAAAAAAGTAATAATTAAAGTTTATAAAAAATTTATAAAAAGTTTATAAAAATTTATAAAAAAAGTTTATAAATAATTTATGAAAAAATTTATAAAAAGTTTACAAAAATTTATAAGAAATTTAAAAAAGAATTATAAAAAAGTTTATAAAATTTATAAAAAAGTTTGTAAAAATTTATAAGAAATTTATAAAAATTTATAAAAAAAAAAGTTTATAAAAATTTATAAAAATTTATAAAAAGGTTTATAAAAATTTATAAGAAATTTATAAAAATTTATAAAAAAAGTTTATAAAAATTTATAAAAGTTTATAAAAATGTTTACAAAAAAATTCATAAATATTTTATTTAAAAGTTTATAAAAACAATAAGAAAAAAAGTTTATAATTTTTTTTTCAAGCAAATTAAAATTTCTCACTTTTTGGGCGTTTTTAATTCTCCATTTTAATGATTAGAAATTGTAAATTACTTCATTGAGTTCACAAAACATGATATTTGGAGTGAATTAAAATGCAAATCGCCCAATATCCTCCAAATCGCCCAACCAAACGCCCCTAAATGATGGAATTCTATTTGCACTATATCTATACTACTTTATAATGCGTTTAGGCCTACAAATTAGAATCTTAAAATTCGACTTTTTTACTCGCTTATTAGACTCGATGGCAGGGTAAGGTGAGGGTAAGGTGAGCCCTCACTCACCCGTGAGTCTCCATGCCTACCAAAACCATTCTCACCTTACTCACACAACCCAAGACACATTAAGGTGAACGACTCACCTCTTTGGTTTATGTAAAATACCTTGGTAACTTAATTATTTATTTAGTTTGTGAGTGTATGTGGGATATTTAGTGGGGTATATTTTAATAAAGTTGGTATTTTAATGAAAGGTGAGGGTAAGGTTACCTTGTCCACATTAAAGTGAGTGAGAGTGAGTGGAAGAGAGAGGTGAGAGAAAGCTGATGTGGCGCGATGTGTAAGGTGGTGAGGCATTGCCTTGCCTTCCACCTTATGGAAAGAGTTTTTTAACCAAAATTAAGATAATGAAACTTCAATCATGAGATGCGTACGTCACTTTACAAACTTCAAGCTAACTTCTAACAAACTCCTAACCACTAAAAATTAAGATAAAAAGCCCAATTATAAAATAGCGTATGTCGTTTCTCAACTAAAATTCATCTTTATTTTTAAATTAAAATATCTTTTATCTACTTATTTTTTTATAATCTAATTTCACCATATTTTTAAAATTTTATGCTCTTTAATTCAACATCCATTTTGATATATTTTTATGAGTTTTAGTTTTTATATTTTTAATGGGTTTATGTTATTTTAATTCAAATTTTTACAACTTTAACCTTTAGTTCATTTATTTCAATCAATATAATCTTGATTCGTCAAAATCATATACTTTTGAGGTAGTGTTTGTGCGTAAGAGATTCGAGGGGTAATTCTATACTTGGGAATAATGATGTCATGGAAAGCTACTTTGAACCCAAACAAACACTTACAACTAACACATATACATTCAAGTGTTGTGAAATGAATTCACTAAACGGTAGTTAAACACATATAACTATACTTATCGCCGCCATGCAAGCTTTGATCTGGCTATTTATATTGATTGATTGATAGATTTGTCTGATAACTTTTTATAATATAAAATAGAACGCCCCATTTGCACTATTTGCACTATTTGGTTATAGTTAGAGCAATATTTTTTGTAATATAAAATAAAACGCCCCATTGAAATGCAACTGATTGAAGATTTCATATTTACACGAAAGATTTCTTATTTGCTTTTTTTCAACTTGTATACTATTTTTTATCTTTTTACATTAAAATGTACAATGCAATCAAGAAATAAAATAGGCACTTTCACACTTTTTATCCTTTTACATTAAAATGTACAATTCAATCATAAAACAAAATGGGCAATTCAATCATAAGAATCTTTCAATTATAAGAATTTTTCTTTTACAAGTTATATATATGTAATCATACTAGTATTGAGTCATAAATAAATAACACACAAACATTACTCAAGTAAAAATGAGTTGGTCGGAGTATTTTCAAGACTTTTTTCAACAAGGCGAAAATGAAGCCAGTAATAAAAGTGGGTATTTTCAACATGAGGAAAATGAAAACAAGTATTTTCAACATGAATGTCATTTTTCATTGTGATGTTGGTGGTAAATACACAAGTAAAAAACCCTCAACTAAAAATACTGGCACAAAAAAATGTGATTGTCCTTTTGGTTTCGAAGGAAAGTATTTGTATGACGATCGTTGGTCGTTAAATGTGATATGTGGCAAACATAATCATGAACCTGCATCACATCTGGAAGGTCACCCATATGCACGAAGATTGTCTGAAAGTGAGTCTAAATTAGTGAAGGATTTGTTTGAAAAAAATGTGAAGCCACGAAACATCTTATCTACTTTGAAAAAACAAAATCCTCTAAATGTGTCTACTTTAAAAACTATTTACAATGCATGCCAATACTACCTCTTCAAAATGCCGCTTCGTTTGAGTCCGCCACCGTGGTACGATCATAAATTCATTACACTTGGGTATGTTAATAATAGTCATTATGTCAATGTGATATTGCAAGGAGACTACCCGATGCCTACAATCGCATCTCAATGGGTTCGTTACATATCTGAATGTGTTGTCGCATGGATTACTCCGTACATAGAGCGGATAAACTATTACGATCAATTGCTTCGCTCAAATTGGTCAAACTATAATGTTGAAGAGTTAGTATTGAATAATTTAAAATGTGCTATGTAGGTCTTTATTTTATTTGTGTCTTTTATGTTGTATTGTCTAATGTTTGTTTGATGTAATAAATATGTTTTTAATATGCAATGAACTTAGTTATCATATTGTTTACATCATTTACTACCTCTTATTTTTTTTGTATGTTATTATTTTTTTTTTAAGTTTTAACATTATTTTTCGTAAATAACCAAGAGTGCTTAAATAACCAACATATACACCTTTTAGAATTTTTTGATAAAACTTACCGTAAAAATTAAAAACTTCTTTTATAAAAATCAGATGATTTTTTTTAAGTAAAAAATATAAATGTGCAAAGTACTAAATGCTAATGTATATATTTTATATTTATTATATACAACGTACATATTACATTTGTAGATATAGTGTTACAAATATAAGAGCCGTAATACATGTATTGAAGAAATGTTACTAACCCAACAAATTCAATTTACATACAACACTACTCCATAATATAAAAAATAAAATAATATAAAATAATGAATATGGGATTGTGAGATGAGATTGATGGTTGACTGATGGGATAGAGTGGGAATAGCAACACCATTCCTGGCAATGAGACCGGTCAAACATTGACCATGCAGAAATCACAAGTGGTGACGACCATTTCTTTACAAATCTTTTTTATTAATAGAGGCGATATTTAACGGAGAGATCCTCTAATGTTGAGTTCAACATGACTAGTCACGTTGTTTTACATAAGAGATAGTTGTTCTCACAAGATGATCCACTTTAAATTTAAAATAAAAGAACCATTAAATTTTACGTGAGATAACATGACTAGTCATGTTGAACTCTAACATTAAAAGATCTCAATCCTATTTAAACACTACTGGATTAGTACTGAAACTACAAACATAATTTTTTTTTGAAAACTGTATATTGATGTCATTGACCGAAGTTGAAAAACAGCTCATATATTCTTGCTTTGATTTGGAAAGAATCTAATGATAATAGAAGCCCCAACTGTTTCGTACTCCATATATTTATGGGAAAAATATTTCTACCCTCATATTTTTATATTTCTACCCTCTTTATTTTTTGCATTTTATATTTTTTTTATTTTTATAATTTTGTTTATATAAAAAAAAACTATAAACCTGAAAATGCGGAAATGAAATATAAAGTTTAATAAGTAAAATGCTTAAAACTGTCAAAAATACGGAACATAAACTGACAAAAAACTGTGTTGTACAAAAAACTGCTCATAGGAAGGGTATGTATAGGGTATCCCTTTATATATATGCTCATTTGTGAAGCCCCTATGGAAATGTGCCCCAATACTTATGGAAATGTGCCGTGTTCTCAAAAAATATTATGTAGCAGGCCGGGTTTCTTTTTCTTGGGCCGTATCTCCCACATATTTCGGTTCCTACACTTTCCACCAAACTCAAGACAGGTAGGTTTTTCAGATCCGCTAGGGTTTCTTCTTTACGTGCATGTTTATGGTTTGTTTTCCATGTTTCTTCTTCGTTTGTGTGTTATGTGCAGAGGTTTCAGTTGTGGTTTTATGTGTTGCATGTCCTTTTTTGGTTTTGTTTCGTTCTGCATGTTGTTTCTTCTTCTTAATTTTGCATTATTCATTAGACATGTTGCCTAACGTTGTTATTTGACTTTCCCTGATATGTTCCTAAAAGTGTTATCCCAAGTTTATGTCTCCTATGTTGTGCGCCTGTTAGTTTTGTCCATTTGTTTGTGTCCAATATTGTATCCTGTAATGAGATTAAAAAAAAAAAAAAAAAAAAAAAAAAGGGTTGTTCCTAGGCGTGGTTGTGGCCATGATAAGTCATGTGACATGGGAGAGAGGGTTGGGGAATTTGTTGGCCATGCTGGTGTCGAACGGTCATTATCCGTTGGCGTTTCGACTGTCCCATCGTTTGTACCTTTGCAACCTGAAGAGCCTCGTCCTGTGCGAAAACGAGGCTATTCGGATGAGGGTCAACATGGCAGGCGTGTTAGGAGAAAGACGTATAGTGACGAGGGTTGTTCCGTTGTACATGCACAAGGTTGGTCATCTTATTTTTTTGATCTTATGTTACTTTGTGTTTGTATCTGTGTATTCCAAATATGTATATGTGGCCTTTCAGGTTTCCCCAACGATGTTGACATGCAACCGTGTGATAATGAGGTTCGAAAAGTGTATAATGATCTATTCAGCTTCATGTTCCTGTGGATATTGCTTAGGTTGTCGATTACCAGCCGCTGTGTTTTGCAGGAACCTTTGCAGCCGATAGACCAACCCTTCGCATCTGAGTTAAAGGACCTCTTAAATGAATATGAGTGTGTAGATGTAGATGCGTTAGATACTGGGATAAGGGAGGTTGTGTGGGATTTTGCAAGTGGTTCAGTTCAGCATCGTCGGCTTTATTCCGGAGATGCTACATATCATGTGTCAGAACCAGACAATCGTTTAGCAGATATTCCACACAGTGTTGACAATGTTTATTGGCCATTATCTCACCAGTTTCCTACAATGAACACACACCTGTTTCCAAATTCATGTATGTCCACTTGGTTGTTGTTATGATAGTTTGTTTGGTGTTGCTTTCTTTTTCCATTAATTTATGTTGCCTTATTACGTATCATTTTCTTGGAATTTCAGCGAATATAGGGCCAGCAGTGGTACGTGACATGGAAAATCCACTGGCGGGTAACTGTTTTGGTTTTGGTGTCGTTTACAGTTATTTCGTTCATTTAATGTTTTAGTTTTATACTGCCTTTGTGTTGCTCAATGATCCATAGGTTGTCAAGGTGAAAAGCGGAATAGTGTAAAAAGAAGTTTTGGCCAGTTTCGTTCAGGTTCATCTTTACCCTTTGCTGCAAATTTATGTCCTAGGGATGCTCATACATGCACGAAATTTTTTAACCTTTTTATTGTGTCAGTAACACCGCTGGAAAGAACATCCGACCAAATGTTTGTTGGAGAATTCCCAACTAATTGGCCTGAGCATCGACCATCTTCGAGTATTGCATAGGTGCCATAGGAACATGTATACGAGAAGCAGAAGGTAAACGTTTATTTTGTGGACAGGTTTCAGCTTTCCTTAATGATTCAACAACGTTTCTGCTATATGGGTGACGCAGTCATCAAACATTTTCAGGTGTTGCGAGACTTGACTTTCCAGATGTCCTTGACACTAATGCGCGCCCCATCAGGAGAAGGAAACGACGTAACTTGAACAAGATCAATGATGATCCTAACGTGGGTGGGCCCAGTCAACGCAGTCATCCTGAATGTGGAGCGTCTTCAAGTACCGTTCAACTGGCGCAGGGACCAGTTTCACGAGAAATAGAAGGTAAACATTAGTTTTGTTGATGTCATGTACCTTTCCTTAATGATCCAATTATGTTTATGAAATGTGATTGACGCACCCATCAGACGTTCACACTTGTTATAAGATTTGACTTCCAGATGTTCCGGGCACTAATGTGACCCGGGTTAGGAGGAGGAGACAAGTTAGTTTGAACAGGAACAATGGTGATCATAATGTTGGTGAACCCGTTCAGTGTACTGTTCCTGAATATGGAGCATGTTCAAATATTGCTCGACCGGCACAGGGACCAGCTTTACGGGAAACACAGGGTAAGCATTTATTTTGTCGATATCATGTACCTTTCGTTAATGATCCAGTAATGTTCCTGATATGTGGGTGGCACATTCATCAAACGTTCTTACCTGTTGTAACACATGATTTCCAGATGTCCTGGCCACTAATGCGCCCCCCATTAGGAGAAGGAGGCAAAATAGGTCGAACAGGAACAATGGTGAGCCCAATGTAGCTGGCCCAAGTCGGCCCACTGGGTCACAACATCGTCGCGCGGGTTTGTAGCACTCAACTATTACTTATCTTTAAGGTTTACCAAACTTTATTGTTATCTGATTCTTTTTTTCATTACCACGTGAATTGCTCATGATATTAATATTTCTTATGTCGTTTGCCAGGACCTCCGGTAGAGTACATTCCTTTTAGTCCGTGTACATGTGTATGTTCCCATTGCCATGCAAGGTTTTTGTACGAAGAGAGGTTGAGTGTCTCAACTAGGTGCTCGGGTCCTCTTTATCATCGTTGTTGTATGGAGGGAGGGGTACAGATATTTGTGACGGCATAGTATCCTGCATATGTTCGACAGCTTTTCAGCGACCAACATTTCATTGACAACATCAGGGCATATTACCATATGTTTGCCATGACATCTCTGGGTGCAAACATAGATGAATGGGTCAACGTAGGGAGGGGTCCTTATGTCTTCAAGGTTTCGGGGAACATATACCACCGCATTGGGAAACTTTGTCACGAACACGGGAAACACCAAGGTTTCTCTGATTATATATTTATGACACCGACAATGAGGTCGACAGACTACCCACTTTGGTGAGAATGCAAGAGCGATGCTTAGACCGAATATAGTTGAGGGCCTTATCCACTTCCTTGATCATAACAATGCATTGGTGCAGCTGTTCAAAACAGCAAGGGAAAAACTGAATGATGACGATGTTCCAGAGTTTAAAGTCAGGCTATTTTCTGCAGTTGGTTCATCGCGCCATGAACTACCCACAGCGGATTCAATTGGAGCAATCGTATATGAAAGTGGCCCAGATTCTGCTACAGATTTTGATGTTGTCATTCAATTACATTCTGGTGAACCTGAAAGGATCAACAAATTGCACCCCTGTTACATGTCGCTACAGTTCCCTTTGTTGTTTGTATACGGTGAACAAGGATATGACAAAGACCATAAGTTGATTGACCGTACGGGGGACGATACAGACACTGAGAAACGGGTAACAATGAATTCATATTATGCATACATGTTACATGATCGTGTCAAGAAGTATGGTCTGTTGATGAGGGGCGGTCGGCTATTCCAACGAGATGTCGTGATCGCATATTGTGCCATTGAACAAAGCGGGATGGACTTTATCGAGAAGAAAGCATCGACATCGAGGCGACTTTCTGGGGGTGTTTACGACGCCATGTCAAGAGGGACAATAGCGGCTCGATGTTTGAACCGAAATCATTTTGCCCGCTTCATTCACCGGAGGACCGAGATACATGTACTGGATCACTATCTGGATGCCCTTGCAATGCAGTCGCATTCATGGGAATCCTACATTTTTGTTACATTCACATGTAATGTTCGTTGGCACGAGATACAAGAATTTATGGAGCCATTCCGACCCTCCTCTCTGGTGATTGGACGGATGTTGTTGATAGGGTGTTTGAGCATGATACACCCGCTTATAAAGTATATGCACGCCACCGCCGCCTTCGGAAGTATATGCGGTGAATGGCCACACGTTCCTTATGTCGTTCTTTTCATATTTTGATGCCTTTTAATCTGTTGTTTCCAAAATATAACTATCCGTTTTAACTCCAATTAGTGGAATGGTTCTTTTTATATTGCAGCGTATTTTTTTGAATAATTTTCATCACATAACTTATTAACATGTATCTCTATGCGGTTTATACGGTGGAATTCCGAGCGGCTTCCCACTGCCACATGCTTTTACGGAACGATCTTCTCAAAATAAGGTCGCCGAGGATGTTGATAGATATGTGTCGTGAGTTGCTGACGAGGACAATGATCCCGAGGGTTTCAGAGTGGTATTGGAGTTTATGATGCATGGGCCATGTGGCGCGGCAGCACCCAACGCTCCATGTATGTGTGACCGTTCAGTGTGAAAAAATTCATTCCCGAAAGATTACTGCAACAATACTTACATCGACAAATCAGGGTATGTGCACTATCGAAGACGGGACACAGTCATTAGGTCTATGAGAAACAATATGCGCCTAGACAATGGCTATGTTGTTCCCTATAACCGGTCACTGTCAATGAAGTTTTACGCTCACATAAATGTAGAATGTTGTGGTTGGACGATGGTTATAAAGTACTTATTCAAGTACATATCTAAGGGGACTGACAGGATCGTCGCTCGAATAACAAGGACAACAGGCCCGTTTGCCGTCGGCAATTCACAACCATCAACATCAACGCCTGCAACCAATGGTCACGTTACAGTGGTTGACGAATGATAACGCTCAGATTGTACATGTTTTCAGTAGCGTTATGTGTGCTTTTGTATATGTTATTTGGTTATATTTGTATGATTTTAGTACTCAATCGCATCAAAAGATGTTTGTCTAGTATTTATAACCAAGTGCAGGGAAACGGAAGGAAAAGTAAAAGAATGTTCAATAAATGGAAGATTCCCATTTCAGTGAAGCATGTTGAGCACAAATCAGTATTTCAAGTGCCATAGAAGACCAAGATGATTGAAGAACCAAGCTCTACAAGTCAGATAAAGATAAAGGTAAATTTTCCATCACTCAGGAAGACCAACCGAATCGGTTGCAACCGCAACCGGATCGGCTGGATGATGGTCAAAAGTACCTGAGAAGCCGGACCAACCGATCGGTTGCCACCCGCAACCGATTCGGTTGGAGCAATGCTAGAAGACCAACCGGATCGTCGGATCTTCAACCTATCCGGTTGGAAGACCTGTTTCTGCCAAATCTTCATCATTAAGCTTCCCCATTGTATCCAAGCGATTCTAGGTCCTTACATTGGTGTATTCTAGTCCTTTCCTAACTCATTGGAGGCCAAGTTCAACAATTAATACCCTAAGCCTTGGAACTAGTATAAATAGAGACCTCTTGTGAGCATATGAGACACACACTTTAATACAACTATCTTTACTCATCAAACAAAGTTCTTACCTCTCAATTTCTTCCTTAGAAGTCCGGGGGAAGTTTGGAGTTCTAGAAGTACCACATTTGGAGGTCAAAACCCCAAGAGTCTACCCCAATACTTTGGGAATCATTACTTCACCATTTGTAATCTTATTCCAAGCATTGTAAGACTCTTAATCATGTTTTCTAATATTCAAAGTTATGAGTTTATGTTTATGCTTGCTATGAGTGGCTAGTTTCTTTATACACTTGCTTAAATGATGTTGATTATCATGTGATTAGTTTGTGATTGTGTTAACATGTTTTAATTCAATTTCAAGTTGATTCTAAGATCCAATTGTGCTAAAGTTTCATAGTGGCATTTGTTAATCAAGTTTGACTAGTTGGTAGTAATCGTAGAGGTCGAAAGAACTTATTGTTATTCAACTAGTTCTAATCATTTTGTCTATGGATGATTGTTTTTACCCATTATTCTTGGTTAATCAAAGAAACTAAAGTGTGGTTGTAATAAGAACGCTTTTTGATTATCAAGTTGAATTGATTGGAAACATCTAAAAGGTCGTAAGATTAGTTGTTTACAATCAATTGTAACCTTTTGTCTATAATCGGTTACCTTTTGTATTGACCTTTTCTTAAGCAAATTTGATAAGGCAAATGGATGTTTTTGTGTTTAAGTTTGTGAAAGTAAACTTATGAAACTTGAATTGATCTTAAATTGATTGGTTAAACTTAATGCTTGTTTTTATGAACTAAAATCTTGACGAAGGTTTAACTTGTAAGAGCAATAGATTAGTACACAAACTAATTATCATAACCAACATGTTAAGAGGTTAACACAATCATACTAATCAAGGATAAGAAACTAGTTTAAGCAAGTGTAGTTTTTAATCGTCTGAATTTCATTATATCTATTTTCGTTGTTATATGCTTTTGGATTGCCTTAGTTGATTTAGACATGTTAATCGATTCACTCAAATCCTATGAACGATCCCGACTTACCTTCAAAATCTTGCTATAACCGTCAAACCCCAAATTACATTTTGCGGTAGAATGGAATACACAGGGATGACGTCATAGCATCAAAGTTCTGATTATATCGAGCGACCTAAAGTGTCGTTTGAAAATATCGTTTGATTAAGTAAAATAATCGAGTTTACAAAACATAGGTCCCAAAAGATTTCCAAAAGTACCAACATGAGTTTGTTACAATCAAGCGATAGTTAAATGCATAAAATATATGTGAGGCAGCGTTAGCTCGGCGACTCTATGATAAGTCCATGCATGCCATGAAGTGAATACCTTAGATACATGAGATAAGACATGCTAAAAGTGTCAACACAAAGGTTGAGTGAGTTCATAGAGTTTGGTTGAATTGTAAAGCCCTTAAAGAACGTACATGCACGTTTCATATAATATAAGCTGTTAAGAGAGAGAGTCTAAGTTATTGGTCATTGTGAATAGTCCATGAAAGCAAATGCATTGTAAATCCGCTCGGTTCAAGTTCCGCCCATACAAAACTTGCAACTTTGTGTGTTCACAACCACCGCCAAAGTAGTATGTCTAGTAGTCAAGTATCGTTGTCATAATAGTTCATAATATAGCACAACGTATATAATAAATAAAGACTGCTCCAAACAAGGGAGACTTTATAGTCTGCTCCGAACATGGGAGACTTTATAGTCTTTCGATTCACATAGGGAGACTTTATAGTCTTTGCTCCGTTCACAAAGGAGACTTTATAGTCTTGCTCTCACATAGGAGACTTTATAGTCTTGCTCCGTTCACATAGGAGACTTTAGAGCGCTCCACCAATAAGGCGAGACTTTTAGGTCATAGCACGTACGGTTCAATAAGTTCAAACAAGTCATAAGTTCGTAACTAAGTTCAAGAGTTTAATTCAAGTTCAAAAGTTCAAATAATAGTGTTCATAAAATAGTAGTCAATTTAGTCGAGTATGATTAATTACTTACTAACATATTCTAAAGTCTCCCTATGTGAATGGAGCAGCACTATAAAGTCTCCCTATGTGAACGGAGCAGCACTATAAAGTCTCCCTTTGTGAATGGGCAAGACTATAAAGTCTCCCATGTGAGCGGAGCGGACTATAAAGTCTCCCATGTTCGGGCAAGACTATAAAGTCTCCTTGTTCGGAGCGGTCTTTATTTATTATATCGTTGTGCTATATTATGAACTATTATGACAACGTATACTTGACTACTAGACATACTACTTTTGGCGATGGGTTGTGAACACAAAGTTGCAAGTTTTGTATGGGCGGAACTTGAACTGAGTGGATTTACAATGCATTTGCTGTGGACTATTCACAATGACCAATAACTTAGACTCTCTCTTAAGAGTTTTCATATTATATGAAGCGTGCATATATCGTTCTTTAAGGGCTTTACAATTCAACCAAACTCTATGAACTCACTCAACCTTTGTGTTGACACTTTTAGCATGTCTTATCTCATGTATCTAAGGCATTCACTTCATGGCATGCATGGACTTATCATAGAGTCGTTGAGCTAACGCGTCTCACATATATTTTATGCATTTAACTATCATTTGATTGCACCAAGCTTCAAGGACCTAGGAAGTAATTTTTTGTTCGTTATGTCCTTTGTTGTCATTTGAGTAGTGGTTTGTTTTCTTGTTTAGAAAATAGGTAGTATCTTGTTATGCAAGCTTTATGCCTATGTAACGGGCTGAGATATGAGATTTCACTCATATCCATTGTACTTAAACATTTTTGGTTAATATATTTACCAGGGTGCAGGATTACTCCCTTTGCAAAAAAAAAAAAAAAAAAAAAAAAAAAAAAAAAGCAGTTATTTAGGTTCATATAAGTGTAAAGTAAAAGAAAGTAGTTGAGCATGTATCTCCCCCAAAGAGTTTATAAAATAATTGAACGAGTAAAAGTGAGGCTACGAACTCACCTGAATCAATGATTATGATGACAAAAGTGGATACACTGAAATGAGGTGCAATCTCTATCTGCGACCTAATATGAATGATATGCTCTAATGTAAGTCATGAAACAATGTCGTGCATGCAACTCATATGATATCCATACCACTTGTACATTTTTGAAGATAAAGTGTATCGTCGAAATATGCGTTTGTGTCATATTGTCAAGTTTATAAAATACTTTACAAGTATTTACTTTGAAACAACATCCTATGATAGTCGTTAAGTGATAAATCAAGAAAATATATTTATGAGTAATTTTCGGAAAAGTTTGAGTGATCGTATATTATTCGTTATAACTTCGTTTGACGAACGGTTGAACATTTTGGAAAATAGGCCAGGTGAACTCACTTTTACTAGAAGACATCGCTTTCTCAAAAGTATTCTATCGATATGAAAAATGGCTCCAAACATTGTCACTTGCGATAACCATTTTGGTCTAGTAGAAAATATATAAGTGTTATTACTTGTGTACAATAGTTACGATAGCCATATTTAAAACGCGTGTAACTTAGTCGTTATAAGTCCGTTTTCTACGTTTTATATATCCTTAGTTTCGTGTTAATGTATACTAATATATTTTTGATAAATCGACTCATTTATATAATGCTTAAAACTCAGTTTTGCCCCTTAAATAACCCTTGACAGCTTGTATTTTTCAGAAAATCAGTTTTCGTCATTAAACTTGAAAATAGCGTAACTTCTTCGTTATAAATCCGTTTTAACCCGTTCAAGCGACCACGGTTTCGTTTTAAAGTCTATTTTCTGAAAATATAAACCAAAATAATCTATGACCTGTCGAAATTTCCAGATTTTACAAAAATGGACAGCCCTTAATTATATGTTGTCGAAAATGATTTTTCTAGTGTAATACTTGTTCTAAACCTTTCAAATCAACACCAAAACTATTCTAAACCTACCATACACTTTCTTAGGGTATCATGGGTTCCTAAACTTCATCAACAATGATAGGTTTCATGGGAATAATTATAGGATAGTTTAAACTAATAATAAGTAATAAAAATCATATAAAAGTGGTATGGATCATAGTATATTTGCATGTTTTTCTTACTAGATCATAAAAATAAATCAAGTAATAGTATGAAAGATTAGGAATAGAACACTTACTTGAGTGATTGAAGAGTGTTTGGAACTAGAAACTTAATTAATCTTTAGGTTTTTATTTCAAAACCTTGAAATAGATTACTAAATGAACTTATTAAACACTAGGATCTTGAAAAGTATATGGTTTCTTCTTGGTTTCTTGCTTGGTCGATCATCACAACAAAAATGGAAGAGTTTTTATCTAGTCTTCACCTTTTAGTATGTTTTTGTAGGTGTTTTATTTTTGTAGAACTCTTGTATAATATACAATATCTAGTTATAAGAAAAATGAGTATGTGTAGTTTTAGTCAATAAAATATCAAGAATTGGTGACTTGTAGGGGGGAGGTCGGCAAGGGGGGGGGGAGTGGAAGTATTTGATGTATTTTTTTTTAATTAAGTGTATGCAAAGTTAAGTATATTGTATATTTTGTACATATAATTATTTATTAAATGTAACGTTAGCTAGAAATCGATTTTAACGGAACAAAATAAAATATATCCAAGTCATAAAAATTATAAAAATACATTTCTCGCAAGTATTGAGTGAATAAATAATTATTGAATCGCATTTACGAAAACCGTCGTAAATATATATATATATATAACAACATATATATACAAAATAAATTCAAAACATCGGGTAAACTAATAATATAATTTTTATAGTCTTAAAATGAGTATAAAAATATATCAGGATAATTTTTGGGAGTGTCGGATCAATTGTTCAAAATAAATGATCGTACGATAGCGTTTATTTAATAGAAAAATATACGTTAATGAAATATGCAAACCTATGCAGGAACTAATATGAAAATGATGTTCTTCGATGATGTCTGACTAACTCTAGTCTATATGAAATGTTCTCAATGATGTTCCATGAATCTGCCGGCTAAACCACTTACGGTTCGCTGAATTTGATACTAAATAAACCAAGTTTTCAAAAATGATGAATAATAATCGTGAATATAAATTTTTCTCCGGGAATGAATAGTGTTTTGTGAATAGTAAAATTTTGAAATAACCTCTCAAAATGTCAAATCAACTTCAAAAATGATGAATAGTAAAATGATGAATAGTAACTGATGAATAGTAAATTCCTGAAATAAATAATAAAAAATTTTTAAAGTTTGCAAAATGACCGAAAATTGAGAATTGTGACATTCTTCCTCATTAGAGGAATCACGTCCTCGTGATTCAATTATTGATAACTATAGTCGAACCTCGACAAGGGTTCTAAAAGTTCATGCTCGTGTGAATAGTCTAGTGATGATGTCAATGCTCATGTATATGGGTTCCTCATCCAACTAGATATCGTTCTTGTGCCATCGTGACCATTTCCCATTCTAAAGACATGCTCTCTTATGGTTAGGTTTGTTGAGGAAAGCTTTCCATTCTCGAGCAAAACCCTCAAAAGACTTTTAGGTAACCGATTTTACTTAATCTCACAACTCATCAAACAAGAACCGTCATGAGATTAGGCTAAATCGGTTTGAGTAACTAACTTGACTCTTAGCTTGATTTTGGCAACTCATCGACAAGAACGTCACTAGAATCAAGCTAGAAACAAGTGGTTTTGAAGAAAGTCTTTTGAAAATTTGGCTCAATTATGGAATTGCTTACACATATAATACTGATACTCCTTTCATTGCATGATTCTTCCTGAATTAGACATAGGTGATCAGGCTATGTATAATTTAGGAGTAACTATGCAATGCTTGGACTAATCGACTCATATGATGTTTGGTATTGAGTCAACTGATGTTAAAATTGTGATAGGGGATGCCAAGGTATCCTCCACGTTAGAGTCTGAAGAAAGGATAACGGAATGGGTATCTGAAGACATTTATGTGAAATGAAAGTAAATAACTCGCATAATGTGCGTATAAAACCGCATGTATAATGAGTATGCAACTATGCACTTATAATGATATGATGAGATGCTATGATGATGTAGTTATAGTCTAGGGTCAATGATGCAACCTAGTTCTCAATAACTCTTGCTCGATACCAATCATCACACCCCAATTACATGTTTTGCGGATGAATGGAATACGGGGATGATTGTCATAACATCAAAGTTCTGATTATATCGAGCGACCTAAAGTGTCGTTTGAAAATATCGTTTGATTAAGTAAAATAATCGAATTTACAAAACATAGGTCCCAAAAGATTTCCAAAAGTACCAACATGAGTTTGTTACAATCAAACGATAGTAAAATGCATAAAATATATGTGAGACGCGTCAGCTCAGCGACTCTATGATAAGTCCACATGCATGCCATGAAGTGAATGCCTTAGATACCTGAGATAAAACATGCTAAAAGTGTCAACACAAAGGTTGAGTGAGTTCATAGAGTTTGGTTGAATTGTAAAGCCTTTAAAGAACATACATGCACGTTTCATATAATATGAAAACTCTTAAGAGAGAGTCTAAGTTATTGGTCATTGAGAATAGTCCACAAGCAAAGGCATTGTAAATCCACTCAGTTCGAAGTTCCGCCCATACAAAACTTGCGACCTGTGTGTTCACAACCCACTGCCAAAAGTAGTATGTCTAGTAGTCAAGTATACGTTGTCATAATAGTTCACAATATAGCACCACGTATATAATAAATAAAAACTGCTCCGAACAAGGGAGACTTTATAGTGCTGCTCCGAACATGGGAGACTTTATAGTGCTGCTCCGTTCACATAGGGAGACTTTATAGTGCTGCTCCATTCACATAGGGAGACTTTAGAACGCTCCACCAATAAGGCGAGACTTTTAGGTCATAGAACGTACGGTTCAATAAGTTCAAACAAGTCATAAGTTCGTAACTAAGTTCAAGAGTTTAATTCAAGTTCAAAGTTCAAATAATAGTGTTCATAAAATAGTAGTCAATTTAGTCGAGTATGATTAATTACTTACTAACATCGATGGTGAAACAACAGTTATTTAAGTTCATATAAGTGTAAAGTAAAAGCAAGTAGTTGAGTATGTATCTCGCCCAAAGAGTTGTTAAAACAATTAAACGAGTAAAAGTGGGGCTAAGAACTCACCTGATGCAATGATTATGATGACAAAAGTGGATTCACTGAAATGAGGTGCAATCTCTATCTGCGACCTAATATGAATGATATGCTCTAATGTAAGTCATGAAACAATGTCGTGCATGCAACTCATATGATATCCATACCACTTGTACATTTTTAAAGATAAAGTGTATCGTCGAAATATGCGTTTGTGTCATATTGTCAAGTTTATAAAATACTTTACAAGTATTTACTTTGAAACAACATCCTATGATAGTCGTTAAGTGATAAATCAAGAAAATATAGTTTATGAGTAATTTTCGGAAAAGTTTGAGTCATTGTATATTATTCGTTATAACTTCGTTTGACGAACGATTGAACATTTTGGAAAATAGGCCAGGTGAACTCACTTTTACTAGAAGACATCGGTTTCTCAAAAGTATTCTGTCGATATGAAAAATGGCTCCAAACATGGTCACTTGCGATAACCATTTTGTTCTAGTAGAAAATATATAAGTGTTATTACGTGTGTACAATAGTTACGATAGCCATATTTAAAACGCGTGTAACTTAGTCGTTATAAGTCCGTTTTCTACGTTTTATATATCCTTAGTTTCGTGTTAATGTATACTAATATATTTTTGATAAATTGACTCATTTATATAATGCTTAAAACTCATTTTTCCCCTTTAAATAACCCTTGACAGCTTGTATTTTTCAGAAAATCAGTTTTCGTCATTAAACTTGAAAATAGCGTAACTTCTTCGTTATAAATCCGTTTTAACCCGTTCAAGCGACCACGGTTTTGTTTTAAAGTATATTTTCTGAAAATATAAACCAAAATAATCTATGACCTGTCGAAATTTCTAGATTTTACAAAAATGGACAGCCCTTAATTATATATTGTCGAAAATGATTTTTCTAGTGTAATACTTGTTCTAAACCTTTCCAATCAACACCAAAACTATTCTAAACCTACCATACACCTTCTTAGGGTGTCATGGGTTCCTAAACTTCATCAACAATGATAGGTTTCATGGGAATAATTATAGGATAGTTTAAACTAATAATAAGTAATAAAATCATATAAAAGTGGTATGGATCATAGTATATTTGCATGTTTTCTTAATAGATCATAAAAATAAATCAAGTAATAGTATGAAAGATTAGCAAAATTATTTAAAACACTTACTTGAGTGATTGAAGGGTTTTTGGAACTAGAAACTTAATTAATCTTTAGATTTTTATTTCAAAACCTTGAAATAGATTACTAAATGAACTTGTTAAACACTAGGATCTTGAAAAATATATGGTTTCTTCTTGGTTTCTTGCTCGGTCGATCTTCACAACAAAAATGGAAGAGTTTTTCTCTAATCTTCACCTTTTAGTATGTTTTTGTAGGTGCTTTAGTTTTGTAGAACTCTTGTATAATATACAATATCTAGTCATAAGAAAAACGAGTATATGTAGTTTTAGTCAATAAAATATCAAGAATTGGTGACTTGTAGGGAGGTCGGCAGGGGGGTGGAAGTATTTGATGTATTTTTGTTAATTAAGTGTTTGCAAAGTTCAGTATATTGTATATTTTGTACATATAATTAATTATTAAGTGTAACGTTAGCTAGAAATTGATTTTAACGGAACAAAATAAAATATATCAAGTCATAAAAATTATAAAATACATTTCTCTCAAGTATTGGTGAATAAATAATTATCAAATCGCATTCGAAAACCGTCGTAAATATATATATATATATATATATATATATATATATATATATATATATATATATATATATATATATATATATATATATATATATACAACATATATATACAAAATAAAATCAAAACATCGGGTAAATTAATAATATAATTTTTATAGTCTTAAAATGAGTATAAAAATATATCAGGATAATTTTGGGAGTGTCGGATCAATTATTCAAAATAAATGATCGTACGATAGCGTTTATTTAATAGAGAAATATACGTTAATGAAATATGCAAACCAATGCAGGGACTAATATGAAAATGATGTTACTGATGATGTACAGACTAACTCTAGTCTATATGAAATGTTCTCAATGATGTTCCATTAATACGCGGCTAAACCCTTACGGTTACTTGAATATGATACTCGTAAACCTAGTTTACAAAAATGATGAATAATAATCGTGAATATAAATTTTTCTCCCGGAATAAATAGTGTTTTGTGAATAGTAAAATTTTGAAATAACCTCTCAAAATATCAAATTGACCGCAAAAGCGATGAATAGTAAAATGATGAATAATGTAGATGAATAGTAAATTCTCGAGATGAATAGCAATTTTTTTTAAAGTTTGCAAAATGACCGAAAATTGAGAATTGTGACAATAACGGACGACTGCACTTGTTCGTATGTGTTATTGGTAAATTTGGTAAATCGTCTTTTATAAATTTAAAAGTTGTACACGCATTGCACATCAACGAAATTAAAAACTTTGTTGATGCAAGATACATAGGCCCGCACGAAGCATGTTGGCGTTTTCTTAATTTTGATATCCATAGTAGAGAGCCAGCTGTTCAAATCCTTGCAGTTTACTTGGAAAACATGCAACGGGTCACCTTCAGGGGTACACAATCGCTGCAATCAGTCATCGATAATCCAGGAACACATAAGACAACACTTACCTAGTGGCTGAGTTTTAACCGTGGTTCCACTGTTGGCAGGCACCTTACATATGTAAATTTTCCCTCGGAATTTGTCTGGTCGTTGAAGGACAAAGAGTGGTATCTGAGGCAGAACACAAATAAACCATCAATCGGAAGATTGACATACATCCATCCAGCTGCAGGAGACCTTTTCTTCCAAAGGATGTTGCTTTGTCATAAAAAAGGATGCACTTCCTTTCCCAGTATTCGGACTGTCAACAACTGCACCTACCCCACAAACGGAGCTGCTGCAGAGGCGATGGGGCTTTTGGAAAACGACGGTGAATGGTCTATTGCCTTAGAAGAGGCGGCCGCAACAGCAACTGCATCGGAGTTGCGTGCACTCTTTGTACAGATACTGATCTTTTGTGATGTTTCGGATCCAGTTGCGCTACTCAATTCCTTCTGGGAACACATGGCGCATGACATACCTAGAACACTAGGTCAACTCTTTGGGACGCGAGTCATACATCTAAATGAGCCAGAACTAAAAGGGGGAATACTCTATGAATTGGAATCGTCCCTCAATTTTTACGGTAAATCCTTAGAAGACTTTGGAATATGACCACCGCCAGAAGGTTCATTGAACATCCTGACCAACAAGTTGATAATGGAGGAAAAGTGTTATAACAGAGAAGAGTTAGCGAAGGAAAGGGACCTTTTGGTTCCCAGATTAAACAGTGAACAACGGCAAATATTTGAAATAACAATGCATTCCGTCAATCACAGGATACAAGAGCTCCTGTTTGTATATGGACACGGCGGGACGGGCAAAACATTTCTATGGAAAACTATTATTACAACTTTAAGGTCAGAGGCAAAGATCGTTTTAGCAGTGGCATCGTTAGGCATTGCATCCCTACTGCTACCGGAGGAAGGACGGCTCATTCCAGGTTCAAGCTCCCTTTAAACCTAACTGACGAGACCTTATGTAGCATAGAGAAAAAGACACAGTTAGCTGAACTATTGCAACAAACAGATCTTATCATTTGGGACGAGGCACCCATGAATCACAAACGATGTTTTGAGGCTCTTGATCGCACATTGCGTGACCTTTGCGAGACACCGACGACATTGTTTGACGGTAAAACAATCATGTTTGGTGGAGACTTTCGACAAACAATGCCAATAAAAAAAAGGCAACAAGGGATGAGGTTATTGCATCATCCATCTCTGAATCGTATTTGTGGCAACATCTGAAACTTTTTTTTCTAGAACAAAACATGCGTCTACAAAGAGATGGTATGGACGCAGCACAAAGGGCAGACACACAGGCATTTTCAAACTGGCTACTAGACATTGGTGATGGTGACATGGGCATACCAGATGAGAGTGATCCAGAAAATACGTCATGGATACATATCCCAGACAGATATTGTTATCCACCAACCGAAGAAGGCAAGTGGCAACTGATACAGTTTATATACGACAATCGAACACTACATTCCCCTTCAGCAGAATCATTTCAGGACAAAGCTATAGTATGTCCTAAAAATGAGACTGCCCTACATGATCAACCTAGAGATTTTAAAAACGTTACCGGGTGTAAGTAAATATTACACAAGCAACGACCACGCCGTCCCTATAGGAAATGACGGCGGAGCCTCAGAGTTATTGTATCCTGTTGAATATTTAAACTCCATCAATCTGAGCGATATTGTTAGTCATTTTGGACGTGTAATGTTATATATTGTTTAAACATAAATGGTTATTTAAAATAGCGATTGTAGCACCATCTAGTGGTGTCTATATTGCTAAGTTGTGTTGGTAAATGGTGGTCCGTTGCGTGGTCAAAAAAGGTGGTGTCATAAATTTTAACTACATAAAAGATTGGTTTCTATGATCCGCTGAATGATTTGTAAATTTTGTTTAGTGGGTGTTTCAAAGAAGAAAGAAAATATAATATGATTTATGCACTATTGTTTTGTACCATGTGTTATACTTAAGTGTACTTTTAAGTGAAGAGGTATTTTAATAATATCATTAATAAATTGTAAAAATTCATTTAGTAGGTGTTTTAAAGATATAAATGATAAAATGATTTTTGCATTATTATTTTGTATCATTTGATATATTAATTGTACTTTTGAGTGATGGGTATTTTAATTATAGTATTAATGATTTGTGAATTTCATTTAGTGAGTGTTTTAATGAAAAGAAAAATTAGATGATTTATGCATAATTTTTTGTACCAAGTGCTATGATAATTGTACTTGTGAAGGGAAAACATCAAGGTGTCCAAAAAGATTACTTGATATAAACACAAGAGCTTTTTATATGCCATGTGGCTATCATTGTCTTAATTTAGTATTATGTGATATGGCAAATTCTTGTGAAAAAGCGAAACTCTTTTTTGGAACATGTCAAACAATATACACTGTCTTTTCTATATCTACAAAGCGGTGGAGTGTTTTACTTGAGTATATTGATGAATTGACTCTTAAATCATTGTGTGCGACTCGATGAGAAAGTCATATGGAAAGTGTTAAAGATATAAAAACTCAACTTTCTCAAATAAAAGAAGCTCTAAAAAAATTAGCTAAAGTAAGTGAAGATGGAAAATTGTGTAGAGATGCTTTATCATTGGTAAATGGTGAATTTTCAAGTTTTAGTTTGATTTAAGTTTGGTAATTTGGTATGATATTTTATTTAGAATTAATATAGTTAGTAAGAAGTTACAATCCAATGATATGCTTATTGATGTTGCATTAAAAAATTTAGAGTGACTGGTTAGTTATTTTGAAAAACATAGGGAAACTGGGTATGAAGATGTTATTTCTCAAGCTGAACAAATCGTAGAAACCATTGGAGTAGAACCTGAGTTTCGTGTAAAACGTGCTCCTTGTAGGAAAATATATGTCATCTTTTTTGATTTCGAATACTGAAAGAGAACAACAATCTGCTAAAGAGAATTTCAGAACTGATAACTTTCTTGTTTTAGTTGATATGGCTCTTACACAATTAAATAGCAGATTTGAGCAAATGGAATATTTTAAATCTATCTTTGGTTTCATGTTTGATGCCTCAAAATTATTTTATTTATATGATACCAACTTGAAAGAATGTTGTTCGAATCTCGAATCTGCTTTGACAAATGATAAAGATTGTGATATTGATGGGAATGATTTGTTTATGGAGTTACAAATTTTGCAGGACCTGTTGCCTAATGGAGCATACGAGGGAGAAAGACCTTGGACATCCATTCAAATCATGGAGTTTACTAAGAAAATGGATATGCTCCCGAATGTTTTACTTGCATATAAGATATTATTAACCATTCCGGTCACGGTAGCATCTGCAGAAAGAAGCTTTTCAAAATTAAAGATATTGAAGTCTTATATGTGGAGTACAATAAGTCAAGAGAGCCTCAACGGGTTAGCGATTGTGAGTATTGAAAGTAGATTTTTAGCAAATGTCGACTATGACAAGATGTAACACCCCAAAATCTCGGTACAGCGGAAGACTTAATCAATTTTTCTGGGCGTTACTATTTGATTGGTATCGCACACAAGTATAGCAAAAAGATAGTCATTTAACATTCAAAGCCAATCCCAATTTAGTTTATCCAAACATTTAATCCAAAAGAGTAATTATTAGGCCCAAACCATAGTTTAATAAAATAGGTCCCCATAGTTTATCAGAGTCAAAAATGATCCTTGAACCACGCCTCCATGCCAAGCTTCCACTGATCAAGTAATCCAAACATCTCTCAAATACCTGAGAAATCATGCTAAAAGGTCAGCTTACGCTCGTGAGTTCATAGGTTTAAGTTCAACAAAATCATAGTAGACCTGCAGAGTTGATTTGCTATGCGAGACCTAAGATAGATAAATACCGTTTCACACGATCCTACCCGGATCACCAATCATAACACATGTCCGCATCCGGGGACTACTCGGCCCAAATGACTCTAGTCCAAAGACCGCCGTGGCAAAATCTATAACAATTGCCAACCCGGACTAGGTCGATGTAGAAGTCTATTCTTAGTTAGGCACGGTTAAACCTAAACTAAGGCAACCACTACCACACATCTATCTAAGCGATCAAGCATATAAGCAAATCCAAATAGTTTTAACGGTCCAAAAAATGACATGATTCGCACCCAAATAGTTCAAAACGTGGTTAAACGTGAGATAAAAGTGGGGCTATGAAACTCACCTCAAGCAATCAACGCAAGCAATCAGCGCACAAATAAACACTAGCGAAAGATAACGGTATCACGACAAAGAACTATCGACTCGGCACAACCTATTAATGTAGACCAACTTTAATATATATATTCCTCAAATCAACGTTATCTACCCCAATATGTTCCACTTCTTTATTTTCAAAAACGTCTCGTTTCACCATTTAATCCTAGTGTTTGGTATTCCTCGTGTGGGTGTATCGACTCAATATGATGCCATGAATGCACTCAAACAACCAATATATAACTCAATGCCACACAATGAGACCTCTAAACGATAAGCTCCATAGTCCAATAAGTTTCGGAATAAATAGTAGACCTTATCGAATTCGTCAACTCGATAAACTTATTTATTTATTCGTGTCACTTATTATCTCATAAATCAATCGTATCCTAAAGAGTCATAAGGATAATTTACCCATTAATAAGGTTACCCAACGTACCTAGCGAGCTCTTATTAGATTCGTCAACCTAATAAGTCCGCTACCCACGTGGATCAACGATATTAATGCTAGGTTATCCGTAACCCCTGCACACAAAGTAAGCTAATAAATACTTAAACTAGTATTAAATGTCCACAATTGACATTTATTGATAAACGTGTACTCGAAACACTAATTACTTATTTATTACAAAACATTTCCAATTTAGTCGTTAGTTTCCATTTAAAATAGTAAATAACAAGATAAGACTTGTTATCGATATTTTTGGTACAAAAGCCCATTTATTATTTCTATTTCATAGTTTATTAACATTTTCATATATATATATATATATATATATATATATATATATATATATATATATATATATATATATATATATATATATATATATATATATATATATATATATATATATATATATTCAAATTCTAATATTAATCTCATATAGATTATTAGTTTCGAGTCCACAAGCACTAGTCATAACTTCTCGGCTTTTAATCAATCAATAGTCCAAATTATACTAAAGTCCATATTACGGCTTTATGCAGGTAAA
Organism: Chrysanthemum lavandulifolium; assembly: GCA_022545495.1. Taxonomy (NCBI): domain Eukaryota; kingdom Viridiplantae; phylum Streptophyta; class Magnoliopsida; order Asterales; family Asteraceae; genus Chrysanthemum; species Chrysanthemum lavandulifolium. The sequence goes on from CM040243.1 coordinate 53,770,610, forward strand.
CTATTGACTAAAAAGTCAAAGTGGCCTTGACGTAGCTCAAAGTCAACAATATATATATATCAAGTCCAAATTAAATGTCACAATATCGCAATTCAATCCCAAACCAACTCAAAACAATCTAGCCAACCAATCAATCAACCAAAAGTACTCGAAACCAATGTTATGACCACGATGGTCATGACACGGTCGTGATCGAAGACCACGTGAACCAAACAAGCTCTAGAAGCTTTTGACTCCACGCGTCTCATCCAAACCTCAACTTCGTCAACCAACAAGCTACCGTCGACCCGACTGGGACCCATGATCCAAGTGGGTCACGTCGACACCAACCAAGACCACCTACGTGGGTTCCTTGGTTCGTCGCCCGTAACTCATCACCAAACACGACCAAATCAATTCCACAACACCCAAAACCAATCATTCAAGCTTCAATCACTAACCAAACACAAAACCCATCATCTATCTTAACCAAAAATATGCAAACCCTAAATGCACAAACCCATCAAATTGACACACCACACATTTACCAAACACTAATTACTTGTTTATTTAGTCACTAATTAGCTTTAATTTCATGTTCCACCTAAAAGCCCCAAAATTAAAAATTAGGTCGAAACCCTAATTTGAAATTCGTGGGTTTATATCACCCAAAAAAGTTCAAAACATGTTCCTTTTACCTTATCTAATCACCAATTGCAAAAGCCCTTTGAAACCCTAAAAGTACGGATCTTAATCCTTGAATTTTAAGGTGTTAATGTAGTCCAAATGGAGCGTGTAATATATGGTTGGAAAGAGGAAAGAAAGATCTTTAAGATGGTGGTGGTGGTGTTGGGTGACCTTACCGCCAAATCTGATGGTGGTGGCCGGAATATGGCCGGCGGCCACTATGGTGGTGGCTAGGGTTTTTAGTGTCAGAAAGATAGAGAGAGAAATGCTTGTGTGTGTGTTTTAGAGAGAGAAACAAATGAGGGAAATGAGGTAGTGGGTGGGTATTTATACATAGGAGCTAGGGACCTCAAAAATAATTAATTTGGGGGCGGCTCAATTAAAGGGAGGTTCGGGTTGTAATTTTTCGTATCTATCTCGTTTACCAATTCCCGAGCTCACATATCGTCCCAGTGTCCCGACATTTATTTAACTTTCCAACATCGTTACTTACGTTTTTCCACGAGTTTGACTATTTATTTGTCAATTTTGATTCTGGTCTACAAGTTACAATAATTCTTGTTTTAGGCTTTTCTAGTGCCGAATCGAATAGTGCCTACCAAATAGAGTTAAAACTCATACGATAACTCATTTAATAATGAAATAAGTCATAAAACCAATAGGCGATATAAAATCAAGTCACGGTTTATAAAAATAGTGTTAAAGGCAAATCTCGGTTTAGTTTAACGTAATGCGGTTACCTAAAATAGACTCCCTAAATTGCGGTTGTCACACCTCCCGACCTCGAAGAAACCCGTCCCGGGTTTCACTCCGAGTTGCTTGAGCGTCATGAAAAGTTTAGGACACTTCCTCGAAAAACGTCCTCACGTTCCCAAGTGAATTCCGGTCCATGCCGGGAGTTCCAACAAACCTTAATAATCGGAATATGGCTATTCTTCAGCCTCTTAACCTCACGATCCATAATCTCAATCGGTTCCTCAACAAAATTCAATTTCTCATCAACACGAATATCTCTTAAAGGCACCACTAAATTTTCCTCCGAAAGACATTTCTTAAGATTATTAACATGAAAGACATTGTGTACACTACTCAGTTCCGATGGTAGCTCCAGGCGGTATGCTACCGGTCCGATTCTTTCCAGGAATTGAAAGGGACCAATATATCGGGGATTGATTTTTCCACGTTTCCCAAAATGAACCACTCCTTTCCAAGGAGAAACTTTCAACATAACACGATCTCCAACCTGAAATTCTAAGGGTTTACGTCTCTTATCGGCATAACTCTTTTGTCTATCTCGAGCGGTTTGCAACCGATTACGAATCTGTACTATCTTCTCAGTGGTTTCTAAGACAAGTTCGGGACATGTAAGTTGACTCGCCAACTTCACCCAACAAACGAGAGAACGACATTTTCGCCATCTGACACCTCAAATGGGGCGGCCTTAATGCTAGAGTGATAACTATTGTTGTAAGAGAATTCGCCAAAGGAGGTGTCTCTCCCGGCCTTTGCGAAATCAATAACAAATGCTCTAAGCATATCCTCTAAAGTCCGAATAGTTCTCTCGCTTTGACCATCGATTACGTGGATGTAAGCGGTACTCATATCAAATTGTTCCTAATCTTTATGCATAACGACTTCCAGTGGGATGTAAAGCGACTATCCCTATCGAAATGATGAATATCGATTTTCCATGACGATACTATCTCCTTAAGATATAACCGAGCAAGTTTATCAAGGCTATCCGTTTCACTAATAGCTAAGAGTGAGCGGACTTAGTTAAACGATCAACTATTACCCGAGATAGCGTCATTGCCACTAAGCATTCTCGTAATTTAGTGATAAAGTCCATGGTTATTCTCTCCCATTTCCATTCCGGAGTTCGGGTTGAACTAAAAGTCCTGATGGTTTCTGATGTTTGGCCTTAAGTTTAGTACAAGTTTGGCACCTCTTGACATCTTGAGCTATATCGGCTTTCATATTGGGCCACCAATAAAGTTTCTTAAGATTACGATACATCTCATCGGCTCCGGGATGAATAGACTATTTTGATTTATGCGACTCGTGCATAATCAACTCACGGATTCCACCATAAAATGGTATCCGACACGTCTCTGAAGCATAATGTTCCATCGGGCAGCTTCAAAAGCCATTTTCACTTTCTACCATTCCATGAAGATTCTCATAAGGATGGTTCTCTTAGTCAATGCCTCGCTTGGGCGGCTAAAATTTGAGATGGTAAGGCGAAATAATGGTCATTCTAAGGATCTAACAAGTAGGGTGGAATGTCCTCTTTCACGACTAAGTGCATCAGCCGCAACATTAGCCTTACCGGGATGATAGCAATTTCACGGTCATAATCACTAAGCAATTCCAACCAACAGCGTTGTCTCATGTTCGATTCCTTCGATCTAAGATATGCTTCAAACTATTATGGTCGGTAAATACTACACACTTGGTACCATACGGTAATGCCTCCAATCCTAAGAGCAAACACTACAACACCTAACTCAAGGTCATGGGTGGTGTAGTTTTCTCATCTTCTTAAGTTGTCGGGATGCATAGCAATCACCTTCTCACGTTGCATCAAAACAGCACCTAAGCCTTTATGCGAGCGTCGCAATACGACAAAATCTTCGCTTCCTTGAGCAAAGCTAGGATGGGCGCAACACAACTTCTCCTTCGAAGTTGGAATGCTTCTTCTTCCTTTTCTCCCCATTCATACTTAACATCATACGTGTTAGTTTGGTCGTGACAGCTATCTTAGAAAATCCTCAATGAATCTCCTATAATAGCACTAACCCTAGAAGCTGTCGGTTCGATGGGTTCTTAGGGTACGCCATTCCTTAATGGCCTTAATCTTAGGCAGGGTCAACATGAACACCTCGACTATCTATCACATGACCTAAGAATTGCAGGGACGGAATCCAAAATTCACACTTAGAGAATTTGGCATACGACTTCTCCTCTATCGGCAATCCAAAATGAGCCTCAAATGCTCTTTGTGCTCCTCACTACTCTTAGAGTATATCAAGATGTAGTCTATGAATACTATCACAAACTTATCCGGTATGGCTTACACACGCTCGGTTCATGAGATCCATGAAAACCATTTGGCGTTAGTCGAACCAAGCGACATCACTTGGAATTCATAGTGTCCATAACGAGTCCTAAGCGCATTCTTAGGGATATCCTCTTCTCGAACTCTAAGCGGTGATAACCGGATCGTAAGTCGATCTTAGAAAAGACACTAGCTCCTTGGGTTGGTCGAATAGATCATCTATTATAGGTAGCGGATATCGATTCTTCACTTGTTAACTTATTCAATTCCACTATAATAAATACACATCGAAGCGATCCATCCTTCTTCTTCACAAACAACACCTTGGTGCTCCCCGGTGGCGAACTTGGTTGAATGAATCCGCTTCTCCGATAACTCACCTTGGTTTGAGAGCGGTTCCTCCATTCTCTTGGAGCAAGTCGATAAGGTGCCGGGCTAAGGGTGTCGCACGGTATCAACTCTATTTGAATTCCACTTGTCGGACGGTGGAATCACAGCGGTCGTCGGGAAACACATCCGGAAATTCTCTAACGCGGGTACATCATTGAGGTGTCTTTCACTCTTCTCCTCGCTTTTCTTTTAGAAATTCAAGCCAAGAAAAGACATCCTCCTCATCGATGTATACGGGCCTTAATACAAGAGATGATGCTCAGCAGGAAGGACTTCCACGTCGCTCGATCTCCTTGTATGCTCGGAACTTTTAGCCATACGGTAAGCGCACAATCTTCTCATCACAAATGATGTGTGCACCGTTCTTCGACAACCAATCCATTCGATAATGGCGTCAAAACTTCCTAAGGTAACAGGCAACATGTCTATACTAAGCGGACGGTCTAGGAAACTTAAGGTACAACCTCGGACTACGGTGTCTATCTTCTATCTATTCCCATTCGCTAATTCCACATCGTAACTAAACCCTAGAGGTGTTTGGGAGATTCCTAGTAATGGTATAAATTTTGTGGATCTGAAACTCATATCGCGCCGTTATCAAGCAAGTATGGAAGCATAGCGATTATTGAGAAGGAACGTGCAGTAACTACGTTAGGGTCCTCACCGACTTCCTTCCCAATAGCGTAAACACGCGTTGTTCCCATGTCTCTGCGATTCCTATCACCATGGTTTCCGGTTCTCTACAACCTCGCACTTCACGGGGTTTAAGCCATTACCTCCTACACCTCGGTTAGCAAATCCTCCTACATTACGGGTTTCCTCTCATCCACGGTTCTCGACACTCATTCTTAAAGTGTCCCTTCTTTCCACATCAAAAACGGTGGCAGTGGCCTTCGGTCCGCTCCTTGTGCGGTTGAGTGCGGCAGTGGTCCGGACCTCGAGTCTTTAGCCAAGTGTACAACCTTAGAGCACTTTCTACACACATTCGGGCACGGTCCATGGTGGTGTCGGTTGCTTGACCACACGGGCTTACTACCTTTATAATCTTTCCTACCTCCATTTCCTATGGCGAGCGCTTTGGCTGTCTCTTGCCGTTTGTTGCCATTCCCTTTTGCAACCGTTCCTCTTCCTCTTATCACTCTATCATTCTTACCCTTATCTCTAATTCTAGCATGTAAGAGTCCATCAAACTTTGAGCTCTGACAATTGCCTCTTGCAAATTAAGCGGCAGCAGTGATGACATCATTTCGAGTAGCTAAGGGCGATCCATCGATTATACCTTTCAATCTTAAGTTCTTGGTGCGAACCATTTTGAGGCAAAGCAATGATAACTCTTGGAAGCAGCAGTATAAGTCTCCATGTCGTTACCACTTAACCTTATGGTTCGAAACTCACTCTCTAACTTCTTAACTTCATTCCTAGGAGAGTAAGTCTTAATCGGAGAGCCTTAAAGCGGGTCCAGTCGGACTATAAGCTACATCAATTCCCTCTCTCTGTGGTAATTTTTCCACCAGTTAACGCCTCGTCCTTCAAAGTGAAGGTTGCATACTTAACCTTACAATCCTCATCCGATTACTCACGGCAAACACAGATTCGATTTTCTCCAACCACTAGTCGGGTAAACTACTCCCTCGGTTCCTCCAAAATCAATGGGACCACGAGTGGAACTCTTTGTAGGTACAACCTCGAGTTCGATTGACATTGGGGTTCCACTAGAAGTGTTAGAAAGATTAGCCTCATTAGCGGTTCGGACAGCTGTGACACTAGGCTGGTCAATGTGAGTTGGGTTCACAAGTGGAAGGTTTTGTGGAGCAGGACCATTCTCGGCATGGTCGTTCACATTTGGGTTTTATCTGTTTGGGTTATCAATGTTGGGTTCTCAACATGTGGTGTGGTGGGGCGGACGGCGACCTCGGCGACTAGGGGCAACAACGGCGGAGGCGCCGGTTGTTCTAATCAAGTTCGTCTTGTTGCCACCATGCAGGCAAAAGAGCGTTTCATGAGTTCACAATTCTCGTTCTAAGATAGAGTTGGGTTCAGAGGTCGCTGATAACGCTGAATACATAATCAAGGCCAGCAGGGGATAGCGCTATACCAAAGCGAAACAATCGGATACCGCATCATAACTAAAGGATGCATGTTCCCATAACTATAACTCATAGGTTTCAAAGTGAAAATACATGGAAGGATACGAAGAAATAAAAAGCGATCCTAACAACGATAATAATAAGCGACTAGGATAATCCTACATCTCGAACCAAGTACTACTTGGTTTCAAGATGGTACAAAACCGAGGAATCTAATACTATCTAGCCCGTCTCACGAATATCACTCACTGACTTCCTAACGTCATCAACCTCTCTCCACAGCGATGCTAACTCAACACGTCGGCGTCGCGATCACTCTTAAGCTCTGCGACCTCTCTCAACTCACCAATCCTCGCCAAATCGCTCTATCGGCATCACGAGCTATCGCGAACCTCCGTGGTCCCCACACGCTCACGAGCTCGACATACCACTCACGCAAAACCTAGTCCTCCCAACTTTCGGTACCCATATCAACTCTCATATCCTCAATACTAGCCCTAGATACTACAACCAATCGATCCGTCGGTGACTAAGCCTAGTACCTTGCGATGTAATCCTCTCCCGCATCGGACCGTCTCACCATCCTCCTCGGGCTCGAAACAATCTCCGATCCTAACGGGCTACCTATATAAGGTGAGTAAGGTGGTGATTCGATGTCTAAAAAGGCATCCGGGGACTCGGGCAAAGAGAACACGGTCCCGAAGAATGTGCGAGGACTACGCAATGGAGGAGTACCCCTTATGGGATATCCTCATCATCCTCCTCACGAGGATCCTCATCCTCATCAACATCTTGCTCCTCGATCTCATGCTCCTCTCAACCTCATCCATGGGGAAAAGTCCATGAGTCGGTCTACGTGGAGTAAATCATGAGGTGGTTCACTAGGAGATCTAGGCCTCTAAGACATGGTGATCTTTGCTAAATGGATAGGTGATGATGGTGGTCTCACGGACATGCGGCGATGCTATAAGCAAGCCTAGGAGTTTGTGCTCGCTAAAACCTAATGTAAAGTGAAAGTGCCTAGATGAGCTAGGACTATCGATGATGATGAACTAGTGTGACGGGCGTCTCATAAGGATCACCTGCATGACCGTCATGAGTCAATCTTTGGCGAACTAGCAACAACAAGGACCTCCTCGGATACATCAAAAGCTAGTGAAGGCATAGTGCGTGACAACGGCATAGGGTAGGTATAAGTGTTGAAACAACTAGTTTTAATAAGCGCATCAACTTAACAAAACACATATCACATAATGAAAGCTTTAAAAGTAGAAGTACCGCATTACTCAAAACATGCCTTTAAATAAAACACATAAGTTCCGTTCTATCACATAATCCCATATCAAATCAATCGAGTTCAACATTCCCAAAATCACAATATACCGTTTACTCAAATCAAATTCCGTAATATCTCGATAATCACATCTCATTTTCCAAAACCAATAATCATATCTCATTTCCAAAATCCATAATCATATCTCGTTTCCAAAATCAATAATCATATCTCCCAATAATAACGTTTCCATAATCGGTTCACAATATCCTTAACATATCATCTCATTATTCAATTCATGATTCATACCATAATCAAATAAAGCTTGACAGCAAGCGGGCGTCGTCGGTTGAGGATCAATTTTCTTAAAAAGTGGTTAAAGTTTAGGGTTTATAAAATACCTAGTTCTCTATAACCTTGAGCTCGATACCAACTGTAACACCCCAAATCTCGATGCAATGAAGACTTAATCAAGTTTCGAGCGTTACTATTGGTTGGTATCGCACAAGTATATCAAAAGATAGTCATTTAACATTCAAAGCCAAAACCAATTTAGTTAATCCAAACATTTAATCCAAAGAGAAATTATTAGGCTCAAAACATGGTTTAATAAAATAGGTCCCTATAGTTTATCAGTCGAAATGATCCTTGAACCGCGCCTCCATGCCAAGCTTCCAGATCAAGTAATCCAAACATCTCTCGAATACAGAAATCGGGCTAAAAGGTCGACTTACTGTTGGTGAGTTCATAGGTTTAAATTCAACAAAATCATAGTGGACTGCGAGTTGATTTGCTATGCAAGACCTAAGATAGATAAATACCGTTTCACACCGATCCTACCGGATCACCAATCATAACACATTCCGCATCCGAGGACTACTCGGGCCCAGCGACTCTAGTCCGGCCTTTGTGGTGGCAAAATCTAGAACAATTGCCAACCCGGACTAGGTCGATGTAGAAGTCTATTCTTAGTTGAGCGCGGTTAAACCTAAACTAAGGCAACAACTACCACACATCTATCTAAATAGTCAAGCATATAAGCAAATCCAAATAGTTTTAACGGTCCAAAAAGCAGACATGATTCTCACCCCAAATAGTTCAAAACGTAGTTAAAACGTAGATAAAAGTGGGGCTATGAAACTCACCTCAAGCAATCAGCATAAGCAATCAGCGCACAAATAAACATTAGCGGAAGATAACGGTATCACAACCACGGCAACTATCGACTCGGCACAACCTATTAATGTAGACCAACTTTAATATATATATTCCTCGAATCAACGTTATCTACCCCATATGTTCCACTTCTTTATTTCCAAAAGCGTCTCGTTTCACCATTTAATCCTAGTGTTTGGTATTCCTCGTGTGGGTGTATCGACTCAATATGATGCCATGAATGCACTCGAACAACCAATATATAACTCAATGCGACACAATGAGACCTCTAAGCGATAAGCTCCACGAGTCGATAAGTTTCGGAATAAATAGTAGACCTTATCGAGATTCGTCAACTCGATAAACTCATTTATTTATTAGTGTAAGCTTATTATCCCATAAATCAATCGTATCCTAAAGAGTCATAAGAATAATTTACCCATTAATAAGGTTACCCAACGTACCTAGCGAGCTCTTATTAGATTCGTCAACCTAATAAGTCTGCTACCCACGTGGATCAACAATATTAATGTTAGGTTATCCATAACCCATGCACACAAAATAAGCAAATAAATACTTAAACTAGTATTAAATGTCCACAATTGACATTTATTGATAAACGTGTACTCGCAATACTAATTACTTATTTATTACAAAACATTTCCAATTTAGTCGTTAGTTTCTATTTAAAATAGTAAATAACAAGATAAGACTTATTATCGACATTTTGGTACAAAAGCCCATTTATTATTTATATTTCATAGTTTATTAACATTTTCATATAAATATATATATATATATATATATATATATATATATATATATATATATATATATATATATATATATATATATATATATAGTTTTAAAGCCCCCAATAGGCGGCATGACTATAATTTTTGTTTGTTGTTCATTGTTAAATGAAATACTTTATTTAGAATTGTGAAACAATAACTTTTAACAATTTTTTTTTTTTTTTTTTTTTTTTTTTTTTTTATTAATAATTGTATGGTTTATTCATCGGTTCGACTTGAATTAAAATAATATATAAATCGCCTCACTCATTTTTGACCCATGAATTTTGAGCGGGCGATAAGCCCGACATCTGGCTGTTTTGTAATGAATATATTGATATAAAGAGCTGCGTTTCGTTAATGTAAAGGAGGAATATTCTATGGGTTATTATTATTTTGTGTTAGTTCTTGTCATGTGAGAATCAAGAAAAGAAAAGGGGAATGATGAACGAAGCATATGGTAATGAACTTCGATTCTTTTTTTCTTTTTTTTTCAAACGCATGACTTGAGGAAACTTTTAACATTAAATCAAACAATAACTACACCTTTGTGTATGTGCTTTCAAATTGTAGAAAAATATATCATAAAATTAAAAGAATAATGAAAAAGGAATTGGCGGCTGCTCTTGATGTTTATTAAGCTAACTCGCTTGTGTGTAAACGGGTCGTTCCAAAATATTCATCAAGTAGTTCAAGTCGCAGTTGCTTAATAACAAAAAGTATCGAGTAAAACCAACAATAGTCGTTTACTCAAGTATGCTACTAAACTAAATATTCTATAATAGTATAATTGCAATTTGTTTAAGATTAAAGATCAATTAAATACCAAACTTTTTTCACAAAAGAACAATCTCCACTTTCTATTTCTATTTGATCTAATTATGAAATTAATCTCAACAAATAAAATAAAAAATAAAAAATCCACTTTCATAATTTTTCTTCTTCAAATATTAATACACTTAAACAATACATTTTAATACACTTAAAATAGAATACTTGTTTAACCAATTCAGCCCATTTGCCCCTTTCCTTATGTATCTTTTAGAATAGCCTATTTAACACTTTAGAGACAAATTCTTACCCGAAATCGACCCATTTTTAGGTAAATGGGTAAAAAAAGGTAGTCGATTGAACTTTGTCCCCCACCACTCTGGACACCGCGACCGTGATTTACGCTTTTACGATGCAGTAACCTTACCACCTTGCCATGATGATGAAACAAATCACGATAAGCTTGACAATAAATAAATACATCAAATGAGATTCAATTGACATTTCAAACTACGAGCATAGCATGTTATTCTAACAATATCTAAACACGTCTAAGCAAGAGGCGAAACATTATATCTTTCACTGCAATCTCATACTCTTTCCATGCCATTAAGCCTATTTATGATTGAATGTTACCTTTTAATACATAAAATGAAGCTTAAAGTTTCGTCTTATGAGTTTGCTAAATTTATTTATATATAAATGTGGTTGTAATTAGGTATATGACCTAAACTATTTTAAGGTATCAATAAGTTCGATAACAAAACCAACCTTCTTGACAATTTAATGTTTGTGTATTACGAGTTTGCTACATAGGGTGTGGGTGCCATTGAGTTGTAAAAAGGTTATAAAGGCTTAATGTGTTTGGATCATTAGATTGTCTCGATTCGAGGTTAATGCGGGTCAAAAGCTGTTCGATTATGCTTCTTTTCCATAAATGCATGTATGTCGCGCGTGTGCCTTGAATTATCGATGAAAAAGAAGGTTTAAGTTTCTCACCAAATAGAGCAAGAGGGAATTGGAATCAAATTGTTATTTTAAGAACATTCTTATTAACTTTTTCAAAATAACTACGCTATTTTATTGTAAGTGCATATAAAATTTTCTTGGAAGGCTTTTCTCGTGATTACATAAAAGTGAGCGAGAAAAGCTTCTAAATACTATTGGATAACTCATTCAAAATTGTGCTTGGGTTAGTTTTGGTAGTTCGGTAGCCTTCTATAGTTGTTTTTCTTGTCGGTGAAGTGTAGCAGCTCAGGACTCTTCATGTTCGTGTAACCAATATATTTTCAAGAACTTTATTATAAAGTAACAATACAAAGAAACTATTAGCTAAAAGCTTTCTTGATATCATGGTGCACCAGTTCTTACGCTTGAGCAAAGATATAATCGCATCCTCGTTCAATACGGTGATGGCCATTGTGGTAGATGCGGTGGCGTGGAACCAATGAAAATGATAAGATAGGAAGCTACCAATAGTGCAATAGGTTCGGTATATGTATACCTATACCTTTCACAATTATGCAAGTGATGGCATCTCATGCTGCTCATAACCATGGTTCGCTTCCTTCTGACCTTCTTGATGGAAAACTTGGAAGGCGCGCCAATTCTAATCCGCTTGACTGTTGAGCCATTTCTTTTAGTTAATTATATTATCTTAGCCTATTTGAGCACTCACACATAAAACATAACCTAAAAAACACATGAAGACATAAATTTCTATAAAATTTGCTATAAAAATAGTTCCAACACCCAGTATTCGACTATAAAGACAAATTCAAACACCCACAATTGAAATTTAAAATACTCCAAAACACACATGAATTAATAATAGCAAAGTAAAATCACAATGAGCCATAATTAAAAGTTTTAAGTAGCGACTATTTACCATTGGCATGTGTCTGGATTATTTATCACCACCAAAACACATACAACAATCATCTTCAACCATAAGTATCAAACAAAAGAAGTCTTGAGAAAATTTCGGTTAAAATTGAAGGTCGAGATAGTCACGGAAAATGCATATGTTGGTTTTAAGAAGAATGCAACACAACGGAAGGTATGTTTCTCACGTTTGGAGCATGGAAGCCTCTAATTAAGGCACTTTCAATGTCTACGTATTATATATTTAGTGATTATCTCACTAAATGTAAGTTCAATTATCATAATGAGCATATGTAGCGCACAATCTTACCCATGATTCCCACGGAGTAGCTTCTAAATAAGTTCCTAACAAATGAAGAGGTTATAGCTAGAGTTCAACCTAAGGCGTATGTAATTATAAGAGAAAAATCTTTTAAAGAAAAGAAACAAAAACATACATTGAGCCACGACGGAATATTGTACGGTTTCCTCACTAAAATTTGTTGTAGGAAAGATCTACTATCTTGCATATACAAACAATGACAGATGTTGTTTTACTTAAAGACATCTCTAGCATACTCGGTGTTTACAAATTCCTAAATTGACCCCTTGACTCCAAGTTGTTATCTATTAAGGTCACGCCGATATTCTATTATGTTCAATAATAAAGAAATGACTCATCGTGATTTTAGCGGTGTTTGTGACTATTTATTGCAACCAAGGAGTTTCTTGGGTCTTGGTGGCATCATTTCACCGAACTCAATAACACTCCATGCCAGCATTGTGGTAGTAAATTTCGTAGGACGTAACTAAACAATAAGCTTTACCTTTAATGACGTGATAAATTCTTGCTTGTTCAAACTTCTTTTCTCATTTTTGATGTCATTGTTTTGTCCAGCACGGAGCTGTAGCAAGGACTGTTAATATTCTTGCTCCGTTCTGGTATATGACTTTACCGTCTTGCTTTTCGATTCTCAATAGTTCATCATCTCTATCAGGCTACAAAAGCAGCAATAAAGCAGATGTCATGCAACCTTAGTTTGGAAAGATTGATACATATGTATAGATTTCTGTCAACAAATAAGATATTAGTGATCGCCAAATGGGTCTTGCTAAAGGTGGCAAAATGTGCGCCAAGATAATGGGTCAATACTGGTAATTTAGCGTGCCCGACTTGACCCAAGATACTTTTCCTAACGATATAAGTAATCTAGGAAGATTTAATGCATTTACACAATTTTCAACCGTTTACCCTTATTTCTAACGGTATGTGAGATGCGTCTAAGTTGACTAATTAGTAAGATCAAACTTGTGTGTGGTGTATACATCTTAAGACTAACATGCATTAACACAATTGGTCATGGAATGTTGAGACCTTGATCATTGTCAAGCGAATAGTTTCGGGTTCTTCGTAAAATACATACCAATTGGTAGATAAAGAACCGAGCCGGACCTTTGTAGACTAATACTGAAGTACCTTTGGAGACTAATTTCACATTACATTTTTGGGGATGTGTGGTTAATAACAGTTATCTTAGCAAGAAGTAATTATGTAGGTGTCTTGTATCATTAGTTCAATATTGACAAAAAAATAAAATTGCAATACTAAATGGTTTATCAAAAAGGGTCATATGTTAACTCAAGTGTACAATTTTAACATAAAATGTGTAGATTATCTTGATTAGGTTTAACAATGAATAAATACATATAACTGCAAAGGTTTAGATGTTGAATCAAAGGCTATGTGGTTTTTATGTTAGTGAGTAAAGTGTTGGTTTAACAGTGGTTTTGAGCTAAAAGAAAGCTTAAGGCACTTTGATCTTTGAAATAACAGCAACATCAGCTATAGTCGAAATCCAGAATGTCTTGTGCTTTTGTGAATGAATTAAGACACCTAATACCTAGCTATCATTGAACGATGAGGCTCAATCGTGAAACATGTGCTACATGTAACCTTACACTCCGCTTGACACTATACTTGTGGCCTGAGCACGGGTACTCTTAGCTTCAACCTGTGGCCGGTGATTTTTCATATTCTGAACCTCTTAAAAATAAACTTATACTTCATGAAGATAACCATTTTTGATGGTATTAATGCTTCCTGACTCTTGTAGATTAAACATGCAGTGACTAAAGAAATCCTCAAAAGCTATAGGTAAATGATGCAGTTCAAAACACCTCTTATATACTTACTCAATAACTTAATAAACGCTAATCTTATTAACTATTTTCATGACACTTTGCTTACTTCTCTTTTTAACTTTGCTAAAGCAACACCTGAAAAATCCTGATCAAGGAACATCTTCACTGCCACCTCATGTTCAAAGAGATAAAACTCGTTAGACTTGGTCAAAATCTTTGGCCTTGTCATGTGAGATTTAGGACGACAGTTAAGGTTCTTGATTTCATATTTTTTACTTTTGGGTAATTAAGGTGGATCAGCGGGATTGGATAATGGACCAAACTATGCTTGTCAAATAACATATATGAGTACGGTGACCCAACTACTTTCGGCTTGAAATTCTTTGTACCATTGGTGATGATTGAGAAAAGAATCTTCCTGACAACTTTGGTTATTCCCAATAGATCCACGAAAAGGCATTCCAAATCCACCTTTTCCAATATCGGTCTAAAGTTGTTGGTAATCCTCTATGACTCGAATGTGTATACTCTTGATTCCTTGGCTTAAAGTATCCTCTTTTATAATTGGAGTGCGCAATTCATTAATTTAAATACCAAGGCACTTTTCCATTTTACCCATTTCTTTCAGAGAGAATAATATAAATTAATTAGGCTATCGATTGATGAGGTAGCGATATTGAAAACCTTTTATTTCTAGGTTTATATTTCCATACTATGGTAAATCGATCGGTAGCACAATGACTACGACCTTTGCTTTGAACATGGATCATATAGTTACATTCAATCACACAGGAATACTCCTTCCATCAAGAGCATCGCTGCGAAGTAGCGAGTTTAAATCGGTAACTTGCACGAGCACGAAAAGATAATGTATTATGAATCTACTTTCGAAGTGCCATACTTGATAAATCAAAGAAAGTTTTCTACACAATTTGATTACACGGAATCCGGTTGTTTTCTCAAAGTTGTGATATTATGCACAACCCAATCTGAAGAACAACTACAAAACACAATATCTCGGATATCATGGGCGAAAAAGCGTATAATAGCATTATCAGTCTCATACAGCAGAATATAGTTCTAATCAGCTTATGTTGGCAGAGATTTGAATGACAAATTAGAGCTAGCAAGAGTCATAGCAATTCAGAGAAGGAAAAAATACCATTATAAAACTGACCAAATATTTAATAAGCTGCTACTTAGCAAAGCTATTACCTGTATTATGGGCACCACTTAATCCATATCACATCACTATAACGCGATTTTAAGAGAAAAAACTGTCTTTTTGTCTTAGTTGTTATTTCAAAACATAACATCACGAACAGCTATTTTACATGCAAAGCACTCTACTAAAGACCATGCAAAACCAAAAGTGAAGAGATAGGAAAAAAAATCTGATTAAAAAACTTACTATCCTAAAGTCTTATAAGTGTAGGGAGAGGAAGAGTTGAGAGGAGGATGAAAGAGTGATTGTTAAGAAGGGGAAAGGAGAAAAGGAGACAAACACACATGCGCTCTTTCTCCCAAAGCAATAAGCTCCCATTGACGATAAATCCTTGACATAAGCCTGCTGATCCATTTCCATTTTTACGTCAAACAATTAATCTTAACATACGCTACAACACCATCACGAAACCCAACCACATAGCCACTAAATAACTATAGATGAGGCGTGGTGGAGTCCCTCCTACGATAGGCTGCAGACATAAACCAATTGAAGTTCAATTCCATACACAGGTTCTCTTTATTTTACAAAAATGATAGTAGTCATATGAGCTATTAAATATAAAGTACTTATTGGACTACCTTTTGAGGCCTTCTTCTACACCTACGATGTGACATAGGTGTAGAAAGCATGCCAGCGTATCTAAGCGATCGTGACCTTTTCAAGACCATTGCATTGCTTTAATCGAGACAAACATGTGATCTCCTTCTTTGCATTGTAAATACGTAAAGTAGAGTTTGAAGCTGTTTATGCACAAATATCATTCTAGCGAAAATGACAAACATAGAGAGAGACACTTAGGTTAACACCTTAGGATTAGATACATCAACTTGCTAGCAAGAAACTAATAACGATAAATCTAAAATACAAAATACTACTGTAGCTGTTAGGATCGGCACACTCAACGGTAACATCGCAATCGATGCAAGCGGTTCGGATCAATCAACACACTAACTTAAACTCAACAAAAAGCAATCATTGGTTTTGTAATGTCTGTTGTCCACAAGCAAATAAGAATCTAAATTCTAGGCGATCAAGGGATTGTTTGAACTAACCATCCAAAAGGATCAGCATTTCGATTCCACTTGGTCATGTTCCAAATCTCTCTAGCGTAAGCTTATCAAACCTTGTTTTAGCATACTTGCTAAATATGTTCTCGAGTTATTTGGCATGTATCTACAAATTCAAATGCCCGGTGTCAAAAGAAAAAAGTAGCAACACAAATATAAACATTTGGCGGATGAGAACATTACCATACCTTGCTTGATGCGTAAGTCAAAGTGTCACTTCCATGTTTGACTTGTATGTTGTAGATGTACACGGGGAAGAAAGGTGATGGAATCCACCCTACAACATTCATGTAAAACACATCAAACTAATATAACGGCTAATATTGTGGGTAGTATGTACTTAGTTTATAATCTAAGGACAATGAAAAGCGTCTGGGAGGTGGGATAGCTCGACCCGAATTGAAAGCAAGAGCGACCGGTAGCGGATATCACGATGTTGAACCCCGATTGGCGCATTCCTACGGTATGTGGATTACATAGTTACACTCGGTACATAAATACTTTATATTCTTGACACGACAGAAGAAAGACATCACGATGTAAAATATTAAACATAAATATCAAAAGGTCGATTAATTACTCGGGTTTATAGCTAAAAAGCATACTAAGAAGATTGTTGCTAACGAACAATCATCCCATGAATGTGACACTTTAATAATCAGTCTATTGTTAGAAATTCTCTTAAATCTGAAAGGAACATGTCATTTAAAATTTGAAGGTACTAAAGCTAGCTCACCAGAATAGGTCTCCCATGGGTGACTTATTCCATCACCATTCTGATCAAAGAAAGCAACATGCTGCTCAAGGACTATCATGTCATTGTGTAACTACATCTACCACTGATACGCCCGCGCCTATTAGTTATGGCAGTACCATGGGGTGACTGTCCTCAATGTGGCGTTGCATTGACACCATAAAACCCTAAAATCATTAAAACCCCAAAATTCTAAAATCAAAGCTTTTGGAACAACAAAAAGATGTTATAATTACAACCTGCACAAAAACATATTAAAAATCATCAAAACCCTAAAATCATGATGAAGTTTCTTCATGCAGAGAGTTATCCCTTGCAGTCCCTCGGTTCAAACGCAGTACTGATATGATAACCATATGAGCAGATAATACATGTTCTTCATGTAGTTCTTTATGGTTTTTAGAAGAAGCTACGAACTTCTGATAAACATAATACCTAATAAAATTAAAATAAATAGAATTTCATCATTAGACTTTTAAGAAAAGATGCATACACCTTATGACAATTGAAATTGAATTCTCCAGTTCCATGATGAACTTTCGGTATACATAATACCTAAAATAAATAAACACAATTGCATCATGGCACTACCAAAGCTCGACCATGTTCATGAGCTGTGGGTTTTGCATAACTTTCTTGCATGGTGGAATACCGTAACATAATACGTTTTCTTACAAACTGTGATGAAGAAAACACAAAACATCATTAGATGAGATTGTGAGGAAAAAGGATATTAGGGTTTATGAGAAAAAATATAATAGGCAGTATAATTTGTTGTAGAGATTTTTATAATTATGTTTTGTAGATAAATACATTCCTAAAACAATCTGATTTCAAAGACTTTTATTTACTATATGATTCTAATAAAATTATAGCCATTTATATATTATAGTATGCAACATAATTATCAAAATAACTTGTTGCATAAGTGGTAAACACAAGTTATTTATCAAAACAACCAGGTTCAAACCTTCCAGGGACTTTTTATAAACAATTTTCAAAGCTGTTTAAAAAAAAATCAGAAAATTGAAAAAAAAAAAAAAAAAAAAAAAAATTAACAATTAATTGTAGTTGGCATAAAAAATCCGAAAATAAAAAAAAAAAAAAAAAAAAAAAAGCGAAAATTAACAATTAATTTGTAGTTGGCATAAAAATGCTTGGGTGGCATGAAAAATGATTATGTGGCATTGAGGTGGCATTAAGGTGTCGTTGAGGTGGCGTTAATCTTAAATCCTCATTATATATAATATAGAGATATATATATATATATATATATTTTAAGTCAAATTTCAATATTAATCTCATATCGTTATTAGTTTGGTCCATGCACGAGTCATAACTTCTAAACTTTTAATCAATCAATAGTCAAATTATACTAAAGTCCATATTACGGCTTTATGCAGTCAACTATTGACTAAAAGTCAAAGTGGCGTGGCGTAGCTCAAAGTCAACAATATATATATATATATATATATATATATATATATATATATATATATCAAGTCCAAATTAAATGTCACAATATCGCAATTCAATCCCAAACCAACTCAAAACAATCTCGCCAACCAATCAATCAACCAAAGTACTCGAAACCAATGTTATGACCACAATGGTCATGACACGGTCATGATTAAGACCACGTGAACCAAACAAGCTCTAGAAGCTTTTCGGCCCACGCGTCTCATCAAACCTCAACTACATCAACCAACAAGCTACCAAATTGTCCCGACTCGGACCCGCGATCCAAGTGGGTCACGTCGACACCAACCAAGAGCCCTCGTGGGTTCCTTGGTTCGTCGCCCATAACTCATCACCAAACACGACCAAATCAATTCCACAACACCCAAAACCAATCATTCAAGCTTCAATCACTAACCAAACACAAAATCCATCATCTATCGTAACCAAAATATGCAACTAAACCCTAAATGCACAAACCAATCAAATTGACACACCGCATTTACAAACACTAATTACTTGATTATTTAGTCCTAATTAGCTTTAATTTCATGTTCCACCTAAAAGCCTCAAAATTAAAAATTAGGTCGAAACCCTAATTTAAAATTAGTGGGTTTATATCACCCAACAAGCTCAAAACATGTTCCTTTACCTTATCTAATCACCAATTGCAAAGCCCTTTGAAACCCTAAAAGTACGAATCTTAATCCTTGAATTTAAAGGTGTTAATGAAGTCCAAATGGGCGTGTAATATATGGTTGGAAGAGGAAAGAAAGATCTTTAAGATTGTGGTGGTGGTGTTGGGTGTGTGCCATCCGTCTGGTGGTGGTGGCGAATATGGCGGCGGCCACTATGGTGGTGGCTAGAGTTTTAGTGAGAGAAGATAGAGAGAAATGCTTGTGTGTGTGTTTTAGAGAGAAACAAATGAGGGAAATGAGGTAGTGGGTGGGTATTTATACATAGGAGCTAGGGACCTCAAAATAATTAATTTGGATTGGGGCGCCGACTCTGATTTAAAGGGAGGGTTCGGGTTGTAATTTTTGTATCTATCTGGTTTACCCATTCCGAGCTCACATATCGTCCCAAGGTGTCCCACGACATTTATTTAACTTTCAACATCGTTACTTACGTTTTCCATGAGTTTTGACTATTTATTTGTCAATTTTGATTCGCTCTACAAGTTACAATAATTCTTGTTTTAGGCTTTTCTAGTGCCGAATCGAATAGTGCCTACCAAATAGAGTTAAAACTCATACGATAACTCATTTAATAATGAAATAAGTCATAAAACCAATAGGCGATATAAAATCAAGTCACGGTTTATAAAAATAGTGTTAAAGGCAAATCTCGGTTTAGTTTAACGTAATGCGGTTACCTAAAATAGACTCCTAAATTGCCGGTTGTCACACAAGATAATTGATGTTTTGCTTTAAAAGCATGCGAAGACATCGATTTAGGTGATCAATATTGTCGAACTTGTAATCGGAGTTTATCTCCTCATGTTGTATCGTTTATTTAGTGAATACAAAAATCGGCGTGGGGATGAGCCTTTGGCTTGACAGGTTCCAAACCCTAAAAAATATGTTGTTTGTTTACAAAGGGCATATTCACTCGGTTTGCCAGGCATCCTCGAACCGTACCTGGATAAATACATCATGTAAAAATTTTGATTACATTTACACACTCACTTTAATATATGATGCACAAATAGAGTATTGAAAACACAAGTGTTGGCTTGTGAATAAAGTAATCAAGAAAGTTGACATAAAACTGTTTGCATGATCCATGCAACACAAAAATTCCCTTTACTCCCATGACATAATACATACCTAATACTAATAAAATTTGAGAGTAAAATACACGTTAGGTCCCTAATCATGTACTGCGCATCACGTTGAATCAAAAGTTGCCTTTTTCATCGGTGAGAGTCCAAAACATAAAGTTTATATGCTAAACTAGTCCACTTGACCATTAACTTGTAGGTCGGTGTTCCATTCTGACCCATAAAATCCTATTATCCTTTTCTTTGTTGAGGGTAGAATCGTCTTATTATCTTGATGTACTATAGCGAGATGTCTTGTCCAATTTCCGCCATAATGTATAATATAACTAAAATTTGTGTACTCATTGCTCATCCCCAAACTTGTTTTGGAAGCCTACCAAAAAACCCTAATGCAATGTCAATCATCAAATCAAATAATCTAAGTAAGAAAGTAACAATCACCAACCTTGGATTTACTCATGGCAAATTAGAGAATATCCTTTCTTTGATGACCATGAAATTGAGGAAAATCTTATGAATCGGAGATATGATAAGTGTGTTTTGGTTATAGTCTTTTATAATTATATGTTATTACGATTGTTTAAGTTATTCCCTTTTAGGTAACTTTATCGTAACATTGTTTTTGTACATTTTTATCTGATGGATGAACCGAGGATCCTTTAGCATGAGGTTCTATTATGAAGGTCCATTCAAATACTCTCCGTGGAATATATCAAGGAGGCAAGGAATGCCTTGTTGATTATGTGGAAATAAAGAGGTATCCGTTGATGAAATAGATGCTCTCATGACCCAAATCGGTTATGAGAATGGACAAACCAATTATTTCTACTTTCTTAAGCTGGTTTTACATTGGATGACGGATTGTTTAGTTTTGCGTGAAATCGCTAATGTTGAGTTATTGAAAGGCGTTGTCAAAGACAATAAGTTGATAGATGTGTATGTGGAAATAGGTAAGACAAGATTAGAGTTGTCTGAAATGTCCCCACAATCTATTAAGGCTGTCTTTTAGGAGATGGATGAAAATAGCGAGAAAAGTTGCTAGTCTTTGCTATTCAATCTTGTTGTAGAGCGATTGGTGTTAGATGATCTTGATAATGAGCACACTAGATCCTTTTATGCAACTTACACAAGTGCAGATGGACCTCAATGATATTGGTGAATCTAGCAATTTGCCAAACATTGAGCACCGTATTTCCACCCTAAACACATCATTTGCTAGCCAACTGTTCATAAAAGTGGCGTGCTTTAGTACTTATTAATGAGGACAATGCTATTAAGGAGCCTAATAACCTTATGGGACACAACGTTACTACAATTCAATATAATGAACATTAACCATCTCGCCTCATTACATAAAAGCTAAAAGTTATCTCGATGCATAAACAATCAAGAACAATATCAAGCGAGCACCGGTAAATCTTCCACTTCCATACATCACCTTGAGCGACTTCAATCTTGCCTCGAGCTCATTTCTCCCCTCAAAGGCTGGTATGATCATTCTTGAGCGAGCCGATTTCGGGATCATATCATTGTATCCATCGACAAGAAGACCCTATTCATGATTATGGCAAGTGATTAAACAACAACAATTGTTACAATGTAGTTTGCTACTTGCGAAAAAAAATGATCGATAAATATTAAAAGACGCATACTTCAGCAGGACAACCAAAGAATCGGCGCTTGGGTTGGCGGATGATGTGAGCCCAAGTGTTGATGAACAGGGCTATTATGTTTACGGAGGCCAAAGATCGCGTGACAAAATGGGCCTCACTAAAATGGGCATAACTTGGGCTCTGGGGCTCCGTTTTAGGCGAATGACCGGTCGAATCGAAGCTTGGAGCGAGGAGCATATTGTGGCAAAGCTGACTTCGTCGGTTCTGGAACTTTGAGCCGAAACTCTATTTTATGAGTTATTTGCATTTTAGTGTTTTTGGACTTTATTGCAATAAATTTGACCGTTTGTTTTAGGGCGTTTACATTTTGTAGTCTTATTTAAGAGTTCCTTTATAGCGTGGAATAATCGGTTCAAAGAATATCAAAAGTTTATTTTGGCGATTATTTTGCTAAGAATCTAATAGTCGGCATTCGATTGAATCAGCGATTATTGGAAGAATCGATTACGTATTGTGTGAATCAACAGGATCGATTTGTGTTATCTTGTTATTTAGCCTACATCGTTGAGAGGTCCATGAAGTGCGAATTATAGCTTGCTTACCACACGACAACGTACCATGTTGAAGCGATTATCGTTTTGTGGAGAGCGATTTTGTAGGATAGTTTAGGGATGGATGATAGCGGCGACCAAGCCGTGTTACACGACATATAGCGACTACAAACACCGTACTGCGGTTTTATAAAATGCGCTACTGATGAAAAGCGGTTTTGCCCTCAACAACATAACATTGACCTCGGCGTTAATGGTCGAGGACGAGTTTAGCATATAAACTCCATGTTTTGGACTCCCAGCGATGAAAAAGGAAACTTTTGGTTCAACGTGATGCGCAGTGCGAGGATTAGAGACGAGCGATGTATTTTACTCAAAATTTGAGATTAAATTCTCCTCGGTTCTTTTTCTCACATGAGTCATGCTCTCTATCAAAATTGATATACTTTGTGCTCAAAAGTTATACAGTCCAACTAAACATAGAACAAGTGTTATATATATGTTGGAGGCCGTGCGTCGTCTCAAAAGTTATACCAAAACTTGTGAAAATGTCAATCCAATTAATCGCGATTAATCACGCCTAGGCCGATTACAAGCTACAAAGGGTAAATCGACTTACTACCAATTCGTAAGTTTTGCAACGTTGAAGTTTCGTATAAAGAAATACTGAGTTGTGCATAAAGATATCGCTATCTGTATCGATGAATCAATGTAGTTGACTATAGTTACAAACAACAATATCTCCTCCGAGGTCACAAAACTATGGAAAAACATCGTGCTTACAATAATATTACAATGTGTTGGTCTATAATTGTATGTTTCACAATTTGTCTAAGATTATATTATTCTTGTAACCAAAACATAGAGTATGTTTGCCATTCTTATTACATGACGGAATGAGATAGAGATTTTTAAGAAGGTGTAGTAAGAAAAAAGAAATATTAAATTTAGCTAAAGTTCTGTAAAAAAGCGAAAATAGCAAAAAAATTTGAAACTTGCACTTACCACAAAAACGAGGTTTGAAATCTTTTCTGACTTCGCGACGCAAATTGAATGTAGCGTATGCTTATGCCGGAGTACATGTGACTCCGTCCATGTTCACAAATCACAACTACTCCATAGCAGAAAAAGAACAATTATAATAATTATTCAGTCACCACTACACACTTATTTATATAGACGTACACATGCTATACATACTTCATAGACAGCTACTGCATCTGTACTTAGGAGTCTGTTCGCGCAAGAGGCTTTATCGACGTGGGTCGAGTGTAGCCGTCGGTTGAGTGTTGGGTTGTGTGGGTTGAAAAATGAAAGGAAAAGTCAAAATAAATTAATCCTTTTGAAGTCCGTTTGTAATTGACTTTTTAAGCTTCGATATACAAAATGATCGTGTCACAATGGCTCATTCCATGAGTTTCACTTGAATTAAATCACTGCTTAATGGCTCATTCCATGATTCAGCTTTGAAAATTCATGCGTGTCCGAATGAAAGTCTGAAAGTACTGAATAATAAAAAAAATAAAAAGTGTACTTTCATTTGGACGTTGGGTTAAAAGATTTTGGTTTATTTTGTAATTTTGAAATCCATAATCATTAAAATCCTTGGAAAACAAAGTGTTGGGTTGTGTGGGTTTGTACTTTTCTTTATTATTTGTATTTTTGTCTTTCGTTTGAATGGCGTGTGAATTTTAGGTGGGTTGGTGAGAGTCAGTGGTTGTGCGATGTAAATTTTGAGTGAAGTTCTGGTCAGTGGTTCTGTGTGTAATTTAGGCGTTGAGTTAAAAATGATAAAAAGAATTTCAAAAGATTTTGTGTAATTTTGAAATCTATAATCATTAAAATCCTTGGAAAACAAAGTGTTGGGTTGTGTGGGTTGAGTGTAGCCGTCAGCTACCAAGGCTAGGGGAAAAGCCATCATTTTTTTTCAGGTGTGTTTGGTTTGTCATTATGAATCATGATGGGTATGGGTGTTGGTATAGAGTGGAATGATAATGGAGGTATGAAAAACCACCATACATAGTATATGAGGAAAGCCTTCACGTTTAGGTATCCTCGTTCGAATTGTGGTGGTACATGTAAATAAAACAACGTTAATATTTCAAACCCGTAGGCCATCTGCATCACCTTTTCTTAAACAGACAAATTTATATTTGCATATTCCTTTAGCTTATTACTGTATTTCTTGTGTACATTTAAATGAAAGTGACCTCTAGCCACTTAATATGAAAGTGATTTAATAAAACGCGAGCTTTAGCCAAGAACAAGGAACAACGATGTCGGAGTCTCAGAAATATACTTTTACAAAAATAGTATAGTCACCATGCGGCGTCGTATTTTAGTAACGAGCAGTGTTGGAAAAGCCGTAGCGATCTGTGAGGATTAACTAAGGGCGTCTTTCTGGACAATTAAGCGCCGCGAAATTTTTTCTTGAAGTTATGAAAGATTATTAATCTTAAAAACTGCTGCAGCGACACTGCGCCGAAATTTTTTCATGATTTAGCAAAGTGCATTTAATGCACTTGGTTGTGCTTCTGATCTAACGTTTTGCTTGTTTCTTGTACGATAAATAGTATATTATACAAATTTAAACAACGTTAAACGGTCAAGCGGTCAAATGTTGACTTGCGATTTGACAAAACAATAATTCTCAGAATCATATGTAAAAATATACGAAATTACTATTTAACGGCAATTAATATTATAAATATCGATGATAAATCTTACGGGATCATATTTTATAATTATAATATTTACTCTCACGCTTGCTTTGTGCGTCAAAAACTTTTTGTTACAGAATATTTGTGGAATATATTTGTTTTCACTGCTAGTTAAAACATGTCCTAATTTTAATGTCCACTTTTAGTCAAATGTTTTGGAATCCGAGTCTACAACTATAAACTTGGGACTCAAATGTTTTGGAATCTCAAGTTATGTTTTACTACGTAATATACAAAACAAAGGAAGTGCACTTATACACAATCACGAATAAGATGGGCTTTAAGTCTTTGCTAGACTATGCAGCAATATATTCACTCCTACGTTACACTTAATTGGAATGTTTTGTTGTTTTAGCCAAAGTGGTCAAACATTAACGCTCTTGCACCATCTTTTATTTGCAACAATGAGTGTTTGATCCCACATTGATTAAAGATGTAAAATCTTTCTTCTTAATATACGTAGTAATCTTCTAGACACGAAATACATAGAAAACCTTACACAGATATATACGTAGACTTCAATTAAAGAGATGCATAAGCACAAACAAGGATGATTACCTTGGAAGCAAAGGATAAGGTTAAACCAAATTCTTAAAAATAAAGTAAAAGAATCAATCGGTTTTCAGCCGTTTTCAAATGGGGCGAGTTTATCAGCGCGCCGCGTAAGGAGTATCCAATCGTTAAATGCGTCGCGAGGCCATGGTGTGCGTGTGGGTTTGATCCCTACATTGATCCATGCTAGCTTGTGATCCCTAACAACTTTATTGGCCATATCTGCAAAAATTGCATGGTTTATTCAACTATAAAAATCTCAAAGTAGTTTAGAAATTTAGTTCCACCCATAAAACAAAAACATTAAATTAATAACAAAACATTAGCATTTGCATTTTCACAAACATTTGGAATGCATTTAAGATTAATTACACCTCTTACACATACTTGTAAATGGCTTAGAGCTGGGGTATGGTTGTGTTTTGGCTGCGCCTGAGACCCACCACCTAAAACCATGAATGGCGCACAGTAGGAAAGTCGCGCCAAGCTCCTTCACAACAGTATTCTCCATTACGCCGTTCTTTTTTTTATTTTTCTTTTTATTATTATTTTTTTTTTGAAAACCAACGGCTAGTTTGTGTGTTTTTTTTCATGTGTGTAACGGCTATAAAGCCAAAATGCATAAATTTACAAAACTTTTACGGTTTTACCCCAAAAAGTTCTATAAGTTCCTCCTTTATCCTATCAATTATCACAAACTCTTTCAATTAAATCTCTACTTCAATAATACTTTATTCTACTTCAACTATGGATTCAAACAATCCCAACAACTTCTCCACTGACAACCATTATAATGTTATTTTAAAATGACCTCAATCGATATATCCGAGTTAATCGGTATGAACAATTTCTAGGTTTGTGTAATCAAGAAGCCGATGGATCGGGATCGGGTATTAAGAGGACGAGGCAATACATACCTCGTGAACAAGAAGAGGCGGAATAACGTTTAATCGACGACTATTTTAGCAAATGTGACACTCCACCTATATACGGAAAAGAAGTTTAGGCGAAGGTATCGTATGAGTTCTCCACTTTTTAATAAAATAGTCAACGATATCTTAAGCCATAATACGAGTACGCAACGGAAAATATCTAGTTTAGCAATTATGATTAACTATAATAACCAAATTAAGTAAAAGATAAACAAGAAAACAAACCCTCATAGACACCAGCAAATGAAACAAGTGATTAAAGCAATCACCTCTATGAGTACTCATACAAATCGTCAAACAAATACGCGTAATGCTAGTCGTATCTCACGTAAACCCAAACACCAAATGTCAAAGCTCAAAACCAAATCAAAACCAAAGCGCCTAAAATTGATTCGGTTTGAGATCGACCCTAAGCGAGAACCAAATTCCTTCTTTGTCCGATATCGGACAAAATGTAGCAGAACTTAGATCTCTCTTACGTCCAAGAACGATCGAAAGATGTCTTTGGCTTCTTTTCAATCTGCGATTGCTAGAACCAATGAACTACTAATCCTAATACTTAAGAAGTTATAAGATCAATATAAACCTACTAACACGCCTTGGATCGATTAGAATGCAAGTAGTAGGTTTCTGAAGTGAAGCAGAATAATAAAGAACCCTAGAGAAGGCTTGATCTATTCGGCTAAGATTGGAGAGAGTTTATGTGTTTGTTTATACATAAATCATGTGATATGAAGGGGTATGAGGTGTTTATATACCCTTTAACGCTAGCTAATGATAAGCTCAAGGTTTAACTTCAAGCCTTATCTTAAACACTCTAAACATATCATACTTCTTCTTCCAATCCTTATCACTTCATAATGAATCTTGTGATTTTTTCCGTTCGAGATACTTCTATTACCGGCCATAAGGTTTAGGACAAGAAAGTATTATGTCTAATTCATTTCGTGTCCAAGCGGGACACTTTTGAGCTTTACATGAAGCGTATTCTAATGTTTAATGTGTGCTCCCAATAGGCTCACACACCTTTAGTCGTATTAGTCTAATCCAACTCTCACATTCTAATAGATCCCACTTGGGAGTTGGAGTAGCAGATAGCACAAATAACGAAGGAAGCGACCACAAATAGCAGAAGGAAGCGACTAGCAAAGCTCTCACTTGTTATTTAAATTAAATGTATGCGAGATATAGTTTCATAAATCATTCTCGATAGCATGGTCATCTATGTCTTGCTTTTATCATCCTTCGTTATAGATACCATTAAACCATGGATATGGATCCTAACTCATTCCATATAATTTAACCATTTAGTTTCTCGTTATAGAATTTTAATTAGATATACCAAATGTAATCAAGAATCATCTTGCATTACCCTTTGGGTTCGGCCGAACAATTATCGGATTAATTCTGGAGAGGGCCATGGTATCTTTCTACACATATCAAGTGGAGTAAAAAATCATTTGTTGACTACAAGTGTTGTGGATGCTGCTTCACATCACTCCGAAAAGTAGCTTTTATAACTACCTTATTCAGGACAGTGTTTGGCATATAATTACAAAAGTGATATCCACACATAACAGAACTTGCTCGTATCTCAAGTCTAAGGATGACTTAACAAACCATATCAACATTTTACTTATGACAAGGATCCAAAAGTAAATATTTGAAAGTTGAGGTATCTAATATGCATTCCTTGTGAATACATATGAGTTTAGCGGAACAATCCACATTCTCATATAATATAACCAACACTCACATTTGCCTTGCATAACAATATTCCCATATTGTTAACTGACAATGGACATATTTATAATGATAAATCATTTCAAGGAATAAACATGCAAATATGGAATAATAGGTTATATGAATAAAATAACAAATATCGCGTATCTTTATTTATCAAAAAATAAAACTGTCTTACAATTCCAAATTATCCAAATACTAATTAACACACAGATTTACATGAGACTACTAGCTGGTATCAAATCAATATTTTTAGTCAATTTAGAATGCTTAGGATATGCTAAAGCCTTCGTAAAGAGATCAGCTAGATTGTCATCTGTGTAAACTTTCAATATCTTCATGTCACCCATTTCAATGGTTTCTCGAAGATAATGAACTTTTAACTGTAATGTCCGGCACCCTTGGTGACTTTCATTATCTATAGTAATGGTTCCAATATTATCACAATACATATTTATTGGTTCTTCAACTATAGAACAATGCCAAGCCGAAATAAATTTTCGAATCCATCTGACCTCTTTAGATGCATCATAAACACCAATATACTCGACTTCTATAGATGAAGTTGTAGAAATACTACGCTTTGTGCTTTTCGGGTCAACAACACCTCCATTTAAAATGAATACGTATCGAGTCTAAGATTTTAGGTCATCAGCATCAGTCAGATATCCAACATCAGTTTAGCGAGAAACCCTGAGCTATCATTTCATATCACCTCCATAAACCATAAACATATCCTTAGTATTGCATAAATACTTAATAATATTCTTAATATCGGTCGGTGAAGTTCACTTGGATTACATTGAAAATGGCTTGTTATGTTACGGCGAGCGCAACATTAGGGCAGTACATTTCAAACATACATAATTGATCCTATAGCCAAGGCATATGGAACTCTTTGTGTAACACCCCAAAATGGCTCGGAGAAGCATACAAGTATTGGGTGCTACTAAATTGATATCACAACATAAGCATAGAATAAGCGATTTTCATAAAGAAACTTTCATTCATTCTTGAAAACAATGTTTACATTATTGATTAAGTGCGGAAAATGGCCCATTATAAGCAGGTGGTCCCAATATATAATCGGTTTAGTCTATGACCATGCCATGCCTTTTCCTTGCGCCTCCAAAATAAGCTATCACCTCAAAACACGAAGATACATGCTAAAAAGTGTCAACACGAGGTTGGTGAGTTCATAGATTTTTAATTTGTAAAAGTTTCTATGGACCACAAGATTTAGTATTTAATACATTTCATTATGTGACCGATTCGATCGGTCATGTTACCGATTCACTCGGCAATGTGACCCATTCATTCGGTCATGTATGTACATAACATATGCAACCGGTACAATTGGTCATGTGACCGAGTTCACTTTCGGTCATGCAGGCATATGATTTCAAATACTTGTGTCCATATGTAAAAGCAAGCAATAATATTACACTTGTATGCATTTGAAAATAATCAAGTAATTGGCAAGTAACACACAATACATTCGGTCATTCGACATGGTTTTGTAAACAATTCACTTGTTCAAGTAAAATCGACATTTAGTTTAAGTAAAAATGAGCATGTATTCTCCCCCAAAATAGTTATGAAAACAAGTAAAAGCAGGGGCTATGAAACTCACCTTGGCAATTAGTAGTCCAAAAGGAGATAATCAATTAGTGGTGATAGTGCACGGCTCCGACACGCAACCTAATTTAGTACGGCAATTTAGTCTTTACTCTGTTTAAGACTCGATAAAGTTTTAAGAAAAGTTTTCAAGTGGTTGTTGTTGTTGCTTGTGTGGCGACATTTAAGTTTAAAACAATTTTCTAAATATTTGCAAGTATTGGCTCTTGGAGTGCATAAATACATATGTACATAAGTTTATGTTGGATCGATATACTCTAACAAACTAACTTATATAGCTTGTAAGGGTTTAATAACCTCGGATAAATCCTAAGTCACTAACAAAGAAACACCGAACTAACTCTATTAAGTATGCGGAATTTACTTAACAAAGCTAAGAAGAAATAACTTTAACTTCAGCGATTTTATTAATACTTAGAACACCTTGTTATCTGATTCTTTAACAACTCTAAAACTCTAATATCGTACTCTCTAAAACACGTATTCTCTAATGCCAACCTAGGAGTCCTTTTATAGGATTAAGGATAACCTAGAGCGGTTTACAATTACAAACCTTGTGCGACAAGTAATACTAAACTAATCTAAGAACATTCTAGAATTACATAATAATCCTTAACGATTTTGCATAAGGTCCTTTAACCATACGGTACTTTGATGAGCAGCGGTACTTTCTTCTTTAGCGATGCTTTGACTTTCTATATCCCAACAATCCTCCCAACTTGAATTCTACTTGCTTTTTTCAAGTTCCTTTGTATATTCATCTTTAATGTCTTTGTCTTCAAAGAAATATTGTGTCTTTATCTTCAAAGTTTTGTCTTTGTATTCTATGTGCTTGTATTATCATCATCAAGTAGTCTTTATATGTAATCACTGCGCAAAGAACAATTAGCAAGCTCCATCTTTTCAAACAACTCGGCAACATATGACAATTTTATACATTAATTCATTAAGTTTGGTCTATTCTCATCACTTCCGGTGTGTAAACTCTTGTGAGATGTGAATCATTGAAATTTTAATGGTTTTGATGTCTCTTTACCAAAGCCATTAACTCGGAGTAGCGAAATGTTTAGGTGTGTAAGACCATGGTACATTGATAACCATATAATTTCTAGCAAATCATCGACTATCAATGATTTGATTTGTCTTTACCAAAAGTCGTACCCTTTTGGACTAGTTAGTTCTTACAACCACGGTGAACTAATTACCATATGGTTTTCCACGACCTTTACCACAAACCATTTTTTTGTGGGCTAGCCAACTCTTTACATTTCTTGATATGGTGAGTTGATTACCATACAACTTATTAGCAAGTTGTCAACTATATAACGGTTTGAGATATCTTTACGAGCTGTTTGCTCATGGATTAGCCAATCCTTTTGTTAAACATGGTGGATTGATAACCTCTTGTTATAAACATCTCAAAAACCATTTGTTGCTTTTAACTTTTGTTTCAAAATATTTTCACTTAACAAAAGTTTTCTTTTAAAACATTTATTGGTTTTGTGCTACAAGCGATAATTTGATTAAAGTCTTGTTTGATCGTGATACTTTGAATAAAATCTTGATTTATCAAAAATTTACAATTAAGAATCATACCGGTGTTTATGTATCATCATCGGTCATAGTGGTCCATTTGATGAATAATTCAATGACCATCGATGTTGTTTCATTCTCTCTTACACTTCCATTCCATGATCTAGCATTCTTCTCATAAGATCTTATGTGAGTGGATATCTTCTTTCTACTAACATATGGATCATGGTTCCATCTTCTAGCTCCAAAACATGCACTCCGATTCATTAAAGTATCTCCAACTATTAATCTCCTATACTTCTTGATTATTCCATATAGCATGATTACTTGTTTCCTCTGTTTCTCGGATAGTTGTGACATCTCCAACCAATACTAGACCAATTCCTTACGATGGAATGTGTTCAAAATAGTCTCGCACTAGTTGATATAAATGCCTCAAATCCTCTCTTACGATGATATGCAATATGTCCCATAGCAAATTAAATGTTCTGAAACTTTCATCCTCTCTATGGAACATCATATAATCTCCATCTTGTGATTCTACAACTTCAAAAGTAGTTATCTTTGATTTCTTTTCTGCAACATCTTTAGAATTAAGATGCTCAAAGTCTATAACTCTTAAATAATTTCTCAGCTTATCAACTGTATCTGTCCTTAACTCTACTTTCTTTGATGGCTGTTCAGAATCAACATCTGTTCTTTTTCTCTTTAAACTTCTTTTTCCAGCATCCTCCTTCTGCTTATCATCCTTAAAAGAAATAATACTTTCAACTTGCTTCGATAAGCTTTTCTAACATTATCATACAAATCTTTCATCTCGATATAATTAGACTTATGTAATCGGTATACCCTTGACCCTTTAGATATGCCATCATGGCATTTCTTTCTTTATCCTTACTCAGTGGTCTAGGTATAACAGCTTCAGGCTCTTTCACTGGTATAACAACTTCAGCATCAAATTTAGCTTGTAATTACCTAGCAGCTCCTTCATTCTTGGCTACCTCAATTGCTCTTGTTTCTGCCAAAGTAAGCTTTTTCTTCTTCTTTGTTTCCACCAGTTTGCCTTTGCCTTTGTCTTTCGGATCTAACACTGGTTGAGAAGC
Organism: Chrysanthemum lavandulifolium; assembly: GCA_022545495.1. Lineage (NCBI taxonomy): Eukaryota > Viridiplantae > Streptophyta > Magnoliopsida > Asterales > Asteraceae > Chrysanthemum > Chrysanthemum lavandulifolium. The sequence continues at coordinate 53,803,484 of CM040243.1, forward strand.
TTGAGGTTGTTCTTCATTAACTCCTGGAATACTAACACCCATTGGTCTTGATAGATTTTGCAAAATTTGAGCAGCTGTCTCATCATCACTTGCAGTATGCTCAACCATAGGTGTATCAGCTTCCTCTTCTTGTAGAATTGTGGAAGGACCAGCTTCTTCATCAAAGTTTAAAGATCTTGGTGTAATAAGCTCTTGTCTATAAGTTCCTTGATCGTGATATCTTGATCAACGACATCTTGATCACCGGTACTTTCTATTACACGGTACTTTGAATTCCGGTTCCTTCAAGCTCGATGCTGAAGTTCATCTTCTTTTCTTTATAAAAATCGGCATCTTCTTTCAAATTATCTTGCTCGGATACCTCCCCAATTGGATAGAAGATAGTTGTTGAACCTTTTGCCTTTGGAAGTTCTTCTTAAATTTCCTAAGCGGCCTTCCTTGCTTCCTTTGAGACTTGACCCATAATCGGTGATGGTGAACCAATGGCGGAAAAACATTTTGAATCTTATAAATTTGATTTGCAACTTTTGATTTGGGCAGCCTGAGCTTCAAAGTCTTTCTTCAATCTTACTAGCTCCCTTGTCAAAGCATAGTTATCCAGAACTTGTCCTACAAAGCCATATCTCCTCATCTCCTCCGGATGTTTGAAGCCCATATGTTGAAGTGTAATCATTAGGAGAGGATGGTGGGTGTACCTCAGTTACGAATCTCCATGAGTAGAAGGTTGTGGAGATGTTGGAGGTGAAGTTGCGACCTTCTTGTGTATCGGCACCTTGGGGCGCGTACCTTGAGAAGCGGTACCTTCTCGTTCTTCACTTGATGCAGCTTCATCTCTAATTGCTTGAACAATCTCCATCATTGAAGTTGTTAAGGAGTATTCCTTCCGGTGAATTTATCACTCTTCCTAGCCATGAAGGTGAAGATCTTTGCAGGTTGTACCACAACAGGTAATAAGCTTGAATGCTTTGGTACATCGTGAAGTTGTTTATTCAAGAATACTTGAATAAATCTTAAATACATCGACGAGTGATCCATGAGAAATGTGAGATAGCATACCATCTAAAATTAGCCTTGAAAAATTGAAGATCGATTTGTAGCCAATCCCACCAAAGCGGATGCTATATTGGATCCAATTGCTCCCATGAAGTACTCTTAGAACCGATACAATAAAGTAGAACATGAACCAAGTACTTCCAATGTGGACTAAATAACAATCTCGATAAAATGATGCCTAACTTTGAATGTGCTTGGTCTTGGGTGATAAACTGGATTCTCCACAATGCAAATTGTACTCTCATTATCAATGTTGATAGGAGTATTCTTGAAGTTGAACCCATAGTCCAAGAGTTGATTACGCATCCACAAGACTTGTCCACAACAACTTACGTGACTACATATTACCTTGATAGATGATGTTCTTTGTAATAGTTCTTCTTACATTGCCATGAGACTAATCTTCTTCCAAGATATTGGCATCCTCCGAGTAGTTGATCTTCTATCATAGTTATCACTGCATAATCACTATCGAAAAAGCTTCCAAGTGAAAAGGTGAATCCTTTGGATACCACAACCCCATCTTAGGTTGTTGTTTTAAATAGCTAAAAATTAAACTTCCTTTGCATTCATATGGGAGACCTTAGGTGAGACTTGATATCTTGCACATAAACAAGCGACAAACATGATATCGGGCCTAGATGTAGTTAAGTACATAAGGCGACCAATCATAGATATGTACAACTTGACTTCAACGGTTGACCATCTTCATCCTTGCCCAATGAGTTGATAGACTTGATAGGTGTAGTGGTGGCTTCATATCATCAAAATTGAACTTCTTAAGAATGTCGAGACATACTTATCTTGACTTATGAAAATTCCCTCCTTTGTTGTTTAACTTGAAGCCCCGGAAAGAATGTTAATTCACCCATAGAACTCATTTGAAATTCATGTTGCATCAATTGTTCAAACTCCTTCACCATGGAATGTTTTGTAGCTCAAAGATGATATCATCTACATAAACTTGTACCGACATGATATCCTTCTTATCTCTCTTAATAAACAAAGTCTTATCAATTTCTCCCTCTATAACCATGTTGCAATAAGAAAGTAGAGAGCCTTTCATAACAAGCTCTAGTTGCTTGATGAAGACCATAAAGAGCCTTAACCACTTTGTAGACTTTGTTTGGATGTGCGGGATCTTCAAAACCGTGAAGTTGTTTAACATAAACCTCCTCTATAATCTTGCCATAGAAAGGCACTCGTGACATCCATTTGATAAACACGAAATCCCATATGTGATGCAAAAGCAAGGAATATTCGAATGGCTTCAATCCTTTTCTACGGAGCAAACACTTCATCACAATCTACTCCTTCTTGCCTATATCCTTGAGCAACTAACCTTGCTTTGTTCTTGATAACATTCCCTCTTTCATCTCTTTTTACTCACGAAAACCATCTTATACCAATTACTTTCTTTCCATCGGTAGATCACATAGTACCCAAACTTCTTGGGAACACGATTATGAGGGGCTTACCAAGGGCTATCCTCGATTAGGTAAATGATTCCGGCATCGAAGTTTAATGATTTCCTTTTTAACAACTTCTTTCATGTTGGGATTGAGTCGGCGATTGACGTTCTACCATAGGTTTAATCCTTCTTCAAAATTGATTTTGTGTTTGCGAAGTGGGACTAATTCACGGGATGTCGGATGTTTTCCAAGCAAAAGCTTGTTTGTGATTTTGAGGACGAAACTAAACTTTCTTTCTCATTATCCTCGAGCAATGAAGATATGACTACTAGGAAGAAGAATTTTCCTCCAAATAAGCATATTCAAGATGATGCAGGAGAGGTTTGAGTTCGAGATCGTGGGTGGTTCTTCGATAGAGGATTTTATTCGCATCTCGTTATTGAAAGTGATTTCCTCAATATTTTCTTCCTCTTCCTCCATTTCTTCTTCTTCTTACGAGTTATCTCCTTGAATTCTACTTTCATGAAATCATCAAATTCTTTGTCAAAATCTGTTTCATTGATTTTTGAGTAGTCATGAATGGATCGGATTTATTCGATGTGCATCTAATTCCTCATCAATGACTTCATCAATAATATCGATGTTAAAACAAGTGTCATCACTGGAATATGGGTAGCGCGTTGCTTTATCGATTAGAAAAGTGATTCGATCATCCCCAACTCAAGGTTGAGTTCTTTTCCTTTCACTTTGATTATCGCATAGGCGGTATTTAGGAAAGGTCTTCCTAAAATGAGTGGGACTTTATTATCTTCTTCCATTTCCAAGATCACAAAGTCTCTGGAAAAATGAATTTACCAACTTGAAACAAGCATATTCTCGGCTATTCCCACAGGATATTGATAGGAATGATTTGCCAATCGGATGCTCATTTTTGTTGGTTTCAGGCTATTTTTGTACAACTTGGAATAGAGTGAATAAGGCATCAAATTGATACTTGCGCCAAGATCGGCCAAAGCATCACATTTAACATTATTCCCGAAAGTACATGGAATAAGAAAGCTCCCAGGATCTCCGAAGCTTTGGTGGGATTTTGTTTTGAACTATAGTGAGCATTCTTCGTTAAGAAAAGGCTGCGATATTTGCTCAAGCTTGCTACATTATTAAGAAGTTCTTTCGAAATTTCCGTAATTGGGCATTCGGCTAAGACATCAACGATAGGAACATTGAGTCTAACCTCTTTGATTATTTCGATGAACTTTTATAACGTTCTTCCATCTTTTCTTTCTTTAGGTGTTGAGGATAAGGAATTTTTGGTGTATATGCCTTGACGGATGGAATGTTTTTCTTTTGGTGGTTTGAGTTGTGTTTGCTCCTCGGTTTCGTCCTCACTATCAATGGTGACGGGAGTATTAGGATTTGGTGGTGGATCGTATGAGACCACTTCTTGTGAACATCATTGATATGCTCATTTCTTGTTTGTGGTGGGCAGATGCGGTTTATCATTCGATGGCTTCGGGTTGGATTGGGTGTTACTTGGCAATGAACGGATGGTCTAGAGGAATGTTGGTCGAAAATCATAAACTTGTTTTCAAGGTCTTGGATAGATGCTTGATGATTTTTTGTCCTTGCTCGACTTTGGCTTTGAGATTGAAAAATTGATTTTGATAAAATCATTTGCGGATTTTTGACCGACCACGAATTCTCTCATGGTTTTTGAATTCGGTTTCTTCCATCTTTTGTCGGGATTTTGTGGTGGCGGATCGTCGGGTTCGTGGTTGAGAATCACGGTTGTCATTTCTTGGTCGGCGATCTTGCCAATTTCGAATTTAAATGCGTAATAATTACTACGATATCCTCCTCCATGGTATCCTTCTCGGCGTAATTTGCTTCTCCTTCCTTGGTCCACCCATAGGTTTATCGTCGCACTCGGACAATGGGTGATTTCCTCCACATTTTGCATCCGTCTCGCATCTCTTTCATTTCATCTTTGATATCTTTGTATTGCGAGTCGATCTTTATGGTTAATGCTTCCATCTTCTCCATAAGTTTTGAGGTATCGGTATTTTCGACAAAAGCAACGGTTTTCGGAGCGGTTTAGTTTTGAGTCTTTGGACCAATCAAGTTTGAGAAGTACTCGATCTTGAGCAATTGATGTGCATCGTTTGAGTCTTATAGAAAAATTCCTCCGGCATCAAGGATGCCTTGAGAGATTTCATCTAGTCGAGGGTAAAAGATTTGGATAATGGTTCCTTTTGATAATCCATGTCCATGGCAACTATAAACAAATCTTTCATTCGAGCCAAGCTTGAAAAGTGATTCGTTGGGTTTTGGTTGAGCGAATTTCTCCCATGTCGGTCAAACATGGCGGTGGAAAGAATCGGCTCACAAAGCTTGCCTCATCTCCTCCCAAGTATTGATGATTCACAGGGTTAATTCATTGTACCATACTTTAGCATCTCCGGTGGTGATGATGGGAAAAGTTTGAGTTTAATGGCATTGACATCGGTGTCGCCATAACGGAACATGCCGCAAATTTCGATGAATTGACAATGTGCTTATCTTGGATCGACCACGCACGCCATCGAATTGTCGGTCTTTGATCATAGAAAGGTGGTGTCCCTTCACGGTGAAGTTGTCACCAAGGTTAATAGCTACAATAGCACTTTCGGGTTGGTGCTCTTGTTCGGTTGGTTCCCATGGGTTGATCGTCCGCCATGGGAAAAGGTAAATTGGTGAAAGGGTTGTAAACAACTTTGGCTTCTATGAGGTTGTCAAATGGTGGGTTTGGTACTATTGGCACACGGTTTTCCAAAGGTATGAGCGTGTTCTCCTTCTTCTTGAATCAAGCGTTCGTGGTTGGTAAGAGGTGTAATTGGTTCAATTCCGTTGCTCGAGTGTTCATACAATGTCCTAGAATCCGAGCAATATCGAGCATGCGGACAAACAACAACAGTTTTATGGATCGGAGGGGTAACCGGATCGGTTGCGGGATGCGACCGATCGGTCGGATAGTTGATTGATGGACAAACACGTAACCGATTTGGTTGAGGGGAAACCGGATCCGGTTAAGGTTTCTGTGAAAATTTTTTGGGTTGAATCGACTTTGGGGAATTCAAAAACTTGTTGAAACACAATCAAATCCCCAGCAGCGGCGCCAAAAACTTGATGTGTCGGGTGTGTGCAAGTTTTAAAATTATAAAAGGTGAATTACCAATATTACCAAGAACACATACGAGCAAGTATACTCGTCCGTAATAGCAAGGTTATGAAGGTAAGTCGGGATGGATTCGCGAGGATTTGAGTGAATCTAAACACAAGTTTGAATTAACGAAGCCTATCCAAAACATATAATAGAGCAAAATAGATATAATGAAATTCAGATGATTAAAAACTAACCTTGCTTAAACTAATTTCATATCATAGATTAATGTGATTGTGTTAACCTCTTAACATGTTGGTTGTGATAATTAGCTGGAAGACTAATCTATTGTTTTTACAAGTTAAACATTCGTCAAGATTTTAGTTCATAAAAACAAGCATTAAGTTTAACCAATCAATTCAAGATCAATTCAAGTTTCATAAGTCTACATACATAAACTTAAACACAAAAACATTCTCTTGTTCATCAAATTGCTTAAGAAATGGTCAATACAAAAGGTACCCGATTATAGACAAAAGGCTACAACTGATTCTCAACAACTAATCTTACGACCATTCAGATGTTTCCAACCAATCCAATTTGATAATCAAAAAGAGTTTCTATTACAACCACACCTTAGTTCCTTTGTATAATCAAGAATAATGGGTAAAAACAATCATCCATAGACAAAATGATTATGACTAGTTGAATAACAATAAGTTCTTTCGACCCCAACGTTTACTATCAATTAGCCAAACTTGACTAACAAATGTCACTATGAAACTTTAGCACAATTGGATCTTAGAATCGACTTGAAATTGAATTAAAACATCTTAACACAATCACTAACTAATCATATGATAATCAACATCATTTAAGCAAGTGTATAAAGAAAATAGCCACTCATAGCAAACATGAACATAAACTCATAACTTTGAACATTAGAAAACATGACTAAAAGTCTTACAATGCTTGGAATAAGATTACAAATGGTGAAGTAATGATTCCCAAAGGATTGAGGTGGACTTCTTGGTGTTTTGGCCTCAAATGTGGAACTTATGGAACTCCAAACTTATCGGATTTCTAAGAACAATTTTGAGAGTTTAAGGCTTTGTTTGATGAGTAGAGATTTGTATTTGAGGTGTGTCTCATATGCTCACAATTAGCCTCTATTTATACTAAGTCTAAGGCCTAGGGTATTAAATCTTGAACTTGGCCTCCAAGGAGTAAGGAAGGGACTAGAATACACCAAGAGAAGGACCTAGAATCGTTTGGATGCAAAGGAAAGCTTAGTGATGAAGTTTGGCGGATCGACTTCTCCAACGGATCGGTCATCGACCAACCGATCCGGTTGTTCTTCTACAACAAGCGCCAACCGATCCGGTTGCGGGTTGCGACCGATCGGTTGGCGATGGCAAAAATAGTGTTTACGCGCGCTTCCAACCGATCCGGTTCGGTTGTAGCCGGATCGGTTGGGTCTTGAGTTATGGAAACTTGATATTTTCTTTACCTTGTCTTGTAGAACTTGGTTCTTCAATCACTAAGGTCTTCAAAGGTCCTTGAGATCTTGATTTAGATTCTTGAAAGCAGGAATCTTCGTTTTGCTACACATTTCTTAACTTTCCATCCGTTTCCTGCACTTGGTTATAACCACTAGACAAACATCTTTTGATGCGTTTGAGTAATATAATCATGCAAATATAACCAAATAACAGATATAAAAGTACCCATAATGCTACTAAAACATGCACAATCGGCGTTATCAAATTCCCCACACTTAAACTCTACTTGCCCTCAAGCAAATCTAGGAAAAAAAAACATCCACTGGTACAATATCGTGATTATGAAAATATGATGCAAATCAACCAAGTATGAATACGAGAGAGGATTCATCAATTATGCTTTATAAAGGTGAAAAATCGAGATGTTTGACAATATCCAATGATTTTCTTGCATGATTAACATTTCAAAACACCTCACGAAAAAGGAACGGAATTTAATTCACTCAATCACTCATTTTAGTGGAGTAACAAGATAAATCACACTCATTGCTCAGTCATGATTAGATTATTACCATAAGCTTGTACAAGAAACAAAACTCCACCGACGTGGCGTGAGCACCAAGTAAAAACATCTAAAGAGGACTTTTATTTGGGTTATAATGATACGGCTAAAGGTTAAGGGAATGGATAAGGCATGGGAGTATTTATGAAATTGGTGTTAAAATAAAAATGAAATCAAGTCTAAGTCCCATTGTTGCTAGTCACCGAACAAACCACAAATCCGAAAATGATTATAGTTACAAGCTTCTCTTCTTCACATATCGATCAAATGTATAATATATATCACGTCTTAGCACATTTGCTAATCGATATCTAAAACATACTTCCTCTTCCTTCATCTACATGATAATATAGCACATTGGCTAAAATTGTCATCACATTTTTTTTTTTTTTTTGAAACTCATAACCTTCTTTCTTACATCACATCTCCCCCACACTTCGTATTTGTCAAAATGGCACACACGAATGGCAAAGTGTGGCTAACTAATAATCATCTAAAACAATCCAACATTCCAAGCAACTAGCAACCAACCATTTAGACATTGACAAGGGGTTAGGCTAAGGTTTAAAGGTGTAAAATATTTTTGTATTTTTCTGGATTTAACAAAAAGAATGGGATGGCTCGAAGGGTGTAACTAGGGGTATCTAGTGCTAAAAATGAGCACTACAAATGGGTCCATGTGGGTGGTTAACTAACCAATGTGGCTAGCTAATAAATCATTAAATGTAAAATGGAAGGCCATTTGGGTTTTGTTCCTAAGGTGCCTCTTTATCACACGAATTCACTTATATCGCACGAATGCAATCTCACTGCGGTCTGGTAATGATTTACAAGTACAAGTTCTAGAATAAATAAAATTACCGGCACACTCATAGCAAAAAGATCTAAGCATATAAGATGTATGCTAATAAGAAATAGGCTCAAATCCTCAGAATTTAGTGGAAAGGGTATAATATGTGCTAGCAAATGTTTATCGATCCCGAATGGATTGCAATAGTAATCGGAACACATCTCGAAATTTCAAATATTACCAATTTTACCGATGGAATGATCCGGTTTTCTAATAGATAATCCTAAAAGTGTGACAACAACTAGATCACAAGGGCAAACAAAATTTTAAATTTAAGCATGAAAACTCTAATTTTTCCTATTCACCCCCACACTTAAGTTAGACATTGTCCTCAATGAGAAACGAACTTCAAAGTACAGAAATAGGGAAAATAGAAATGAAACCAGATATGTCAACGAGTTTATCAGCTTAAAATTCTTTCTTCACCCCAGGCCTTCACTTGAGAAATCATTACCTGCACAATCTTATAAACAAACAAAAGGTTTTATTAGAAGGATGGCATTCCCCCACACTTAAGTTCAACCGAAGGTTTAAACTTTGGGAAGTAACCATCAAAATAAAAGAAACAAACAGGTTGCCTCCCGAAGCCTTATTTTATTACCGAGTCATCGGCGACTCGAGTCTTCCCAATTTATTTGGCCTCAGCGCATCTTTGAACATTTTGAAAAGTTCGGGGATGTACATGAATTCTTCACGGTAGCTTCGATATCGTCCCGACGAACTTAGCGATGGTTTCCATGGAGCAGTTTGTGGGATTCTTCACGGAAATGGTGCTACAAAGGTGATAGTTTTGAATTCATTCTCATGGTGTCGCCAGGATCTTGTCATAGCTGAAACTTCATTCGTTTGCTCCTTGTTGTAGTATAACTTGATTCGGTGTCCATTAACAATGAAACTTCCACCTTGTTTGTCATAGAGTTCGACATACCCAGATGGATATCCATGTTTAACGACATATGGTCCAAACCATTTTGGTTGTACCTTAGGAGCTTTGAATTTGAATTTCATGTTAAAAGCGAACTTTATCTCGGCTTTGAATTCTTTTCGGATTCGTAGCTTTTTATCGTGATAAGCTTTTGTTACGGCTTTATGCAGTTTGGAATTTTCATAAGCTTGGAGACTTAATTCATCGAGTTAGTGCGATTGCGAGAATCTTTTCTCTCCGACTATTTTGAGATCGGTGTTACAATTTACGAGCCCAATAAGCACGATGTTCAACTTGAGCGGCAAATGACAAGTCTTTCCGTACAAGAGTCGTGAGGAGTTGTGCCAATTGGAGCTTTATAGGTCAGACGAAATGCCCATAGCATCGTCAAGTTTCTTTGCCCAAGCGAAGGATTGTCCTTCACTATTTTTCTAGAATTCTTTTGAGAGCTCTGTTGGTATTTTCGACTTGACCACCGGTTTGTGGATGATAAATTTGTTGCAAATCGATGATGGACTCCATATCTTTTCATGGTTTTCTCCATTTGTTGGTTGCGAAATGGGTTCCTCGATCGCTTATTAGTGCCTTGGGGATTCCATAACGAGCGAAAAGCTTTTGAGAAAATTAACGACGACACGAGCATCGTTTGTTGTTAAAGCTTGACTACGCCCATTTGGACACGTAATCTATAGCAACTAGAATGTATTGAATTTGTGGGATTTAGGAAAGGTCCCATAAAATCTATTCCCAAATATCGAATATTTCACACACTTGAATGCTTGTTAATGGCATTTCATCCCTTCGAGAGATTGGTGGTTCTTTGACAAGCGTCAGAGTTTTGAACAAGTATGTGTGCTTCTTTGAATATTGTTGGCCAATAGAATCCAACATCAAAAACTTTTTAGGCGTGGTGGAAGGACCATAATGTCCTCGGTTGGGCCATGATGACATTTGTCAAGAAATTTTTAAGTTTGGAACCAAAACACATCTTGGATCATCCCATCGAGCACATTTTGAAAAGATATGGCTCTTCCCAAAGTAGTATTTAAGTTCGAAAAGAATTTGCTCCTTTGAGCATGAGTTAGACCTTTTAAGAATTCCTCCGTGAGGTAGTTCGCAAAGTCGACAAACCAAGGATCGTCATTTCCGTCGATGGTCATGAGAGTTTCATCGGGAAAATAATCATCGATTTCTTCTTCTTTCAACTCCTCAAGGTTAGGATTTTCAAGACGAGATAAGTGATCAGCAGCAAGATTTTCTTATCCCTTCTTATATTTGATTTCGATGTCAAATTCTTGGAGTAGCAAAATCCATCGAATAAGTCGTGGTTTAGCGTCTTGCTTGGTGAACAGATACTTGAGTGTTGAATGATCGGTAAAAATGACTGTTTTTGAGAGTACGAGGTATGATCGAATTTGTCGAATCTGAAAACGACGACCAATAATTCTTTTTCGGTGACGGTATAATTTTCTTTGGGCACTATTCGGTGTCTTGCTAGCAAAATATATAGGCCGAAAGTGTTTTCCTTCGCGTTGACCTAAGACAGCTCCAACAGCAAAATCGCTTGCGTCGCACATAAGTTCGAAGGGTAGTGACCAATTAGGTGAGACCATAATAGGAGCACTAGTAAGTTGAGATTTTAGAGTTTCGAAAGCTTGTATGCAATCAGCATTGAAGTCAAAAATAGATTCTTTCTCAAGAAGTTTTGTCATCGGACGAGATATTTTGGAAAAATCTTTGATGAATCGGTGGTAAAAACCAGCATGTCCTAAAAAACTTCTAACGGCTTTGACGTTGGTTGGTGGTGGAAGTTTTGAGATGACATCGACCTTTGCCTTGTCGACTTCCATTCCGACACTAGAGATTTTGTGGCCAAGCACAATTCCTTCGGTTACCATAAAGTGGCATTTTTCCCAGTTAAGGACAAGATGTGCAGCTTCGCATCTTTCGAGCATTTTATCGAGATTAGAAAGACAAGCTTCAAATGAGTCTCAAAGGCGAAAAATCATCCATGAAAACTTCCATGGAGGTTTCTAGCATGTCTTGGAATATGGCGATCATACTGTGAAAAGTCGCAGTGCATTGCAAAGACCAAAAGGCATACGCCGATATCGTAGGTTCCAAAGGACAAGTGAAAGTGGTCTTTTCTTGGTCGTTAGGATCTATAGAATTTGGAAATAACACGAAAATCCGTCGAGAAACAAAAGAATTTATTTCTGCTAGTCTTTCAAGCATTTGATCCATGAGCGGGGTGGAAAGTGATCTTTCATGGTGGCTTTGTTTAACTTTCGATAGTCAATACAAACGCGCCAACCGGTTACATTTCTAGTTGGAACTAGTTCATTTCGTTCATTAGTTACAACCGTCATTCCTCCTTTCTTGGGAACACGATTATGTGGGCTTACCCAAGGCTATCCTCAATTGGGTAAATGATTCCAAGATCGAGAAGTTTAATGATTTCCTTTTTAACAACTTCTTTCATGTTGGGATTGAGTCGACGTTGACGTTCTACCACAGGTTTAATCCCTTCTTCAAAATTGATTTTGTGTTTGCGAAATTGGGACTAATTCACGGGATGTCGGATGTTTTCAAGCAAAAGCTTGTTTGTGATTTTGAGGATGAAACTAAACTTTCTTTCTCATTATCCTCGAGCAATGAAGATATGACTACCGGAAGAAGAGAATTTTCCTCCAAATAAGCATATTCAAGATGATCTGGGAGAGGTTTGAGTTCGAGATCTGTGGGTGGTTCTTCGATAGAGGATTTTATTCGCATCTCGTTATTGAAAGTGATTTCCTAAATATTTTCTTCCTCTTCCTCCATTTCTTCTTCTTCTGAGTTATCTCCTTCGAATTCTACTTTCATGAAATCATCAAATTCTTTGTCAAAATCTGTTTCATTGATTTTTTCAGAACTAGTCATGAATGGATCGGATTCATTCAGTAATGCATCTAATTCCTCATCAGTGACTTCATCAATAATATCGATGTTAAAACAAGTGTCATCACTGGAATGTGGGTAGCGCATTGCTTTATCGATTAGAAAAGTGATTCGATCATCCCCAACTCCAATGTTGAGTTATTTTCCTTTCACTTTGATTATCGCATCGGCGGTATTTAAGAAAGGTCTTCCTAAAATGAGTGGGACTTTATTATCTTCTTCCATTTCCAAGATCACAAAGTCTACTGGAAAAATGAATTTACCAACTTGAACAAGCATATTCTCGGCTATTCCCACATGATATTGATAGGAATGATTTGCCAATCGGATGCTCATTTTTGTTGGTTTCAGGCTGTTTTTGCACAACTTGGAATAGAGTGAATAAGGCATCAAATTGATACTTGCGCCACGATCGGCCAAAGCATCACATTTAACATTATTCCGAAAGTACATAGAATAAGAAAGCTCCGGGATCTCCAAGCTTTGGTGGGATTTTGTTTTGAACTATAGTGAGCATTCTTCGTTAAGAAAAGGCTGCGATATTTGCTCAAGCTTGCTTTTGTTATTAAGTTCTTTGAAATTTCCGTAATTGGGCATTCGGCTAAGACATCAACGAGGAACATTGAGTCTAACCTCTTTGATTATTTCGATGAACTTTTATAACGTTCTTCCATCTTTTCTTTCTTTAGGCGTTGAGGATAATGAATTTTTGGTGTATCGCCTTGACGGATGGAATGTTTTTCTTTTGGTCGTTTGAGTAGTGTTTTGCTCCTCGGTTTCGTCCTCACTATCAATGGTGACAGAGTATTAGGATTTGGTGGTGGATCGTATGAGACCACTTCTTGTGAAAACGACATTGATATGCTCATTTCTTGTTTGTGGTGGATGAGTGCGGTTTATCATTCGATGGCTTGGGTTGGATTGGGTGTTACTTGGCAATGAACGGATGGTCTAGAGGAATGTTGGTCGGAAAATCTACCAAACTTGTTTTCAAGGTCTTGGATAGATGCTTGATGATTTTTTGTCCTTGCTCAACTTTGGCTTTGAGATTGAAAAATTGATTTTGATAAAATCATTTGCGGATTTTGACCGACCACGAATTCTCTCATGGTTTTGAATTCGGTTTCTTCTATCTTTTGTCGGGATTTTGTGGTGGCGGATCGTCGGTTCGTGGTTGAGAATCACGGTTGTCATTTCTTGGTCGGCGATCTTGCCAATTTCCAATTTTGTCCGTAATAATTACTACGATATCCTCCTCCATGGTATCCTTCTTGGCGTAATTTGCTTCTCCTTCCTTGGTCCACCCATAGGTTTATCGTCGCACTCGGACAATGGGTGATTTCCTCCACAATTTTTGCATCCGTCTCGCATCTCTTTCATTTCATCTTTGATATCTTTGTATTGCGAGTCGATCTTTGCGGTTAATGCTTCCATCTTCTCCATAAGTTTTGAGGTATCGGTATTTTCGACAAAAGCAACGGTTTTTCGGAGCGGTTTGGTTTTGGAGTCTTTGGACCAATCAAGTTTGAGAAGTACTCGATCTTCGAGCAATTGATGTGCATCGTTTGAGTCTTATAGAAAAATTCCTCCAACATCAAGGATGCCTTGAGAGATTTCATCTAGTCCAGGGTAAAAGATTTGGATAATGGTTCCTTTTGATAATCCATGTCCATGGCAACTATGAACAAATCTTTCATTGAAGCCAAGCTTGAAAAGTGATTCGTTGGGTTTTGGTTGAAAGCGAATTTCTCCCATTAATCGGTCAAACATGGCGGTGGAAAGAATCGGCTCACAAAAGCTTGCCTCATCTCCTCCCAGTATTGATGATTCACAGGGTTAATTCATTGTACCATACTTTAGCATCTCCGGTGAGTGATGATGGGAAAAGTTTGAGTTTAATGGCATTGACATCGGTGTCGCCATAACGGAACATGCCGCAAATTTCGATGAATTCGACAATGTGCTTATGCGGATCGGCCAGCATACGACCATCGAATTGTCGGTCTTTGATCATAGAAAGGTGGTGTCCCTTCACGGTGAAGTTGTCACCAAGGTTAATAGCTACATTAGCACTTTCGGGGTTTGGTGCTACTGTTCGGTTGGTTCCCCACACGGGTTGATCGTCCGCCATGGGAAAAGGTAAATTGGTGAAAGGGTTGTAAACAACTTTGGCTTCTATGAGGTTATCAAATGGTGGGTTTAGTACTCTTGGCACACGGTTTTCCAAAGGTATGAAGCGTGTTCTCCGTCTTCTTCGAATCAAACGTTCGGGGTTGGTAAGAGGTGTAATTGGTTCAATTCGTTGCTCGAGTGTTCATACAATGTCCTAGAGAATCCGAGGCAATATCGAACGCATGCGGACAAACAACAGCAGTTTTATGGATCGGAGGGGTAACCGGATCGGTTGCGGGATGCGACCGATCGGTCGATTAGTTGATTGATGGACAAACACGTAACCGATTCGGTTGAGGGAAACCGGATCGGTTAAGGTTTATGTGAAAATTTTTGGGTTGAATCGACTTTGGGAATTCAAAACTTGTTGAAACACAATCAAATCCCGTGCGTAAAAACTTGATGTGTCGGGTGTGTACAAGTTTTAAAATTATAAAAGGTGAATTACCAATATTACCAAGAACACATACGAGCAAGTATACTCGTCCGTAATAGCAAGGTTATGAAGGTAAGTCGGGATCGTTCGCAGGGATTTGAGTGAATCTAAACACAAGTTTGAATTAACGAAGCCTATCCAAAACATATAATAGAGCAAAATAGATATAATGAAATTCAGATGATTAAAAACTACACTTGCTTAAACTAATTTCATATCATAGATTAATGTGATTGTGTTAACCTCTTAACATGTTGGTTGTGATAATTAGTTGGAAGACTAATCTATTGTTCTTACAAGTTAAACCTTCGTCAAGATTTTAGTTCATAAAAACAAGCATTAAGTTTAACCAATCAATTCAAGATCAATTCAAGTTTCATAAGTCTACATACATAAACTTAAACACAAAAACATTCTCTTGTTCATCAAATTGCTTAAGAAATGGTCAATACAAAAGGTAACCGATTATAGACAAAAAGCTACAATTGATTCTCAACAACTAATCTTACGACCATTCATATGTTTCCAATCAATCCAATTTGATAATCAAAAAGAGTTTCTGTTACAACCACACCTTAGTTCCTTTGTATAATCAAGAATAATGGGTAAAAACAATCATCCATAGACAAAATGATTATGACTAGTTGAATAACAATAAGTTCTTTCGACCCCAACGTTTACTATCAATTAGCCAAACTTGATTAACAAATGTCACTATAAAACTTTAGCACAATTGGATCTTAGAATCGACACGAAATTGAATTAAAACATGTTAACACAATCACTAACTAATCATATGATAATCAACATCAGTTAAGCAAGTGTATAAAGAAACTAGCCACTCATAGCAAACATGAACATAAACTCATAACTTTGAACATTAGAAAACATGATTAAAAGTCTTACAATGCTGGGAACAAGATTGCAAATGGTGAAGTAATGATTCCCAAAGGATTGAGGTGGACTTCTTGGTGTTTTGGCCTCCAAATGTGGAACTTATGGAACTCCAAACTTATCTGGATTTCTAAGAACGAATTTTGAGAGTTTAAGGCTTTGTTTTATGAGTAGAGAGATTTGTATTTGAGGTGTGTCTCATATGCTCACAATTAGCCTCTATTTATACTAAGTCTAAGGCCTAGGGTATTAAATGCTGAACTTGGCCTCCAAGGAGTAAGGAAGGGACTAGAATACACCAAGAGAAGGACCTAGAATCGTTTGGATGCAAAGGAAAGCTTAGTGATGAAGTTTGGCGGATCGACTTCTCGGCCGGATCGGTCATACGACCAACCGATCCGGTTGTTCTTCTACAACAACTGGCCAACCGATCCGGTTGCGGGTTGCGACCGATCGGTTGGCGATGGCGAAAATAGTGTTTCTGGCCGCCTTCCAACCGATCCGGTTGCGGTTGTAGCCGGATCCGGTTGGGTCTTCTGAGTTATGGAAACTTGATATTTTCTTTACTTTGTCTTGTAGAACTTGGTTCTTCAATCACTAAGGTTTTCAAAGGTCCTTGAGATACTGATTTAGATTTACTGAAACGGGAATCTTCGTTTTGCTACACATTTCTTAACTTTCCATCCGTTTCCCTGCACTTGGTTATAACCACTAGACAAACATCTTTTGATGCGTTTGAGTAATATAATCATGCAAATATAACCAAATAACAGATATAAAAGTACCCATAATGCTACCAAAAACATGCACAATCTGAGCGTTATCAGTGACCCTGTTATAAACTCTAAATCCTTTGCTATTGGTGCAGTACCCCAATAAGTATCCTTCTTCTGACATACCATCAAATTTGCCCAAATTATCAATTGTGTTGAGAATAGTCAGAGGGCATCCAAAGGTTTCATAAAGCGAATGTTGGGATTGTTTCCATCATCAACTCATAAGGTGTCTTCATATGAGGTTTGGTGGTGATACTTATTAAGCACATAGCAAGTAGTACTTACGACTTGACCCGAATTGAATAGGTAAGAGTGAATCGAAAGCATTGTTCGGTTGCTTCAATCAAAGTTCTATTCTTTCTCTGCAACACCATTCTGCTGTGGAGTTCTAGCAATAATAAACTCCTCTTGATTCCTTTCTTGGCACAAAATTCATCCATAAGCTTGTTCTTGAATTGATTAGCATTGTCACATCTAATACCTCTTACTTTGAGTCTCGATTGGTTTTCGAAAGCTATTATAAGATCATGAATAACATCAAAGTGTCATCTTTAAATCCCAAGAAAAATACCCAACTAAATCTACTACAATCATCCGTCACAACCGTGATAAAGATTTCTTGTTTATTCTAGCAATGAAACAGGTCGAAACAAATCCATGTGCAAAAATCCAAAGGTTCTCTAATAGTTCTTTCATCAATCTTCTTGCATGAGGCTTTGTGTTTTTTACCTTTCTTGCATGCCAAACATGAGTGATCATTCTTGTAAGTTTTGGAAGGTAAACCTCTAACTAAATTTCCTTTAACCAGCTTGTTGATATTCTTGAAATTCACATGGCCTAATCTTCTATGCCATAGATGTGCCTCTTCAAGTGTTGCCTTTGCTACTAAACATGTTGCTCTTTCAGAAAAGTTAAGACTTTTCATATCCAGACTGTACACATCGTTGGTTCTTGGTACTCTCTGTATTTCCAAGTTATCATCAACAAGTTTGAACTCAGGGGAAAGAATGATACATTATGTGTCAGTGAATGACACAGGGTGCTTCTTATCACATATCTGATAGACTGACAAAAGGTTGAACTTGAGCTCCTTCACATATCTAACATTCTCAAAGTCTATGCTCGCTGCCTTAATAGTTCATTTGCCAGTAATTCTTCCTCCACTAGCATCATTCCCAAATGCAACTCTTCCTCCACAATAGGATCTACAATCTAACAGAATTTCTTTGTCTCCTGTCATGCTTCCAGAGCAACCACTATCTACAATTAGATGATCTTTAAGCTCCTCTTCTGGGTTGCCCTGCACAAAGATAAAATAGTTAGTTAATTTTAGGAACCCAAGCCATTACTGATCAATTATCTTTAAGTATGTAATTTCCACTGTTTTTAAGATCCTCTTATGGGTTTCTTTGTGGAGTTACATACTTAAATTCTTTAAGTATGTAATTTCCACTGTTTTTAAGCACATGATCAATTATCTTTGGTTGTTCCAAAACTTGTGTTGGTTTTTAAATAAAAATCTCTTTTTCATCCAAGTTCTCTTTATCTCTTTTTCTCTTAACTGTGTATTTAATCAATAAAATTATACTATCACTATTACCCTCTCTTTATCTCTTTTTCCTGCTTCTCTCTCTAAATTTCTGCTTCTCTTTCCAAAATTAACACCATCACTATTCTCAAATGTCATAAACTCCTCGACAAAAAAACATAATCTCAATCAAACACAATCACAAATCTCTCCCTAAAATTAACATCATCACTATTTTCAAATAATGTAGGTTAGATTAAAGACCCAAAAAATTAACTTCGATTAAAGTCAAAATAATTAAAGTCATTCGTAGTTAAACAGCCTAAACATCCTCAAATCTTATTATCAATAATCTTATTAAACACTAAGGGCCCGCTTGGTTCAAAGTGAGGAAAGGGAAAGGGAAAGGAAGGGAATCTGAAGGAATGAGTGAGGTGGGTAATCAATCGTTTACCCTCAATTTATTCATAATGGTTCATTACAATTACGGGAATCAATCCTTCCCTCCCTTACCAAGACTAATTAATAAGTGATGTGGCTTTTGAATCATTACCCATTCCCACCCCCTTAACCCCAACCAAGCACGCCTTAAATGTCTAGTACCCACTATTAGTGACAAATTATGCATATACATGGCTACCACCAATATAAACGTTCTGATCTTGACATTATAACGATAGATGAAGCAGCAAGCATCAACGTCATCATTAGAACCTTCAAATTGAAGCTAGTTATAATAGAACAAGAACGTTGGTATATTTACAACTTAGTTTCCAGCTAGTACAATTTTTTTACCTCTAAGTAAATAGTTTTTACTTTTTAGCAAAAATATAGACATACAGTGATCTAATGCATTCTACTATATTTGTTTGGGAATTGATATTGACACCACACTTTTAGATTAATGCGTCATCACAACTGCGATTACGCTTAAGACTGCACAATACTTCAACGCACATTTGTGATCGCATTAATTAAAAATATAATATGACTATCACCTCCCTATTTGTTTGTATGAACAGTATTTGTTTTCAATCAGTCAAAAACGGCTAGTTCTATTGGCACGCTTAGTCCTCCTATTTACACTGATAAAATATTAAAATTTTTTGTAACGCACAAACTTTTATGAAAAAACTTCCTATCTCAACTTGACATTTCACATTTTTATATTACTGATATTAACCATTATTTTCTTTTTACTCACGGTTTGCTCATGTCACCTATGTGATGTTTAGTATTTTTCTTCTTAAAAATAAATAAATAAATAAATAAAAATCTAACAACTCATTATAAACGAAAGGGCAATGTTTTGAAAACCGGGTTTATAATCGCCCCGGTAGAGTCACCGGTCACTGGGTCAATCGGTTCGACCGCCGGGTCAACCTAGGTTAACCGGTTCAACCGCCGGGTCAATCCGGGTCAACTGGTTCAATCGCCAGGTCAATCCGGGTCAACCCGGTTTTTATAAAAAAAAAAAAAACCCAAATCCGGCCGGGTTTCGAGAATCGGGTTGACCCGGATCACTTAAAACCCGGAGGGTCTAAGAGGTATTAAGAGAAATAAATATTCAATATGTTAGATATGCAGTAAAGTTGTGGAGTAAACTGATCTCGAAAATATTATCGATTTTCATAAAGTTTAGTATGCAGTAGAATTATGAATAAAGCAACATGCTAAATTACAATAGATAAATGATTAAATTAATGCATACGATATGTTAAGATAGTGAAAATTGTATAAAATCTGTCAAAAAAATAATTGGCAACAGGAAATAAAAAAACAAAAATATTAGATTTTAAATTGTGATATGACAGATTTGATTAGATGGAGTGTCAAAAACGTGTCCCTATGATGATGTAAAATCAGGAGTAGGCTATCATTATTCGTCATCATGCTCCGCCGCTGAATCATTTCTGCCTTGATTTATCATTTATATACACCCAAAAAGAATCTAAACATTGGTAGTTGTGTTATTTTCCTTTTCTCGAATTTTGCAGCAATAAATTAATTAAGTGAGACCCTAACAGCATCTCCAATGTTATCACTAAAAATTTACATTAAAATAGTGTAAAATGAGCATTTTTATAACATATTCTTGCACCAAATAAAAGTTTCTTCAATGTATAACACTAAATTTTAGCACTAAACATTTTTTATTAATCTAAAGTACAAGTCGACACGATAAATTAAAAAACTAGTTAAAATAACATATATCGATATTGGGCTCACTGTAAACGTATTGATCAGAGATTTACAACAGTATAGTTTATATAAGTTATTTTTTGTTTTTATAGGTAAGTATCATTGTTTTAACAAATATGTTGAGTTTAAATAAGATGAATAGTATTAGTGACAAATATAGTGTAGCACTATATTTAGTGTTTTACTATTCACATCACTAAGTTAGTGCTAAAGATAGTGCCAACATTGAAGAAGGTTTTTTGTATATTTTGAATCACAATTAATGCCAACATTGGAGATGCTCTAAATAGTCAAAGCCTAAAGCTGCAACTCATGATAAATATTTCTTTTTTTTCTTTCTTTTCAGTTATTGCTTGTAGTATTTTTTTACTTCTACATGTTAATTTTATCCGCAATTTATTTTTATTGCATGTATAACGTTTTCACTTATAATTTCATAAGAAGCTTATATTAAAGTAATAATCAACCAATGGAGGGCATATTATGATCTCGTACCAAAAAAAAAAAAAAAAAAAAACAACGTAGTAAAATTAGATGCAATAAATAAATAAAAGATAACATTTATTTTGTGTTACTCTTTATAACAATTTGTATGGTTTGGTACGATCTAAGCTATTAATGCATTCATAATACACGTATACGCGCGAGGTTTTGACACAGATATATTTTGGGTCAAAGTACTAGGAATTTTTATTTCTCGTGTTTAGCCTCGCAAGTCTCAAAATAATAAATTTATATAAGTTCGCAAGTCTCAAAATAAGCCGGAAAATTGTGACTTATAATAAAAGATATAAAATATTAATTTAGTTATGTATGTTGTTACCATTTTTTATTAAAAATATTATAAAGTTTATACATTAATATTAATTTAGTTATGTATGGTGGTCCACTGCCACGATATTTACCATATCGGTTAAATTTATCGTTTTAGTGAAAATCGGTCAAAAATCGGAGCTTGGAGGTCAAAATCGGCCTAGGCGACGGACGGCCATGGCGGCTATGGCGCTTGGCGGGGGTCAACAGTCATGGTACCGCCGAGCGATTTTTACAACCAGGTTGGGTCCAGCACAGAAGGCAATGACACCCTTCCCTTTACGCACACGAGAGGAAACCCCTATCTCCCTAGACAAGACTCGAACCTGAGACCTTGCCTAAGAGGATAAAAATCTCCATACTGCTAGACCAATTGTTTACCCTTAATCAATCAAAATAATTGCAAAGAAACGAATAAATTAGTTAATCGTCAAAATCGTTTTTTTTTTTTTTTTTTTTTTACTTCGTTGAAAATAAAAACATTAATTTATACTTTTGGGTCCTGCTAAACTCACCAAGTATTAACTTGGTCAAAAGTCTTCTTTATTGAAATTCACAAAAGTTAGTTGTCAGAGCATTAAATGTCACAGTCAACCCATTCCCATTTAATTCTCACTTGGAAACACACATTTGTACTACACCAGCATTTTTGTTTTACGATACAGATAACATTTACACATTTCTTGACTACCTTATTTTGAAAATTACAATCTGATTCAACCACCTCCCTAACAAACTAATCAGTAATAAATTTTAACTAAATTACACTTAAAACAAGATATAATCATGTATATAAAAAAGATAATTCTGATTTTCAAATACACTTAACTTTCAAATACAAGGTAAATTAAAGATATTATCCTTTTATTTCCATCTTCTGCAGTAACAATCTTTCTAGTCTGGTTGATCATGCAGGAGTGTAAGAATATCCATAGGAAACCCATAAAAAAATACCCATAGGAAAAATATCCACCGGAAACCCATCGGAAAAATACCCATCAACTCATCCATCAACACTTGCAGGAATCCATCGGAAAAATATCCAAAAACACCTATCGGAAAAATATCCAAAAATACCCATCGGAAAAAACTCACCCATAGCATTCTCACTTCACTCACTCACGGCTACAAACCCATCACCACAACCTTCGTCCCACCGACCCATCACGGCTACATACCCATCGGAAAAACTCACGGCTACATACCCATCACGGCTACAAACCCATCACGGCTACATACCCATCGGAAAAAACTCACGCCACTGTCATACCCTTCGTCCAAATCCTAACGCCACCAAACACACCCTTCCAGATCCAAACAGATCCGAAGACGCCACCAAACATACCCTTCAAGATCCAAACTTTCGATTGGTTTTTTCCGTTGTGGTTTTTTCCGTTGTGGTGGAGGCTGGAAGTCTTTCCAATGGGTTTTTTCCGTTGTGGTTTTTTCCGTTGTGGTGGATGCTGGGAATCTTTCCGATGGGTTTTTTCCGTTGTGGTTTTTTCCGTCCAGTGGTGTTGGTATGGTGTTATAGTTGTGGCTGCGATTTGATAGTGGTGGAGGCTGCGTTTGCACTTTTCCAGATCCAAACATGATATGTTATATTAGGTTATATAGATGAGATAATATGATGGAGGCTGCGATTTGCACTTTTCCAGATCCAAACATGATATGTTATATTAGGTTATATAGATGAGATAATATGATGGAGGCTGCGATTTGCACTTTTCCAGATCTAAACATGATATGTTATATTAGGTTATATAGATGAGAGAATATGGTGGAGGCTGGAAAATGTGGAGGCTTATATAGATGATAGGTTATATAAGATTTAGGGTTTGAAGTAGTTAGGTTTTATGCTGTTTTGTGGGATGTTCGTTTTTTTTTTTAATTTTTATATTTTGCTTATTTTTATTTTTATAGGTTGTTCGACTTTTATTATATATTCTGACTTTTTATTTTTATTTTTATTTTCCAGGTGCTTATTTAAGTTGATATAAGAAAATGTCTTTTTTTGATGAAGATATGCATACATCGCCATTTTTCTCTCGTGAGGTATAATTATTTTTTTTATATCATAGACAATAATTTATAAATATATGTTATTATTCTACAAGTGGATATTTTCGTTAACAATAACAAATTTAATTTTAGGTGTTCAAAACTCGTGAAGATTTAAAAGTTTGGGCGCAAACTAAGACACACTCTCTTGTTATCGATAACGCTACACGCGTCGTTCGGGTCAAGGAAACTTCCTTTTCTTGAGCAAGTTTTATAACACCCTAGGCAAAGAACCTAATCGTTGTAGTGTAGTAATTAGGGTAAGCCACGGGTATTGATATCGTTCTCTGGGGAATAGGAATGCTAGTAAGGAGTTACTACGCTAAGGTTAAGGTTGAGGAAGATTATTTTTATCTTTTATGTTTTATGAAAATGGAAAGGTACGAATCTCGGGTATTGATTTGGGGGTTGGTATTTCACCGATTACTCTACTATTATCTAATTATCTAAACTAAGGTTGTGGGAGTCTATGTCTAATTAATGTGTGCTCGTATGATAGTTTAAAGATGTGTTTATTTAAGTTGTATTACTCCTTAATTATCTCATATTGATAATTGAGTGTCACGTCTTATTCTAGTTGCGTTGTGAGTCTAAGTTGTGGGTATGCGTTTCTCCTAACTCTTTGAACTTACCAAAGGGTCTTGTCTACAAACCCACTAGGGATTATAAACTCCTACTCTAAGGCGCTCTTTGATGGTTTAGCCTACAATTACTCGTAATTATATTCTAAGGTTCACAAAGATGAATCAAGCATTAAGTACAACGAATGACCTATCGCATTACTAGATCATTAATCAACTAAGATAAGAAACAACCAATCAATATTCAATAATTAAGTTTCATACTTCCTAAGCAAACACACAAATAAATTAGCCGGACATGGAGAACATGCAAGCATACACACAAATAATCAAAGACATAATTGAATTAATGAAGTAAAGACTTATCTTGATGTAAGATAGGTTTAAAACCCTAAAATCTTGTACAAGACACCTTAGGTTCGGTTTAGGTTTTACCCAAAGACTCTCCACACAAAGACCAAAAATTGGATTCTATATATAGATTACAATTGCGACGGCGCCTTATGTTTAGTGACGCCGCCGTGTCGCCGCCTATTGGGGTTTCGCTTGGCCACGTTAACCTTGCGACGGCGTCACCTTTTGTCCGTGACGCCGTCTCTTCACTTCGACGTCGTCTCGATTGCATCTAGGCCGCCCGAGTAGCGACGGCCTACTCTTTCACAACCGGACGCCGCCACTTGAAAACACGAGTTTTGGGTTCGGATCGCCACAATAATTTTGGGACGCGCCGCCAATAGCACTGACGCCGTCGCTTCTAACTTCAAAGAATCGCGAGTGCCTCGATTTCGACTTTGGCCATTTTCTTCATATATTCGCGCCTTTTCGTCCAAATAAGTGCCATTCCAAAGATTTTGCCTTCACGAGACCTAAAAGTGAAAAGGAACGATATTAAGCAATAACGGATACAAAGTGATCAAATAAGGACTTAAACGACCCTCAAAATGGTACCTTTTAAAACCTTATCAAATATCCCTACACTTGTTATTTGCTTGTCCTCAAGCAAATGTGCTTTTAGCCAATTAATTTATAAGTTAGAGGTCATGAAACATTAATTCAAAACGGTCCACAACACATATAAGCCCATAAAGTCATAACAAGCACGGAATTACATACTAGCACCTCACATGGGGTGTTTGGATACTCGCATCTCTCTCGGGTGTATATATGAAATATAACAAAATAGGAAATGGAAGATAAACACTCATTAACCGGTCCTAGTAAATAGATTACCATAGACTTGAGAATAGATCAAACCTTCATCGCTTTGGCGTAAGCACCTAGGAAAGACTATCAAAGAGGTCTTTTAAAGGGTTGTAATGTTAGGCTTACGGTAGGGAAATAAGGGTTTGGTGGGATAGGCTATTTAGTGGTGGTAAGTCAAAAATCTTTATGTTAATTGCATATGAAGAATGGCGTTGCTAAGCCAAGACTCGACACTCTAAACTCTAGATAACTGAAATAAACAAACATAAATTTAAAAGATAGATGTAGGATGGTAGCCCGTATGTTTTTTTTTTTTTTTTTTTTTTTTTTTTTTTTTTCTTTTTTTTTCTTTTCTTTTCTATTTTTTTTCGATTTTTTTTCCCATACACTTTTACTCTACCATCCTCTACGATAACATCAAAATACTAGGGATTTATAGGCACATCCCTACACTTGAGTTTTTATTACTCTAACACTAATTTGACCCGATTTGAAAAGATCAAAACACTGGGGTACATTATTACGCAACAAAGGAATTTGAATTTTTAACGTTCCTTCCGTCATTTCATAAACTTTAACTTTTCCCATGAATCCCAATCGTCCCAAAAGCTGTATACAAAGGATATGACTCGACTTAGCAACTTATGCAAGCAACTAGATAATTGAACTAAGGGTTTAGGGTGATAACAAACATTTGCACTAAAAGTGAGTGCATAAGGGGTAGGCTAAGGCGATTTGGGTGTATATTTGGGGTGGGTGTAAACAATGATCTTCATTGATATTCCGGAAAAACCAAAACATCACGAGAACCGCGAAAAGGATAGGCTCGAGGGGTTAACTAGGGGTATCGTGTACTAAAGATGAGTACAACGCAGTGGGGTGCGGGGAATTACTCAACCGATATGGAAGAAGTAATTATATTACGGTATCAAACAAGGGTTATCCTAATGCCTCTTATTATTTAGTTATTCCTAACTACACAAGTGTAGCCTCACTTGCGATCTCGAATGCATCACAAAACAAGTTCTAGAATCTATTATACTATCGGTTCACACTCTAAGCATTAAAGATGAATGCTTTAATTCCTATTAATCTAAGGCGATCCTCACATTTTGGGTGGAATTTGGGTGGTAAAGGGTTTTGTGCTAGTCATATAACTTCCTATCCATGAGACGCTTATGTTAAGACTAATGGCCCACCCTATATGTTATGAAAATTTTAAATTTGGTGCCAAAATTACCCTAACCGACATTTTCTCATGGTTTATTACACAATCACAATTGACAAAGCAAATAATCAAGGATAAGTATAGTTTCAAAGTTCCGTTTTATTTTCCTCCTACACTTAAACCGAACATTGTCCCTAATGTTCCCCGAAAGTATCAAAGTTATGATAAAAGAAGGTAATTAAAACGAAAGAAACTAATACTCCCCGATTAGCTCGGTAGGATCCGTGTAAAGTGGTGGTTAAATTCTTTTCAAGAAGAATTATTGCGTGAAAAGCTCCTTCCAATCTTATGTAACTTCTTCTTGACAAACTAAACTGCACACTTGAAGAAAACAAACGAAACCTTCGCGTAAATCGTGGTAATAATATATATAAGACTCGATTTAAACTAGGATATAATGCTTGTGGAATGGATGTTTACGTAATTTCTAAGAAAATTAAGACTGGAAAATTCCAAAAATTTATAAATAGCTCGAAAACGAGAAAAAGTAATCGATGTTTTACTCCTTCCCGACGCGTCAGTTGCAATCTGACGCCGTCCGATATCTCGACAAAAAGCGGTGCGATTTTACGGAAAAAATTACGGAAAATTTACATCTTTAGAATCGGAAAAATTTATGCAAAAACATCCATTATGACTCGATACAAGCATTTGACTCGAACAAACAAACATAAATATCTTTTAGTTAATTGTTATTCTCATGTTTACGTTTCTTTTGAAAACGTGTGTAATCCTCCCTACACTTATCCCTTATGTAAAATACCTTTATATGCAATTAAGACGAGGTTAAAAACAAAATAAAGCATTTTTACAAATTTAAACATGAGGATAAACAATTAATAAAAGATATAAGACACTAACAAGCAAACAATTAAACATGGGTTGCCTCCCACGCGCTTTTCTTTATTTAAGAGTCTTGTAGCTAGACTTATAGTCGTGCTCCTACGTACCGATATACGTAAGTCTATCCTCCACAATGTCGTAAGGATCAAACTTATCATTCAAGTTCCTAGTAGTACGTTCGGTTAAATATGCCTTTTCAAACATCTCACCATCGGGATCATAAATTTGTATCCTAATGTGCCACCTTCCATTACCATCACTAGGCGGTCTATTCCAATCCCACTTGTGTTCGGATTTCTCAATTATCCACTTATTCATGACAAGGTTAACGGGCAAGCTTCCTAGGAACTCGGTCATCTTCCTAAATACTAAGGCGTCCTCGAACGGGTTCACTTCTATGTCCCTAGCCATTTCTTGTTCTTGGAAAGTTGCTGCACTAGCAAAGGCTTTATCTAGGTAAAAAGTTCTTTGGGGGCCTATGATGTTCTTATCAATCCAAGGTCCATATCTAGAAGGCTCTCTATCCAACCCTATCTCTTGTGAGATTTCCTCATCCTTGTAGTATGTATGCTTTTAACATCGTAAACGGATCTAGCACTCCTCTCCTACCACTATTTTGGACATCTTACAATCGATAATGGCACTAGCGGTAGCTAAAATCCTCTTCCAACTAGTAATGGTATGTCGGGTCCTTATTCATGTCTAGCACATGAAAGTCGGCCAAAAGAGTTAATTCTCCTACATGTATTACCATATCCTTTATTATTCCTACCGGACGTGCTATACTACCGTCACTAGACCTAAGATGGTTTCCGTTGGTTCAATTTTACCTAAGTTAAGGCTTCATGGAGGGACAATGGAACAAGATTGATGCATGATCCTAAATCGGCTAGAGCATCGAGTGGCTTGGAAGTTCCAAGTCTACACGAAGAGTGAATAGCGGGATCGCCTAACTTCTTAGGTAAGTTGTTTCGCACAAAAGCGGACCCATGTTTTCCAAGCCTAAGTTCTAACTCATATTTTTCTTTAAAGCATTATAGTAAGGTGCATGAGCTAAGACTTCAAGAATCGGTTTTTCTTGATGGAGCTCCTTGTACTCCTCCTCTAAACTAGGGTTGGATTCTTGGCTAACGGGTTTCTCAAGAGTAGGATCTACCAAGGGTGCCGGGCCTTGGTACCTTTTGGATGGCTTGGAACCCTTTTTGATAACGTTTACCGAGTGAACCGTTGGGTGAGAGGGGCATGGACGTGCACTCTCCCATGGTGAACTAGAACATGAAGTCGATGAAATCGAATTCACTTTTGGGTTCTTAATGGTATCACTTGGGAGTGCTCCAACTTCCCGCTCATTGAAGGCTTTTAAGAGGGCATCAAGCTTGGTTGTCATCTCGCTTTGTTTTTGCTTAAAATCGGCTTCAAGCTTATTCAATCGAGTTTCTTGGGATGACAAAAATCTAGATGCAATTGCCTCAAGATTAGTGGGGTTACCGGTATTAGAAGAATTGAACCTAGTAGGCGAACTAGATGAGCTTTGGGGTGTGCTTGAGTTTTGGTTCCACTTAAGGTTAGGGTGATTTCTCCATGAGGGTTGTATGAGTTTCCTAAGTTGTTTTTTCGGGTTTGAAAGTGTACCACTTCTCTCGCCTCGTCGGTACGTATGGAGGCGAGTCCGCAAAGCTTGTTCGAGAGCCTTGTGCAATCACGAGTGTCATGGGGACCACCGCATAACTCACAAGGTAGAGTGATTTGATTCACTTGTCGTGAGGACTTAGGATTTTGTAGGAACTCATGAGGAATCTAACTTGATCTTCAAGTTCGATCATCCCACGGTCGGAAGGAGGCAAGGAGATTGCCTTGACGGTTTTGGGCACCTCACGGGGTCATCCCACCTTCGTTGTCATAGAGGGCGAGGTCCTCTATTATTTCCCATGATTCTTCATGGTGAGATCACTAAGTTTTCCACCGGCCGCTTGGTCAATAGATCACTTAGTGGGAAGTTGACATGATCATAAAAGATTTGGACTTGGAGCCAAAGATCAATGCCGTGATGAGGGACTTTATGAAGTAAGTCCTTGAATCGGGTCCATGCTTCAGAGAGATTCACCTTGACGTTGTTGGAACATCAAGATGTCATTCCTAAGCTTAGTGGTTCTCCCGTGGGAAAAATTGAGCAAGGAAGCGAGGTAAGATCATCCCAACTTGAGATGGAGCCGCTGGAAGTCGCTCAAGCCATTTACTAGCTTGATCCCGTAGAGAGAATGGAAGAGACGCAGCGTGGTCTCCCGAGTAGTAGCATCAAGGTCGATGGAATCGACGATTTTGAGGAAATCCCTCGGATGTCGATTTGGATCTTCTAACGAAGTCCATGGAATGCACATCCGCTTTGCACCAACCGGATGGTATCGGATCGCAGGCCGTAGTTTGGGCTTGGTCGGAAGCTCAATGGTGTTCCTATAGCCTAGGTGGCTTGGTCTTGAGTATTCACCAAGAGTACGGGCTCTTGGCGGTCATTTGGTGGTGGGTTGATGAATGGTAGTGGTTATCACCTTCCATGATGAAAAGTGATGGGGTTACGAACAAAAATCACGAAGAAGGGGGATAGACTAAGAGAAATATAAAAATGAGAAAAATTTACTTGATAGGAATCAAGCAAAGAAACCTAAACGAGGTGGACTACTAACTAGCTATTCTATTCCCAAGCAATGGCGCCTAAAACTTGATAACGCCACACGCGCTGCTCGGGGTCAAGGAATGTTAGGAATTAGAAATTCCAGATTAAAGAGTCGGTCACCTCAAGTATATGTAATCGTTAGAAAGCTCGTAGTCGTAGTTCTTTTAAGTTAAGTAGTTATTTAGTTAAGTAACACCGTGGAGGACGGACGGGTCTTTACCCATCAGATGCACGATCCACACCCAAAGTGTGGCGAGTTATGTAAGACTATAAATACTCTACCTTCCAAGGTAGAGTTGGAGCTCATAATAATATCTTTCACTTTCTCTCACTAAGTTCCCTAAACCTCTAACTTTCTCTCTAGAATTCCATCTATATGCTACTTTGTGTTATGGTTTGATGTGTATGTGAAAAGTTATATCTTACAATTGGTATCAAGAGCCATGGTTAGATCATATCTTGCACATCTTTGGATTTATAGTGGTTTTAGGTGGTTTTGAGTTTGAAAAGTTTAGTGGTTTTGCATCATTTGGTTGATCTTTTGTGTTAAAGTTTGAATTTTGTTGGTACTTTTATGTTTAGAATCATCAAAAGTGTTTAGGTTTTCATTTGGTAAGCTTGAATCATCTTGGTTGGGTTGTTTTTGGATTGAAAAGTGAAGTTTATTTGGTTTCTCAAGCTAGCGACTTAGCTCTGGAATAGTTTCTTGGTAGCGACTTGCTTCACGCTTTGTAGCGACTTACGTTGTTAAAGCTAGCGAGTTAGAGCTAGCGAGTTAAAGTACAAGTAGTGGACCTCCACTACGGGTAGCGACTTAATGGTAGCGACTTGGTCAAGAGCGAGTTGCTCTTTAGCAACTTGTGTCTCTAGCGACTTGTGTAGCTAATTGTCGCCAAAATTTGGTTAGCGACTTGGTCTCAGAGCGAGTTACTACTTAGCGACTTGCTTTTCTGTTAGCGACTTGGGTTTCTAGCGACTTGGCCTTTTAGCGAGTTTATTGGTAGCGACTTAGTGCATTTGTCTCTAGCGACTTAGTGCATTACCATCTAGCGACTTGAGTGATTGTTTACGGTTTTCTCTTGATTTAGTAAAATCCCGTGAAAGAATCTATTTCCCGGTTTAATCATAGAGTTATAAAATCCCGTATAATCTGATAACATGTCTACCAACGTTCCTACCGCATCTCCATCATTGCCGAGGATGTACAAGCAATGGATCGATACTCGCCCACCCATGCTTGATGTAATCGACTACGATTCTTGAGCTCAACGAATCGATTGTATTGCCTTGGAAAGGAAAATGGTGTCAATATTCTCAAATCCATTGATGAAGGACCATATCGAGTTGAAACGACTAGAGACATACTTGATACTAATGAAGATGGTACTCCTATTTACGGAATGGACAAACCTAAGATGTATGATGAGCTTGATGATAAGGAGAAAAGAGATTTGATGCGATATCGTGGCTTCAAACATTGTTCTTCAAGGTCTTCCTAAAGACATCTACAAGTCGATCAATCATAACACCAAGCAAAGGCGGTTTGGGACAATGTTAAGATGCTTCTCTCGGTTCGTAACTAATCGTGGAAGACAGAGAATCCCAACTCTATGACAAATTTGAGCACTTCAAGATGAAACCAGATGAGAGTGTCTATGAGTACTATGTGAGATTTCATAAGTTAGTGAATGACATGAGGAACATCGAATGACTATGCCTAACATTCAAATTTCAACTCAAAGTTTGTGAACAACATGAATCCCGAATGGCACAAGTTTGTCACAAATGTGAAGCTCACTAAAGGATTGAAGAATACAAACTATGAGCAACTCTATGCCTTCCTCCTTCGTAATGAGAGACATGCCATGTTTGAAAAATTGATTCTCAATCGGTTCAAAACCAACCGTGGAGAGACAAGCTCGTCCTAATGATTCAACCGCCTTCTTCACAAATGATGGGACTTCAACAATGCTTCTCAAGTTGCACCCATGAATTATGATAATCACAAACCCATTTCGATCCAAGGTTCAAGCAACTCGATGCAAATGTCGTCATGGAACATTTCATCACTCAACTAACACTCATGGTTAAAGAGAACAGGACACTTTCACCACACACCAACAAACTCCACACCGTAATGAGATCCGAACCGCCTCATCTTCACAACCACTCTTTGATAAGAGATGGGAAAATTATGGGCAACCATTCGGAAAGACAAGATGATCAAAGAAGAGGTGAAGCAGGGAGAGGCTATGTTGGCAATCGAATCGAGGAAGGAATGGTAACCAAGGTCAAGCTAAGCCGACCAAATGCTATAACTGTGGTGGTGAGGACACATTGCAAGGAACCGCACATCTCCAAAGCGCCCATGCATGTTGATTACTTCGAGATAAGATGTTGCCGCACAAGCTCGGGACAATGGTGCCGCATTGGATGAAGAGGAATTGTCAAGCTTGTCGAGGGTAATGCCAAGACCTATGATGCGATGTGGATGAACGACCTATTCGTGAGATAGGTCACAATCATCGAACGCCTTTCAAGTCGCCGACCGTGATGCATACGACTCGATGTAGATGATGGACCTCTCGCACACACAATCTTTATGGCTAGCATCTCTCCAATGGTTTCTCCCAAGATCTCTTCGTCACCGCAAGTCGCCCATCCAAGGACAAACTCATCTCGAGGTATTAAAGCTATACGATGATGTCGATGTGCAACAGATGCATGACAAAGTACAATCAACTCAAACTATTGAATCAAACGTTGAAAATATGGGTAATAACAATATTGTCCCATATGATCAATACGTGAAACAAAGTGAAAGTGAAGTTGTACAAAGTGATGCATCTTCTGCAACAACAATGACTATGTCTTTGATGAATACACCGCATGTGCTCCCGATGATTCCATAATTTCAACTAAATGCCTATAAAGAACGTGTTGCTATTTATGAACAACGCGCTAAATTTGAGTTGACCACTCGTGAGCGGTGAAATGGATGACCAAGTGCGTCAAGAATTAGAAAAGTAATTTTAGAGAAGAAGTATTGAAACAAGAATTAAATTCTTTGCAAGAAAAACTTTCTAAAACAAATTAAGCAAAACAAGAACTTCAAGAAAATGTGAAAATGCTTAAGCAAGAATTTAATGCAAAAGAATCAAAGCTCTTGAGAGATTTTTCTAATCAAAACTTTGAAAACAAACTTGAAAACAAGTTGTACATGCAAGGAAACACCATTCGATCGCTCACATGATCACTAAGCATAGAGTTCTAAGCGATAAGCATAGTGTTCCCATTATAGATAAACCCAACCCCGAGTATGGAAAGATAGCAAAAGCAACTCAAAGTGTTATCTATGATGGAAATGAGATTCTTAAACCTAGACAAAAACCTAGTTGCTTTGAGTGCACCGAGGATGACAAGAAATTAGATGAAGTAACTAGGAGAAGATGAATAAGAAACTAAATGATCCTAAGTGCAAAGAGAAGAAAGTAATTATCACCCCCATGACTACAAGAAGGAAAATCGATTTCCTTGAACAAGTTCAAGACTCGACATTGTTGACTCCGAACAAGTCTTCGGAAAATGGATTTAGATAAGCGTAAAGTCGAAAATATTGCAAGAATAAACCCTCCCTTTGGAAAATGCCTAGAGCAACCGTGTATCCTCCTAACACACCAATGCATCTTGTTCCTAGAACAATTGCCACTAAAAGCAAGACCTTAATTAGCCAATACGTTATTTTTCAACTATTTGTTGATTTTGAGAAAACTTGCAAGAAAAGGACCACACCCAATCGCATAATCAAGGAGAAAGGGTTTTGAACAAATGAAAGAATGTTATTTAACCGAGGTCATGCCTTTCTTTAAACTTCTAAAAGATCACTTTGAGAGTCTTAAAAGGGATAGAAATGATATTAAGGAATGGAAAAGGAATTTGATGCAATAATAGTTGAAATTAGTGACTATGAGCGCACTAAAATATAATGAGATTGAGAGGAAAACACGCATACATTGAATGAGAATCTTATTACTTGAATGTGTTGCTCAAGATGTCTTTTCATCGCTTCAAATTGCTCTATTAATGCTTCCAAATTTCATGAACTATCTCGTGGCCTCGAAAGTCTCCCATGATCGAGTCATTGAGCTTGAACAAACTAATTCTAAACTAAACGAGAAAATTGAACCGGATGATCACGACAATTTAGTTAAACATTTTTCTAAACTAGAAGTTGAACATTTTAATTTACAACTAAAATATCAACATCTTAAAGAAAATGTCAAAACTTCAAATGTCAAGACATCTTCGATGCTCCGAGTTTGATGCGCTTTTCAATTAAACAAACGTGATGAATGATCCAAGCTCGGTGCAACACGATCGTAAAGTTGAAAGCCCAAATCTCTCAATTAAAGGGTCAAACAAACAATATGACAGCTCCCAAATGCCTCCTCCTTTAGATTCTCGAATTCTCAAACGTTTCATCTTCAAAACCTAGTAAATGCTTTACAAAAGGAAAACGAAAGTTTTCTAGAAGAAAATGAAAAGGTTAAACGTCACTTCAATGAGTTGTTTGAATCAATTAAAGTCACTCAGAACAAAAACAACGAACAAATAACTTCATTGCAAAAGGAAATTGAGAATCGAAGAGTCGTGTAAAAGGAAAAATGCCAATGATCAATGGGGAGAATGTTGTATCTAAAGTTCACTCGGTAATAAATATGCTTTATCTCGTGACATATGTCCCCTCACCTAAGGAACAACAAACTTGCCTTTCAAACATATTTCTCATCCCTTAAGGATTGCTTAGAATGCTTGCGTGAGATTGTTGAAGAGGATAAGCTAGAGAAACCTCATGATAATGCAATTGGACATGCATGCTCATATGCCAAACGATCTCAAGAAATCTTAGAATGCTTGATCACTATATGCTCAAAGACATTAAGTGAGAGAGTTAACCCTTTGATTCCATGCTCAATGCCTAAAGCAAAAAATGATATGCACTCGATTCCCAATGTTTTGAATAAGAGCCGTAGTGTACCCTTGAGTAGTTCAGATTCTAGATATGTCAATGCTAGGAAAGAGAACTCAAATGTGCCTTCTAGGAGTACTAATCTCAGTACATCTAGCTTTAAGAAAGTGAACCTTAGTGCACCTGCATGTAGTTCGAGATCCCAAAGACATCTAAACAGTGGTGCAAAGAGTAGTAAAACAAACTAATGTTCCCATTCCTCTACAGGAGTAATCGGTGATATTAAAGGGAGCAGTCAAAGTCTCAAGACAATACAAGGAATGATAGGACCTCAAGCTAAGAATGTGCAATCGAAAAGTAGAAGAACAATCTAGGAACCTTAAGTTTGAATCGAATAAAACGAATCGTGTTGATTCTAGTATTTGCCATAGGCGCATCGTAATTAATTCAATTCGATACTATTTGCAAACCTTGTACCGATGATTGCGTGAATTCGCTTCTAATCATGGATGTGATGTTAATGTTCGCCTAATGATGTTAATTGTCCAGCTAATTTTGTAAATGCTAATATTCATGCTAAAAAGGCTAAAAGGCAAAAGCGAAAGAGAGTTAGAAAACAATGGAAACCCACAGAAGAACATTCAATAGAATAGGCTTTTATTGGATACCGCTTGGTCATAAGACTAATCGATAATGCCCACTAGAAAATGGATGCCTCTTGGTAGAACTATTCCCTTAAGAAGTGGTCACACCGTGAATGTGGCTAATGCGACACTAGTATTGCATCTATTCACAATGATTCCATTACCTCACTATCCGATATGAATGCTTCTATTTCGATGTGGGTGTTCCAACATTGTTAACTAACCAAATGGAACCCATTCTTGCATGGGATCCCAATTATCCAGCTTATCCATTCTTGTCTCGTGTTCAACCGCAGATCGCTCAAATCATTCTGTGGTACTCGGACTCAGTCGCTCCAAGCATATATTTGGAGACCGGTCACGGCTCATGAACTTCGTGAGCAAATTCATCGGGACCGTTAGATTCGGTAATGATCATTTCGGTGCTATTATGGGTTATGGAGATTATGTTGTTGGTGATAGTGTCATCTCCGAGTGTATTATGTGGAAGGTTTAGGTCATAACTGCTCTCTCGTTGGTCAATTATGTGATTCGATCTAGAAGTAGCCTTCGTAAAACATACCGCTTCGTTAGAGATCTTAATGGTAAGGAACTGTTGAAAGGAACTCGTGGCTCAAACCTTTACACTATCTCTATCGATGACATGATGAGAGCTTCACCAATCGCTTGTTATCAAAGGCTTCAAAACAAAGTCATGGTTATGGCATCGTCGTCTCAATCACTTGAACTTCGCACCATCAACGATCTTTCCGTAAAGGACTTAGTTGTAGGTTTACCTAGACTAAAGTATGAAAATGATCATCTTTGTTCAAATGTCAATTGGGAAAAAGCAAGAAGTATGCCCATAAACCCAAACCTACTAACTCGCACGAAGTTCTTCATATGAGAACTTGTCCACAACAGAAAACCTAATCTATCTTTCCTTCGTGTGTTTGGTGCCTTGTGTTATCCAACTAATGAGGGTCAAGACTTGGGCAAACTTAGGGCTAAAGTCGACATTGGAGTATTTGTAGGATATGCATCAAACAAAAGGGATACCGAATCTACAACAAAAGAACCCGAAATATCATGGAAACAATTCACGCTACGTTTGATGAGTCGACCGGTCAAATGGCTCCCGGACACTCCACTCAGACCCGCACTTCAAAACAGTCCTATTGGTTCATCCCTTGTTCCAAATTCCTCTCAAGAAACTCCATATGTACCTCCATCCAAGATGATGTAAAGAAATTGTTTGATCCCATGTTTGATGAACTGTATGAGTCTACTACTAATGAGGTGCCGATCCCTACAAAGAGGATGCTCATATTCCGTTGAATGAAGTCAATCCTTCGACTCAATATCAGTAAGTCAAGAAGCACTGCGCCGATCCTTCGCCTCATCAACAAATCATCATTCTTCGAATGTACATCATGGAAATGTTTCGCATCAATGATGAAGTTAATCCCTTTATGACTCTCAAGATGCTCCATTTGAAAACATATTTGCTACTCCCGAATCATCATCGAACCATCTTCTTCGTGAGACAACGACTCGCCTACCTCGGTTCCTCAACAAATGCCACATGAACACCTCGTAAAATGGACTCACGATCATCCATTAGACAACATCATTGGAAATCCTCTCGTCTGTATCAACCCGAAGCAACTCGCAACCGATGCCTTATGGTGCTTCTTCAACTCCGTACTATCTAAGATCGAACCAAAAGATGTTAAACCGCTATGAATGAAGATAGTCGGTTCAATGCTATGCAAGATGAAATTCATGAGTTTGATCGTCTTGATGTATGGGAGTTAGTACCGCCCAGACCGTGCTATGATTATAGCTCTAAAATGGATCTTCAAAGTAAAACTTGATGAGCATGGTGATGTGTTGAAGAACAAGGCTCGATTAGTTGCTAAAGGATATCGCCAAGAGGAGGGTATAGACTTTGAAGAATCTTTTGCTCCAGTTGCTCGAATCGAGGCAATCGTAATCTTTCCGCTAATGCCGCTAGTAAGAACATGGTAGTTTATCGATGGATGTAAAGACGGCATTTCTAAACGGAGATCTTAAAGAAGTCGCTCACGCCGCCCAACTCAAGGATTTGTGAACCAAGAGCATCCTACTCACGCTTATCGCTTTGAAGAAGGCTCTTTACGGTTTAAAGCAAGCTCCAAGGGCATGGTATGATACATCACAAAGTTTCTTCTATCAACCGGATTCATCAAAGGAGCAGCTTGATCCTACATTGTTCACCGTAAGTCGTGCAAACATTTGATTCATGTTCAAATTTATGTTGATGATATTATTTTGCCTCGATCGACCCTATGGAATGTGATCGTTTTCAAATGAAATGAGTTCAAAGTTTCAAATGTCAATGATGGGACAAATGTCATTTTCTTGGGATTACAAATTTCTCAAAGTCCCGAGGCATTTTCATAAATCAATCTAAATATGCAACAGAGATTTTAAAGAAATTTGATTTGATTCAAGTGACCTCGCTGACACCCCCATGATTGACCGAACCAAACTAGATGAGGACCTCTCGTGGATCATGATTGACCAAACGAAATATCGGAGTATGATTGGATCCCGATGTATCTCATCGCTAGTAGACCGTACATCTTGTTCTCTGTGCATGTGTGCTAGATACCGTGCTAAGCCTACTAAAAAGCACCTTGAAGCGATTAAGCGGGTCTTCGGTATCTCCAAGGAACCATCAATATGGGACTATGGTACCAAGGACACCGGTATGTCACTAACGGCCTATGCAGATGCCGATCATGCAGTTGTCAAGATACACGTCAAGTACATCCGAGGTGCTCGCTTTTGGGTGATAAGCTTGTGAGTGGTCTTCAAAGAAGCAAATGAGTACTTCTATTTCTCTACAGAGGTCGAATACATAGCCATGTCATCTTGTTGTGCTCAAATCTTATGGATGAGATCTCAATTATCCGACTATGGCTTTGAATCCAACAAAATCCTCTCAGACAGTGATAATAAAGTGCTATTGCTCTCTCATGCAACAACGCTCAACACTCAAGAGCAAAGCATATCGACATTCGACATCATTTCATCGTGGAACAAGTGGAAAAGGTGTGGTGGAACTATATTTTGTGAGGTCCGAATATCAATTAGCGACATCTTCACTAAAGCTCTTCCAAGAGATCGCTTTGAGTTTATTCTTCCACGACTTGGTTTGAAAAGCCTTCAACCGAAACTCTCAAACGCCTTCGTGAGGAAGACGAGGAGTAAAGGTCTTCTCATCTATCTCTTGTACATATATATTTGAAAACAAAATACAAAATTATAAAACCTTCAAAAATCAAATAGAAAAATATAAAACTTTCAAAATCCATAAAATTTTAAAATTCAAAATTCTTCAAAAAAATATTGTCATTTTTTTTTGTTTGTTTCTTCCGATTCGATAATATCTATGGTCTTTGTGCCGTCATTCAAAGAATGACACGGGACTTTAGATGTTGTTCCATTCTTAAAAAAAAAAAAAAAAAAAAAAAAAAAAAAAAAGTATTTTTGGGAGAAAGAGAAATGGTTTATTGTCATTTTCGTGCAATAACCCGGTTTTAAAGAAAGAACGAGCCATGTTTTACCATGTTTTCAAATCCTATGCTCGATTCTATAAACTCCTATCTCATTGAAAACTAAATGCTTTGAAAAATAACTCAATCTCTATTTTTGATAATCATCGTGACTTATTTGTCAAAATTTCTATCTCTCAATCAACAACCTACGTCATTGATTGAGGGGAGAATGATTTCAATTAAATTAAAAAGTTATTTGGCATTAAATTGTTTTCAAAAGATATACATGCATGTTTTATAAATGGAGTTTAAAGTCTTAAAATCCGATCCTTATCGGTTCAAACGCTTTCACAATCATGTCACAATTCTCCTTAAAAGCTTTCAAAATCAATTTAATCTATACGAGATCACAAATCTCAAATGCTTTGATAATTGTGATCGGGGAGAATGTGTGATTTAAATTAGATTTAAACCGATAATTAGGTAAATGGTTATAAAAGATGTACATGCTATCCGCCCACATGTGACAAACGATTTCAAATTTTCAATGCACATGTTGAGGGGAGCATCTATCTTAAACCTTTGATTTGAAACGTGATCATTCATCCTAATGTGCAGTTCCTCTAGTATGTGCAAAACTCTTTTCAAACCTCGAGGCACATATTGAAGGGGAGCAAATTCATGGAAACCTCATCCTTCCCGGAAATGCTATACCCACTTGATCCGTTGAGGAAGTGATGTTGATATCTTTAGAAAATGGTAATCAAAAGAAGTTAATTCTTTCTCTTGCCTCCGTGCAAAACATTTTCAAATACTTGATGCACATGTTGAGGAGGAGTTCTCGTTCTAAAATATCAAAAACAATTCAGTACAAAATGCTTTGATAATATATCACAAGTATCCGAATTGATTTTCAAATGGTTTTCAATTGGATCCAATGGCGGATGAACAATACCAAATTGACCGACCAACTTTACTTTATGTACGGTGATATAAGGATGATAAGGTTAGGTATTGGTTCCCATGATCCGCTGTAATCGGAGGGATCTACCAGGACAATCCACTAGTTAGTGTAGAAGTCCTTAGGTATGATGATAAAAGGAGAAAAATGAGATATGGGAAGAGTGCGGACTAAGACCGAGCTAGTATCGAATAAACCCAACAAGGTTCTAGCTATGAAGTCTCGGTAAGCAATCAAGGGTTGAAGAATTAAAAGAATTGAATGAGAATAGGGTGAAAACAAATAGCCTCCATTAATTCAACCTTAGGCGTAAACCGGGTTCACTTCATATGCTACCGATGGTAACATCGGTATTGAAGACAAGACGTCATGGACCCAAAGGACGCACCGCACTTCAACTTTCCAAACCACTCAAGTTCCTCTTAAAAGGACTTGTTTCATTCTCACGGGAACCAACATTATCTATCGACTTTCTCTTAGAGATGGTTGATATTGAAGAAGGAGACCTCTCCCTAGTCTCCGCTATAGGATCCAAATATGCACAAATTGAGTCTAGAGCCACGAGATCATCAATAAATCTCATTAGGACACTTTCAATGAAGACTCTCTGCTTCACACAATGTGGAAAGAGAGATTATATCTTGAGTCCCACGCATTATCCTTGTGGTATTGCCGTAACATCCGAGTGATGTGTTTACATATTCACAATGAAGATGGAAAGCCTTCGAGCCAACATCAAACAAGCTCTGGTAGGTGGCTTGTGAGATCTATTATATAGATCAACCATGTGACAACCGAATGAAACAATGGGCGATTCAATCTCTTGAATCAAACCCGTTCAAAGTTATGGATTGACGGATATCTTTGAAAACCGGTCTTTGTGCTTAAAACTCTTTTCTTTAGCACATCGATCGTGTACTCATTTTTTCAAACCAAAAGGTATTTTTATGATTGATAATTGATTTTCAATAAAACCTTCGTTGTATTGCAAAACAATTTCTATTGAGCAATACACGATTGTTTTTCAAATCTCTTTTCATCAATCGCTGAACTTAAAATTACCGGTTCACTCACTCCGTGTTGTCTTCTTTGAGACGTTCGGTTTGAGAACAACTAGAACAATTGCGAAACCCCGTCAAGGAGATTCTTAGAATCCTACCGATCACAGCGATTTATATCGATCAACGGGAACCGTGGGCGTGTACCTCAATTCAACGAAGTGATCAAAGACACTTTTGTGCGATTTATTGCTAATCGTTGTATACGTGTACACCCGACGCTTGCGGTGATCGTAATGATGCGGTCAATCCACACCGCATGCTCACTTAACACATTCATCTCAAAAGAAATAATGATTAGTGCATCAATGACTCGATATTTTCACTCCATGCTTCGCTACGCTGCGCCAATATCATGATTCAACAAATGCTTCCGCTACTCGATGAGAAGATATCATGATCCGTAATGTGAGCATGTCGGTCCCAAAGTCACAACACCACAATGGATGTCTCGAGATTGTTGATAGTCGATGATCTCAAATGATGGATCAAACTTATAATCACGTGGATCAAGAAAAGACCTCCACTTGGAATAACCAAACATGCAATGTGAAGAATCAATGACTACGAGCTTAGGAGCAAAGGACTACATCAAGAATGCAAGATCAATTGTTAAATGTTATATCTATTTGTATTCAATGTAATTTTGGTACATTATTGAGGTGACCTCCTTGGGGAGATTGTTAGGAATTAGAAATTCCGGTATTAAAGAGTCGGTCACCTCAAGTATATGTAATCGTTAGAAAGCTCGTAGTCGTAGTTCTTTTAAGTTAAGTAGTTATTTAGTTAAGTAACACCGTGGAGGACGGACGGGTCTTTACCCATCAGTATGCCCGATCCACACCCAAAGTGTGGCGAGTTATGTAAGACTATAAATACTCTCTACCTTCCAAGGTAGAGTTTGGAGCTCATAATAATATCTTTCACTTTCTCTCACTAAGTTCCCTAAACCTCTAACTTTCTCTCTAGAATTCCATCTATATGCTACTTTGTGTTATGGTTTGATGTGTATGTGGTGAAAAGTTATATCTTACAAGGAAACTTGTTTCGTTAAAATGATTTTCGAGCAAGTTTTATAACACCCTAGGCAATATTAACAAAACCTAATCGTTATAGTGTAGTAATTAGGTTAAGCCACGGTATTGATATCGCTATTTCTCATAGTTTATAATAGGAATGCTAGTAAGGAGTTACTACGCTAAGGTTAAGGTTGAGGAAGATTATTTTTATCTTTTATGTTTTATGAAATGGAAAGGTACGAATCTCGGTATTGGATTTGGGGGTTGGTATTTCACCGATTACTCTACTATTATCTAATTATCTAAACTAAGGTTGCATGAGTCTATGTCTAATTAATGTGTGCTCGTTATGATAGTTTAAAGATGTGTTTACTTAAGTTGTATTACTCCTTAATTATCTCTAACACACAAACATAATTGTAGAAAACTAGAAGGGGTTGAATAGTTTACCGATTAAAACTTTGTTTTGAAACTTATTGAAAGATCAATTGATATTGATCTTAAGTATGTTAATGAAATATGCAAGCAATATGTAATAAGTAAATAAGGAAAGAAATGATCAAACCACAACAAGTTGTTTATAGTGGTTCGCCTACAAGGACTCTTTTTCCTTGCCCTACTCCACTCCCGAGTCTCACACTCGAGAGTTTAACTTCACTAGTCAACAAGCTCCTTTCACCGGCGAGAAAACCTTTACACTTCGCACACTATTTCCGACACTAAGCTAGATGTCGAGTTCTTTCCAAGGGTACAACTACTCCCACACACAATGTATTTTGAGGACTAAAATACTAACCACTCACACTCACAAGATTATGATGGTTTGATACAACAATGAAGTATGGATCAACACTAGAGCATACAACACTTAAACAAACAAGACTTCCAACTTCTCGTTGAAGCTTGAATATGACTTGATCTTCTTTGCTACAAAAGAGATCACTAGTATGATATGAAACTGAGTTAGAAAGGTTAGAGAGAAGATATGTATGAGTATGTTAGAAAGGGATGAGAAACTACTTGGCTTGGCATTGCTATTTATAGCCAAATTGATCGAGAGCGCTCGACGGACCGCGGACCCTTAAAAGGGTTCCGCCCATGTACCAATTTGGTACCGCCAATCGACAAATAAGATATCAAATCTTGCCTAAAGTCAACTCTATCTAAGTGAGATTGTGCAAGATATGAAGAGTACAAATCTTCACAAAATATCTAATGGAATCTTCCAATGATTTCCATGATGTAATACATGATGTCAAATGTTGTATTACTATTTATAGAAATATGCAAATGCTTAAGTAGTGTTTGGTTTTAAGAACCTAACACATTCTACAAACTACTATCATACATAATGATTAGAGTCATATCAAGATGTTACTAATCATAAATGTAAATGCTTGAGTGATGAATATATTGTTTGAGAAAGCTTGTTTTAATATCTAATAAACTTGACAAGCTTTAAGCTTTTATAAATTAAATTTACTTTTGTCGTTAACAAAACTTAGGACAAAGATCAAAAATATAAATAACGTTTACTGACGATATTTGTATTAACAATCTCCCCCTTTTTGTTGAGGACAAAATATAAATTTTATTTTTATAAAAGAAACAAAGTTTGTACAAGAGTTATAAAAATATTAGTTTTAGAACTTGAAAAGAGAATGATAATGCAAGTGTATGAAATTTGACTTTTATGAAAGTCAAAGAATTCACTAGTTGATGCATGATGTTGACTTTTCGTAAAGTCAAAGTATGCGCTTGACTTTTAAGAAAAGTCAAGTATTATCAATGAGTTCATG
The DNA here is from genome assembly GCA_022545495.1 of Chrysanthemum lavandulifolium. Classification (NCBI taxonomy): domain Eukaryota; kingdom Viridiplantae; phylum Streptophyta; class Magnoliopsida; order Asterales; family Asteraceae; genus Chrysanthemum; species Chrysanthemum lavandulifolium. The sequence continues at coordinate 53,847,249 of CM040243.1, forward strand.
TTTGACTTTTAGAAAGTCAATGTATGCGCTTGACTTTTCGTAAAAGTCAAATATAAATAATTTCAAAGTTCTATATTTTCTCCCTTTTGTCTCAACAAAAGAAGATGTTATGGAATGTAATGAGCCGAGCTATTATCTCCCTTGTTTAAAGCTCCCCTAAATTGGGTGCTTTAATGGGAAGATACATGGATTGTGAAAATAATGCTACAAAAAAATTGTTAGTAATAATGATCATTCACAAGCATTTCCAAACACCGTGTAATGACACCAACAATGTAATAAACAACATTCATTAGTTAAAATTTTTCATGAATAAGGATCATGAAAAGAGAACACAATGATGTGTTTCTAGTACAAGAAAATAAAAATTATCCTAAGAAAGCAAATAAAAGAAAACTATTCTAAAACCATCCTAAAGTGATGGTGGATGGGAAAGAGCGCTGAGACGCTCAAGAATGTGGTTGAGGATGAACCTCATTTCTTCGTGAAGTCATGGACCATAATCCGGTCCGCTCCACGGTTTGACCCTTTGTTCACAAGTTGAGCAACCATGCCTTGGAGGGTAGAAAGTTTGGGGAGGTTGTGGTGGTGGAATGGTGGATGTGTTGGTGGTGTTGGGGATGTTTGGGGTGGTCATGATGGATGCAAGCAAAGCACTTTACATTTGCATTGTCTCACTTAAGTGAGAATCCACCATGCCTTTGAATTGGTGAAGGTTGTGGAGTTCGGCTTGAATCTCCTCTCTAGTGGGATTGTCATCCCACATGCACTCCTCAATGTCCTCAATGTGAGGGACATTGTTGATGGAAGTGGATGATCCCGTATAAAGGACCATGAATGTCCTTGTGAATGGGGTGAAAAGGAGAGGTCTTGGCCCTAATGGGGCGCTTGGCTCAATGGATGACCGAGGTGACTCATGAGCGATTCGCTCAATGGTGCCAAAGGATGGCAATGGTGGTGGATGACTTGGCCTAGGAGGCAAGTCTTCCAAGTCCTCTAGGAAAGGATTTGGTGATGTTGGTGGAGTTGAGAATAACTCCACGGGAGTGAGAGTGGAGACCTTGGTGAAGGTGGTGAGGTGTTTTGGATGTTTGGATGGGTGCCGTTGGAGGTGAAGTAGGTGTTTTGTTGGTGGTGGAGTGGTGATCACAATGTGTGATGAAGTGGGTGTAGCTAAAGTAAGATGTGTATCATCTCTAATGGGAGATGAGATGGTGAGTGGTGAAGATTCGGATGATGAGCTAAGATGAACAAAACAACAAGGCCTTACGCTCATTCTGGCGGTTTTCTTGCAAGGTTTTGGTGATGATTTAGTCATTTTTAACTTGGGTTTTGATTTGCTAGATAGTAGTGAGAATGAAGAAGGTGTGAGGATGATCATGGTAAAGCATTTCAATTTATAGAGGTAAGAAATTGTTGAGAAATGGTTTGATTTGATGTTGAACCATTGAAGAGATGACGTTCCTAATGATTTGGAAGTGGGTTGAATGCTAGTCATATCACCCAAGTCAATCCATACAAAGAAGATGGAGTGAGGAAGAAAAGATATGCAATAAATGTGTTTAGTGAGTGGAATTTCCTAATATTCGATTACCCACGGATTTGAAGGTACCAAAATTTGGTTCCTTCCTTTATGCCAAAGGGCTCCTTGGTGGATTTTTCAAATTTTTGAATTTTGGTGGAAATGGATTTTTATATACCTTAGTGAATAATACTAGTTCTAATAACAAGATAAACTTGTTAAGATTGATTTCTAAGTGATGGAAGATAATTTGGAATCACGAAAGAGTCGAAATTCGAAAATTACCCGGAAGATCCACGGCACCAAAATCATACACCTGACGGTACCCAAAAAGGGTGCTGTCTGTCCGCTCGCATGTGCATGGCGGTACCAAATTATAAAGGACGGTACCAAAATTATGGTGCCGTCGATCCGTGGAGTGCTAAAATATGGACAGAGTACGCTTTTAGGTGTCGGGAAATTTCAAACCCGAAATTTTCTCAAAAGTCGTTATACTAAACATTTCTAGTTAGGAAAAGTAAATAACACATATGTAAACATAGTGGAGCATAGATTTTGAGCAAGGCTAATTGATTTCCACAATATAGTGAAAATGGGTAAAATTTGATAGCATACTTGTGCTATCCCCGCATGAGATTGTTAGCATACACCATTGTTTCAAGTTATATTATCATCCTACATAATAAAAACAACTAAATAGTATCAAACATTAACGATAATGCATTGTTCCAAACACTCCTTAAAGTACCCTTATTTGTCCAATTTCTTGTAAATCTTGTTCATCATCCTACCAAGGCACTTGAACATTCCCTTAGTTTGCTTGAATTCTCACGATTCATTCTCAATCTCGGAAGAGATGCGTAATACTCTTGAGGTGGAAGATGAGAGCTTGGAAGACCATCCTCGAGCTATTTGATGATGATGATGAAGGAGTTGGAGGTTTAGCTCTCTTGCCTTTAGTCTTAGCAACTCGAGCATCACTCAAAGGTACAAAGATGTGAGGATGAGTTCATAGTGAAGGTGCATCCCTTTTGGGTTGGTGGAATTGGTGCGAAGTTTCTATAGAGACGGTGAGAAGCATCCCGTATGGAAGAGCAACGGATCCTTGAGTTGGAATATCAATCATTCTCCTAGCTATGTAGTAGGCTAAATTGAATGGTTGTCGGTGGACAAGTTGTAAAGCATGTGGCAAAGACAAGCGCTTATGTGATCCCTATTCCCTATGGTGCTAATGACGTTTGCTCTAAGTAACTCCTCCCATTTCTTAAATTCGCTTAAGTTCATTTAGCTCCATTCCATATGGATCTCGGTCTACCTCCTTTCCTTTCGGGTTACTCGGTTGTATCTCCCTTGGGTTAAAAGGTGTTCACGGATGACATCCTTATCGGCCAAACGGGTTAGATAGGGAGAAGTGAGGTCATTGATTGCATCAAGGGCGGTGAGTGACCACTTATCCGTAGACACAAGTTCCTCGGTTGGGAATTCCTAGTACTCTAGCAAATTCACTTAAGGTGATGGTGTAGTCATTTTGGTTGATTCTAAACCTAAGACAAAATTCATCATCATCTTCATCACTAAAACCGGTCACACTAGCATAGAATTCTAACACGAACCTAGGACAAATAGGTTCATCAATGTCAAGAAGACAATCGAATTGAATGGCGGCTAGTTCTTCACGAAGATTAGTGTGCTCAAGAAAGGATGGGTGAATGGTTCTACCCTCGTGGAAATACCTTGATTCTAGACCCCTAAATATTTCTACTTGTTCCTTGGTGAGTCCTTTGGTTTTGTGGTGTTTGGGAATGTAGTTAAGAGTGTCTTTGTGATCATAGAATCTTGCGGCTACCATGGTTATTCCTAAGGACAAGAATTAACATGTTAAAAAGATGAAAATAAATTTTAACGTTTTTGATTCTAGTGTGTGCCTATATGAAAACAATGTGGAGTTGCGGTTATCTCGACTCATTTTATGCACAAAATGGTTTTAGTGGAGTGTTTGGCAAATACCATGAGATAACCCAAATGCTCCTAATTCAATGTGGCTACATTTGAATATACCCGGAGTGCATATTAGTTATGCAATACCTTTAGTATTCAAGAGCATGCAAGTGATGAAAATTCTAACGTTTCTATTTGTATTAGCAATGAAAATGTTTTCCTACAAATGAGAAGCTTTTCAAAACTTTTGACATGGGGTGTTTGGTTGTTTGAATAAGGCCTTATATTTATTATCTATCAATTAGTGGGAAACATGATTTGTTTATGCAATATGATAATGTAGTACCTAATTTGAATGACTAGTTATGCAATTTGCCAATTGAATTCATATTTGGTATAAAAGCATACATAAAACCCCATGTAATGATTTGTGATAGTTTTGTGCATAAATAAGAATCCTAGACTCGAAATTAAGAGATGAAATGTAGTTAGGATACTTACAATGATGTTATCTTCATGATTAGTGAGTGGGAAGATGACAATAATGAGCTTGGTTTAAGTTTTACACGCTTTTGGTAAAGTGGGTTGTGAGGAAGAGGATGTTATGTATATAGCGCTTTTGTTTCAGAGACACCACGGACGAGACGGCACCAAATTTTGGTTCCGTCCGTGTTGTCGCTTGTGCCGTGGCTACATGAGCGTATACAAGGCAAAATTGTTTTGGTTTGACTATTCTAATGTTTTAGGCTATGTTTATCCTACATGCTTGGTTCCATTAACCCTAAACCAAGTCTAAGAAGATTAAAAGGTTCTTGTTTAAGAGGTTTAGTAAAGATGTCGGCAATGTTGTCTTCGAGGATACTTTCTCGATTGAAATGTTTCCTTTTGAACATTGTCGCTAAGAAAGTGATGACGGATTTCAATGTGCTTTGTACGAGCATGTTGAACGGGATTCTTCTTTGAGATCGATGGCTCCTTTGTTGTCGCAAAGTATCACAATGTCGTTGAGATGAATTCGTAGTCTCGAGAGCTTGCTTCATCCAAAGAGCTTGTTGACATGCTTTTCCGGCCGAGACGTATTCGGCTTCAGTAGTAGAGATGGCTAAAGCCGTTTGCTTCTTTGCAAACCATGAGGTGAGACAATGTCCAACAAAAGTGCAAATACCACTTGTACTTTTTCTATCGACATAATCACCGGCATGATCCGAGTCGGCATACACTATGGTTTCTATACCCGTTCCTTTGGGATACCATAATCCTAAACACGTTGTTCCCTTAATATATCTAAAATCCTTTTAATGCTTCTAAGTGTGATGCCTTTGGGTTTTCTTGAAAGCGAGCACATAGACAAACACTAAACATAATGTCGGGTCTACTAGCCGTAAGATAGAGTAGGCTACCAATCATTCCTCTATATTTAGTGTTATCTACGGATTCACCTTCTTCGTCCTTGGTGAGTTTAGTGTCCGAGGACATGGGTGTTTTAGTTGGTTTGGAATCTTCAAGACCAAATTTCTTAAGCATGTCTTTTATATATTTAGATTGGTTAAAGAAAATACCATCATCTAGTTGTTTGATTTGAAGTCCTAGAAAGAAGTTTAACTCACCCATCATACTCATTTCAAACTCGTCATGCATGATTTTAGAGAAATCATCACATAGCTCTTGACAAGTTGATCCGAATATAATGTCATCAACGATATTTGAACAATAATAATTTGTGATTCCTTTTTCTTAGTAAAAGAGTATTATCTACTAATCCCATAGTATATTTGTTATCAATAAGAAAAGTCTTAAGACGGTCGTACTAAGCTTTAGGTGCTTGTTTAAGGTCGTATAATGCTTTCTTGAGTTTGAAGACATGATGTGGTTTCTCAAAGTCGGTAAAACCGGAGGTTGAGCAACATACACTTCTTCGTTAATAAACCCATTAAGGAAAGCACTTTTAACATCCATTTGAAATAATTTAAAATCATAAGCACATGCATAAGCAAGTAATATTCTAATAGATTCAAGTCTAGCTACCGTGCATAAGTTTCATCATAGTCAATTCCTTCTTGTTGATTATAACCTTGTGCAACAAGCCTAGCTTTGTTTCTAGATACTACACCATTTTCGCCCATTTTGTTTCAAATACCCATTTTGTTCCAATTACGTTTGATCTTTGGGTTTTGGAACTAGTTTCCAAACATCATTTCTAACGAATTGGTTTAATTCTTCTTGCATGGCAATTACCCATGATTCATCTTTTATTGCTTCATTTATGGTTTTTGGTTCAATGGTGGATACAAAACAAAAATGATTACTTTGATTTTGAGCTTGTGATCTTAAGGTTCTTTGATTAAGTTTTCCTATGACCTTTTCTAATGGATGACTTTTAGATTCTTTTATGTTGACAATTTCCTTATTTAATGGTTCATCTTCCTTGTTATTATTAATTTGACTTTCAACTAAGTCATCATCTACCAAAGGTGATGTCTTAGAGGGAGGTGGACTTTCGTCAAATGTTATGTTCAACGATTCCTCGACTATCATTGTTTATTTATTTAGGACAATGTAAGCTTTACTAGTTTGAGAGTAACCAAGAAATACACCTTCATAAGACTCTGGGTCAAACTTGGTGAGATAATCCTTAGTATTAAGAATAAAACATTTACAACCAAAGACTTTAAAATATCCTAATGTTGGCTTTTTACCTTTATAAAGTTCATATGGTGTTTTGTTTAGGAAAGGACGATTAGGACTCTATTTAAAATATATGTAGAAGTGTCAACGGCGTTACACCAAAACTTTTGAGGAATGTTTTGTTCATTAAGCATTGTTCTACTCATTTCTTGAATTGTTCTATTTTACGCTCTACTACTCCATTTGATTGAGGTGTTCTTGGAGCGGAAAAGTTATGTGTTATACCATTTGTATCACAAAAGTTTCCAAATTGAGTTTCGTTGTCAAATTCACGACCATGATCCGTTCGGATCGACACAATTTTGACACCTAGAAGATTTTGAATTTTCTTGCTAAGTATTTCAAATTTATCAAAAGCTTCATTTTTGGTTTTCAAAAATAATGTCCAAGTAAACCTTGAGTAATCATCTACTATGACCAAAGTGTATAAGTTGCCTCCATAGCTTCTTATAGCGGATGGTCCAAACAAGTCCATATGTAATAATTCTAGACACTTAGATGTGGACACCATATTTTTAGATTTGTGACTACTATGTGTTTGTTTACCAATTTTGCAAGCGTCGCAAAAGTGTTGGTCATATTTTAGTTTTGGTAAATTCCTAACCAACTCTTTTGAAGATAGGTTTCGTATAAGTCTCATATTAGCGTGACCTAAGCGTCTATGCCAAAGAGATGAGCTATCGTCTAATGTTGTTAGGCAAAGTTTGTCATTATATGTTTTATCTATTTTCATGACGTATATGTGTTAGGAATTGGAAAATTTCTTAGTGAAGAGTCGGTCACCCCAAATGTTATCTAGCTTAAGTTAGCTCGTAGACTTGTCATTAGTTACGTTATTTAGTAGTTTATTTATTAGTTTGTAGCGTAGTATAGTTTAGTGCAACACCGTGGAGGAAGGACGGTCTTTACCCACCGTATCCCCGATCCACAGCCGATAGGAGGTCGTGTATTTTGTAGAGAATACCCTTCCATCCATGGAAGGGTGGTGCTTCATAATCTAATACTCTACAATTTGTGTAACTCTCTAGCAAGAACACTCTCTCTCTCTACTTTCTCTCTCTAAAATGGAAAACATGTATTTTGATCTCCCAAGACCACCCGAATCATTCAACACAATAATATACATGATCCTACAATTGGTATCAGAGCCAGGTTTATTGTGTTATCTTTGATTTGTGTGGTCCGTACCATAGTTATTGTGTTGGGTTGATTTTTCGTTGTTTGTGGTTCATGTGTTTAAACTGGTTTTGTTTTTGTTGGTCGGATTCTGTTTTTTATTCCAAACTGCACTACATTTTTGGTATATCTTTTGGTACAATATGTCTCAATGTAATTTTTGTCAAGTCTTGGTCATTTCATCGTCCAAACAAAGATATTTCTCGTCCAAATGTATGGTCATTAAACCGGTCCAAATAGCTTTATTTGTTACAATGGTCAAAATGGGTAAAATGTCAAGTTTTTATGTATTTTCCGGGTTTACTATGAAGATGGTCGGAAAAGTAGCCGGAAAACTCATCGGAAAAGTCATATATCTTGTCGGCGATTTGACACAAACCCACTGATGCATTGCACCACTTATAGCGACTTGTCTTTACAAGTCGCCACGACTTAGCCTAGCGACTTAGCCGTGGCGAGTTAGCCTAGCGACTTAGCTTGCGGGCGAGTTAGCCTAGCGACTTAGCCGTGGCGAGTTAGCCTAGCGACTTAGCAGTGGCGAGTTAGCCTAGCGACTTAGCCGTGGCGAGTTAGCCTAGCGACTTAGCCGTGGCGAGTTAGCCTAGCGACTTGGTGGCGATTTGACGAAAAGAAGATGAAGAGGAAATGACAAGACCTCACCACATATACCAAAAGACCATGACCACTGACCAATATCAAATACCAAATACCAATAGACTCGACTTCGCTTCAATATTTCATCATCAACAATGGGTTTCAGCTTAAAGAAAACGTGAAGCATCAAGCGCCTATAACCAATCCAAACTAACCTAATCCTAGACCTTGACTCACCAAAGAACCTCACTATCACTCCCCATCTCTCATTCAATTCAAATACTCAAAAGAAAAAGTACTACCGATCTCGATTTGTTTTAAGTTTTTTGCAATCTTTAAAGATTGTTTTACTTGAAACAATTATCCTCATTGATCATATATCATTTTCAAGGCATGCTCCAATTGATATTCGAATAACAAAGAAAGATTATAACAAATATGTTATATCTTGTCTTAAATTCGTTCATGACTTTAAAAAGAAAAGGAATCGAAAACGATATAACAATTACACATGGACCTACCCGAGACCCTTTTATCAAAAATCTTGAAGCCATCTTACTTGTGGTCTTCGAATCTGGTACAAAAAGGATGGAGATGTTTTATTATTTGTTCGAATATGTATGATTAATAGGAACTGAGATTGAGATATGTGGTAATCGATTTGTGCTAGAGATGGTGATTGGTTTGACGTGTTTGAATTGAGATCTGATGTTGATAGGCATTTGTTTTTGAGTAAGCAGATATGTGAATAAGTGAGGCGTACAAAATCTTTTAGGGTTAGGTTAGAAAGGTTATGTGACACTTTTATAACCGGATACTAACTTTTCTATGGATCGGAATCTCTTTGATAGTGGACCGGATCGGTGTTATTAATTTCCTATGTATGGACCGGACCCGCTTATTGCATTATAGTTCATTGGATCGGCCTTTTCATTTAATGATGGGTGATATGTGTACTAGAAATATTTGGGCTGATCGTATATTACTAATATGGTGATTTTGCTACTCAAAGTTTGTTATCCGTATTTTTTTTGAAATTTTGGATACAAATTTTGGTTGTAAATTAATGAGTGGTATTTTGGTATGGTATAAAATTTCACGGGAGGGATACAAATTCACGGCTTGAGCGAAAAAGTAAAAAATGTCTACGGGGTTTTTGTACGGTATTATTGATGCGAATGTGAAGAGATATTTCATGGGTGATCTTCTTTATCTTTGAGATGATGGTTGGTTGGTTGCAAGTCTCAAGATAACTTGTTGGGCATAACATCGGGTTATCTCCATATGTGGTCATTACTATTAGCCAATGAATCAATGGAGGTTCAATTTCAAAGAATTCCATAAGATATTCGACGCCACATAATGTTAATGATACTTCACGCCTAAGCAAAATCTTTCAAGAATCTTCAACGCTATGATTTAATTCAAGATGTTTGCTTATGACAAGAACTTCTCGTGCAAATGGTCAGACTCGTTATGATGCTTCCGAAAGTTCAAACCATCATGGGGAAAAACATGTACTGATGTTTTACGGTTAACCTCCGTGGAAAAGGAGTTTAATACTACTTGACTTAGTATGGTTTGTGAAGTTGTCCACATATGGGTTAAGAATTGTTGATGATTAAGATGAACCGCTGATGAACCGATGCATGTTCCCTAAAATGATATTCACCGAAACCAAAGTTGTCATAACACATTCAAGTCGACATTGTTTACGGTTTTGTCTTGATTTTGTAAAATCCCGCGAAAGAACCTATTTCTGGTTTAAATCATAGACTTGTAAAATCCCGTGACAATGGAAACATCCCGGTATTAGTAAAGTGCATTTCCTGATCTATCTTACGGTTTATTCTTGGTTTTGTAAAATCCCGCGAAGAAACTATTTCTCGGTTTAAACCATAGAGTTGTAAAATCCCGTAATGATGGAACCATCTTGGAGAAAGGAAAGTGTAATTCGGATCTTTTGATGTCGGTGCTACGGTTTCGCTCAAGAAGGGATAAAAGGGTGTACTTCATGAATTGGATGTGTGTTTGGATATTCGCCATGGCGGTTTGGTTACTTCAAAGTTTTACGGGTTTATGCTCATTAAACCATGGTCGGATGAAACCATTATCATAGTTCACTTAAAAAGTCAAAGGAGGCTAGATTTGAGCTTTTAACTCGTAAGATGTGACAACGGCGTTAATTCACTATTATTTATTTGAGGTTGAAGTGAATTATCACGGCGAGTGTACTTAGTATCCGAAGGTATCGGGATGGATGGATGAAGATTCTTCATGATCCTTGTTCGAGCTTATTATCAAAAACGAAGACTTGGAAATCTAGTTATTGTTGGGTGACTTTTACCTTTTCTTTACCACTGGGGAATTGGGCTCTTATCACCACAAAATAACTATCACTTAAAGGAGTTACGCTTGTAGTGCTCAAAGGTCACATTCAATTGTGGATTTTCAAGAGGTGATGTACGCCTTATACTTGATGGTTGGTTGGTTGAAGAGTATAGAGTACTTAGAGATTCAAATGGAGCATGAATTCTCGCACCGCTCTTTGTTACATATGTGCAAGTTTAAGTCACGAGTTCGGGTTAGTTTACTTGTGGTCAAATTCATCATATTGGGTTTTCTCCATCACCGTCACGACAAAGAGCCCACCGAATGATAATGGGTTGATTACATGTTTTGCTAAGAGAGTTGAAAAGAGAGATTATGACGCCTGCTCACACCGCCTCGCCAGCCTCGCTCAAAGAAAAGAAATGTGACTCAAAGGCGCTTTAAGAAAAGAAATGTTCTTACGCTTCACATCGCTTATCTTCGAAAGAAGAGAAATCTTCTTATGACGTATGAACACAACAGCTCAAACCTCGCTCGCTCTCCAAAGAAAAGAAAAGTGTACGTGTCAAGGCGCTTTATCTTCCAAGAAGAGAAATCTTCTAATTAATGACCATTCTCATCAACATGCTTCATACTTTTTCCATGCGCTTCACCATAAAGTGAACCGGCTACCACCGATTGTTTTCTCATTCCACTTGCTCAACTATAATGAAGATGGCGACATCATGTGCTTATTTTATGGGAGAAGTGTGAATAGACTACATTCGGATGATTTTCACTTATTTAGTCAAGAATGGCATCTCCGTATGCAATTCTTGAGGGGAGAAGAAGTGTGAATTTTTGCATTGTTGATTGATATTTGAGAATATAAATGGTCATACGGCTCTAAACTCATGTAAGAACCGAGCTTCTTCTTATCGGGTCATCTTCACATGGAGTTTCTCTCTAAGAGCCGTTGGTTGACATCTTCACCGGATTGATGAGTTTATCGACAAAGTGCTTCCGGTTAATGCTTCACGATACATCAACATGATGATTCCGAACAATCTCTCGTTTTGTTTGATGTGATTGGTAGTTTGGTGTTACCATCTTGTGTGTTCGCTATGGCCCGATTGTCGATTTCCTTGATGAACATCTTTCGTTTTGTTTGATTGGGAGGATTTTAGTTAAGGGATTTGCAAGATGTAAGTTAATTGGGATGCTTTTGGTGGGATGCTTTTTGTGTGAGTTGAAGATGTTAACTATCTATTCCCCAACCGAACAATCTTGAAGAAGGTCGAGTCTATACCGTTTCTACATTTTCTCGCTACATGTTAGAAGACTAAAGACGAGTTGCATTTAACGATCTAAAGACTTCTTCTTAATCTGGGCATTTATCAAACAGATTGTCGGTTTAGGGAGAGCACTAATTGGGAGAAAGTTATAAGTCGATTCAATTCCCAATTAGACTTGCTCATATTCTTTAGCAATGACTACCGAGACGTTGATATTGACTATTGTTGGACATTTGACACAAGGTGATTACTCGAGTTAATCATTTATCACTTATTTGAGATTGAAGTTGACTTTCACAAAGGCGTGTTCTTATTTGATAACTTGCTCGGCTTAAGAATTTGAGTTGAAGACTTGGTTTATCTAGTTACCAGCAATGAGGTGGATGGTTGAAGACCGTTAACTATCACTATTAGGAGTTACTTTGTTTTACTCAAGGTCACACGATATGACGGTGTGGATAATCGCAAGAGGTGTTAATGTCTCATACTTTGTTTGGGTAGTGAGTACTTAGAGATTTGCTTGAAGCATAAATTCTCTACACCGCTCTTCCATCATTAGTGCAAGCTTAAGATACAAATGTGGGAAGTTGACTTCAGCCAAGTATGGTATAGCGGGTTTTCTTCTTCAAAGGGTCACTTCAAATTGTCTACGTATGGGTTGATATAAATAGTCGAGAGAGTCTTCAAGAAGTTGATTCTCACAAAGACTTCAAGCAATCTTCTCAACAAATTTCAAGTATTTGGGCTTACAAAGAGTTGCCGATTCAAGTGTCAAAACCAAAGAAGGCGTAAGGAGACTCACATATAAACACAAAGCGAGTAAACTTGATGAACTTAACTCTTCTAAGTAATCAAGACATCCCGGAAGACAAATGTTAGTACCGCAGAGAAACTCAAGGTTTGACTCATGGCGAGTAAACTTGATGAGCTTAATACTTCTAAGTGATTGAAGATATCCCGGAAAACAATTGTCATGACCGCAGAGAAACTCAAGGTTTTACTCATCAAGGCTTTTGTGTTATTATTCCAACTACGTGGGGAAGTGATGTTAGAGAAAGTTTCAAGATAAAAGAGGTACACTAGTATGTGGTGATTTCGATGGTATCGCAATGATCGGGAGAGAGAATGTGTACATTGGGGATGCTCACCGTTTCACTTGAGTGCTTAATCGCTGATTCGTAGATATAATCACTTATTCCGGTGTTGACATCCGCAGATTGTCACCCGCAGAGATAATCGCGACTTGGCCCGCTTCTTCAATGTTATCGCTATTCATTCCTTGTGTATTGGTATACTTGGATACTTGAGCTTCATACACATTCATCGTGACGAAAGATGTGAACATAGGGAGGTGTTCTACATTACCCTCTTGATGTGTATTCGGAGAGTTCTTGGATATTGGTGTACTGGTTCTTGAGCTTCATACACGCTCATCGTGGAAGAAAATGTGAACATGGGAAGGTGTTCTTCATTCCCTCATGAAGTGTATTCGGGAGAGTTCTTGAGCATTATACAAAGAGGTCGATCGCATCAATTCAACTACTGGGGAATTGTTCTCTTGACACCTTTTGGAATGGATCGCTTGCACTTCAAAGGGTTATGAAATTTGAGAAGATTATTTATGTGTGGGATGATACGTTGTCGTTCTTGTTGATGATATAACCTCGAACGGAGAATCTCGATGATCGGTCTTAAATGGAGCAATGGATTTATGATAATGGTGTGCTTCTCTGCACCGCTAAGGCAAGCTTGAAATAGAGCTTCAATCGCTCATCTTAAGGATTTTCGGTTTGGGGAAGTCGCCAAAGTCTCACTTTCGATGGTTCAATTTCTTTCTTCGATTCAAGAGCCCTTGGAAGCTTTGGTGGTGAATGTTTAAGAGATGATGACTTCTATCTTCTACAACGGGTCGCTCGATATCCTTATCTCTGCACTCAGATCATCATCTTCTTTAACTATATCATCTATTCTATCCTTGTATATATTTATTCGAAAAACAAAATACAAAATATAAAACCAACAAAAGAAAATAGAAAATATAAAACCAACAAAAAGAAAATAGAAAATATAAAACCTTCAAAACCCATAAAATCGAAAATTTCAAAAATACCAAAATATGTTTTCTCATGACATGTCTTCGTATCGATAACATCTACGGTCTTAGAAATGTCATTCAATAATGGCACGGGACCATAGATGAAGTTCGAGCAGAGGTGTAAATATTCTTTTCAAAACATGTCACAAAAAATGGCTTACGCTATTTCGCTTCAGAACGCTTCATTGGCTTGCGCTATTTGATCATCGAACCCGTGCTTAAACTATGGCTTGCTATTATTTCGATAGCAACCCGCTTTTTAAAGAAAGGAAAGTGCTACGCTTAAACTATTTTCAAAATATTTCGTGCACTTATCCTAAAACAAAACAAGGAAAGTATGTCAAGGATCATTGCTCCTACACAAATGTTTTTCCGCCTAAAATTCTTCGTAAAAATATTTGTTGTTTTCAAAATGGTGGTAAATGAGTTGCTTTAAAAACAATCGCTTCGTAGTTTTTGTTAATTTGAAAACTCAATCAATGACTTCAAAGACTTTTAAACTTTTCAAAAATGAGTCATTGATTGAGGGGAGAATGTTTTCAAATCTATATCATCTAACGAGCTTTCTTAATTATCCTACGTGCTTAATTAAAATGATAATTGCCTATGTTGAAGGACTAGGTTTTTAGGATATGATTGTTAGGTTTAGATGATTAGAGTTTGATTAACACATTATTCCCATACCTTATATGATCCGATTGATATGTTGGATTGACTTTTATTAGTCGATTGTCGTTTGGGTGATGTCGACCACCATATATTTGTATGTGTGTTCACTAACGATGCGTATATTGGTATATAAGAATGTTCCCGATCCGGATCCCACAATTGAAGATGATTGGATGCCGAAAGGAAAGGGTAACTATTTCTTGGGTTGACAAATGAAGAAACGGAGCTTAATTGGACTTCAATGGAGAGTTGGCATAAATGCAACGAAGAGGTCTCACCGCATCGCCAGATGGTTTTCTTCTAGTGATTGAAGAAACGGAGCTTAATTGGACCTCGCTGGCATTCAAAATGCAACGTAAGAAGAAGTCTCACCGCATCTGCAGCACGGTTTTTCTTCCAAGCCCTACAAAACAACAACGAAGCTTCTCAACCACCTAACGTGTCTTTGTGCAGATACCATTTTTAAACAATTTTGAATAAATTTGAATAAATTGTTTTGAAAATGGAATATATTGTTTTGAAAATATATTGACTAAATTTTGAAAATCACCGGACTTCATTTTATCAAAACTTAAGTCACTCAATTATCGACTTCGGTCATCGATCGAGGGGAGAGTGATTTAAAATAAAATATTTTCAAACAATATTTCTTCATAAAAGTCCGCTTTGTACAACAAAAAGTGGTGATCTAAAGATTTAATGTTATGTCATGGTATGATTTTTTCTTTAGAATCAAGGTCTTTCAAAATGAAATTTTTTCTCGTCTTGTTTGATTGTGAAATTGTTTTGTTTTACTTAAAAGATCTCTTAAAACTATCATACCGACACTAACAATCTTTAATGTCTTAAAATGGTCCTTATCTCATCATCTTTCAAAATTGAATCTTGCCACGCCTTTCCCAAAATTTTTCTAAATGATTTAATCACTTGGGATCACAAATCTCAAATGGTTTGATATTTCGATCGGGTAGAGATCGTGTTTTAAATCTCAAACTGCTTTTAAATGGAATTGGTTTTAGTCCTTTAAAGGCACTCCCGCCTCCATGTGCCAAACGATTTCAATACACAATGCACATGTTGAGGAGGAGGATTTATCCAAAACCGATGAGTATTTAAACAAGGCCACATTTTCTCCCATGTTTTCTAAACCTAATTAATCACTTGGGATCCAAAATCTCAAAGGGTTTGATATTTTGATCGGGGAGAATTTGTGATTTAATAATGAAATTTGATAAAAGGTGATCGCTTTGATTCAATTGTGCAGTCGCTTCTCTCATATGTGCTAAACGCTTTAATCTCAAGCACATATTGAGGGGAGCAAAACCATCGAGGTACAAAAGTTTTTAAAAGAGATTATAAAGTACCTTGATTGTGTTTTCAAATGGTTTTCTTAATGGATTTTGTGATTGTGGATGTGCTTCAAAAGAACTCTTGCCTCTATGTGATAAAATGATTTCAAATATCCTATGCACATATTGAGGGGAGAATTTTACCAAGAAAATCAAATGGCTTTTTCGTATGAAAATTGTGATCAAAGAAAATATTTCAAAGTCCTCTTGCCTCCTTGTGCTAAACAATTTCTAAATCATATGCACATGTTGAGGGGAGGTTTTCTAAATGATCAAAACTATTAAGGTACAAAATGCTTTGATCTCGTATCACAAGTACCTTGATTGGTTTTCCAAATGATTTTTCAATTGGTTTCGAGAAGGAATGAACAATACCAAAAGACCCACCAAATTTACTTTATGCATGGTGTTATAAGGATGGTTAGGTTAGGTATTTGTTCCCACGATCCGCCGTAACCGGAGGGATCTACCTGTGGACAATCCACTAGATAGTGTAGAGTCCTTAGGTATATTGAAAAAGGAGAAAATGAGAATATGGGAAGAGTGCGGATCGAGACAGAGCTAGTAATCGAATAAACCCAACAAGGTTCTAGTTATGAAGTCTCGTAAGCAATCAAGGGGTTGAAGAATGAAAAGAAATGAATGTGAAAAGGGTGAAAAGAAATAGCCTCCATCAATTCAACCTTAGGGCGTAAACCGGTTCAATACATATGCTACCGGTGGTTACTAAGGTAACACCGGTATTGAAGACAAGACGTCATGGACCCAAAGGACGCACCGCACTAAACTTCCCAAACCACTCAAGTTCCTCTTAAAAGGGCTTGTTTCATTCTCACGGGAACCGACATAATCTATCGACTTTCTTAGAGATTGTTGATATTGAAGAAGGAGACCCTCCCTAGTCTCCCACACAGAACCAAATGTGCACTATTGAGTCTAGAGCCAAGAGATCATCCACAATATCTCGTTAGGACACTAAATTCTTGAAGACTTGCTTTTCACACAATGTGGAAAGTAAGTATATATTAAGAGTCCCACGATTATCCTTGTGGTATTGCCGTAACATCCGAGTGATATGTAAAATATTCACGATGAAGATGGAAATCCTTCTAGAGCCAACATCAAACAAGCTCTTGGTGGGTGACATGTGAGATCTTCTCAAAAGATCAAACTTGTGACAACCGGATAGAAACAATGGGGAGATTCACTCTTGAATCAACCTTGGTCCAGAATGGAATTGACGAATACTTTTGGAAAACCGCTCGATGTGCAAACCTTCTTTTCTCTAGCACGTCGAATGTGTACTTATGTTTTCAAATTCAAAAGTATCTCGATTGAAAATACTTTTAGAAAACCGCTCGATGTGCGAATCTCTTCTTTTCGCTAGCACGTCGAATGTGTACTCATTCTCTAATACAAAAGTATTTTGTTTGAAAATTGATCTTTCTCATAAAACCTTCGTCAGATTGCAAAACTCTTTCTTCAAGCAATACGCGATTGTTTTTCAAATCATTTTTCATCAATCGCTGAATCTCAATTACCGGTTCACTCACCCGTGTTGTCTTCTTTGAGACGCTCCGGTTTGAGAACAAATAGAACAAATGCGAAACCCCGTCAAGGAGATTCTTAGGAATCCCACCGATCACAGCAAGATTTGTATCGATCAACGGGAACCGTGGGTCAGTACTCAATTCAACGAAGTGATCAAAGACACTTTCGTGTTTTTATTGCTAATCGTTGTTTGCAGTACATTTGGACGGTTGCACCGATCGTAATTGAGGAGTCAATCCAAAGCCGCATGCTCACAAAGATCCACACTTAATTTGAAGAAATCATGACCGGTGCATATCTACATAACTCGGCTCGATATTTCATACTATGCTTATGCTTCACACCGCAAATATCATGAACCAAGAAGGCTTCCGCTACTCGATGGAAAGATGTCATGATTCAAAAGTGTGAGCATGTCGGTCCAAAAGTCACAACTTCACATGATGGCAACACAATAAAGGGTGATCCAGAGATTTATCGCGGTCGATGATCTCAAAGAAAGCTCAAGATCATCAAAGATGTGGATCGCTTCAAAGACCTCCACCGAAAGTACAAATCAATGCGGACTTTGAAGTTGCACTACAAAAGCACAAAGATTGCGAAATGAAGAATTCAAGTCTACGAGCTCAAGAACAATGTCAAGAATAGAATGCTAGGATTCAAATGTAAAACATGGGGTGACCTCCTTAGGGGAGATTGTTAGAATTAGAAAATTCCATTAGTGAAGAGTCGGTCACCCCAAATGTTATCTAGCATAAGTTAGCTCGTAGACTTGTCGTTAGTTACGTTATTTAGTAGTTTATTAGTTAGTTTGTAGCGTAGTTTAGTTTAGTGCAACACCGTGGAGGAAGGACGGTCTTTACCCACCGTATCCCCGATCCACAGCCGATAGGAGGTCGTGTATTTGTAATTATAAATACCCCTTCCATCCATGGAAGGGTGGTGCTTCATAATCTAATATTCAACAATTTGTGTAAACCTCTAGCAAGAACACCTCTCTCTCTACTTTCTCTCTAAAATGGAAAACATGTATTTTGATCTCCCAAGACCACCCGAATCATCAACACAATAAATATAACGATCCTACATGTGAGCTTTAGTTTTTCTATTTCAAGATTAAGCTCTTGACATGATTTACAATCATCGCCATTTGCTTTTCCTTTTTCAAGACGTTTGCCTTTTCTTTTAACTCATATACCTCATTTTCCAAAACTCCTTTTGGTTTTTAGAAATTTATTTTTAGTTATGATTTTTAGACTTAGCTCACACAATTGATTATATTGTTTTTGCAAGGTGTCATCATCTATAGAAGAATAAGAAGAGTCTGAAAGTACCTCATTTGACTCATGTGCCATTAGAGCGATCTCTTCCTTGCTTGATTCTTCATCGTCTTCACTATCACCCAAGCACCACTTACAAAAGCTCGTTGAGTTTTGCTTTTAGGTGGCTTGGGACATTCTCCTATGAGATGGCTTGCATCACCACATCTAAAACACTTTCTTTCACCTTTAATCTTCTTATCATCCCGATCTTTTCGAATGTCTTCTTTTCTTCTCGAGGTTGTCTTACAAACTTTCCTCTTCTTCTAAAGAACTTCTTGAAATCTCTAACGGCCATGGCATACTCCTCATCTTCACTATCGGAACAAGATTCACCATCATCGCTGATTCCGCCTTTGCTTTAAGAGCAACGGATTTGATCTTCTCCTTTCTTCCTTTGATGATCTCCGAATCTTCTCCATTACCATTTCGTGAACTTTGAGGTTGCCAATTAGCTCGCCTAGTGACATTATTGAGAGATCTTTGATTCTTCAATAGCGGTCACTTTAGCTCTCCATTTGGGATGGAGTGCTCTAAGAAATTTCGACAAAGTTCTTACTACGAAAAGATTCATCAAGTGCTTTAAGTGATGTAATGATAGTGTTAAACGAGCAAAGCCACAATCAATGGTTTCATCTTCGGGGATAACAAATTGTTCATATTGTTGAACAAGAAGATCAATTTTGTTATCCTTGACTTGTGAATTACCTTGATGTGTAACAATTAAAGATTCCCAAATATCTTTGGGTTTCACACATAAAAATTCTTTCATATTCTTTTCTAGGTAAAGCATTATAAAGCATCATTTTAGCTTCATTATTTTTAGCAACTAATTTCTTTTGTTCATCAACGGAAATATCCTTTGTTGTAGAACTAAAATCTCCTTTAACAATAATAAACCAAAGATCTATATCTTTGATTTTAAATATGTTTCAAACGGTTTTCCAATAGATAAATCCATTGGTTTCAAAGAGTGGTGGTCTTTGCATAGATTGCCCTTCTTTAAAGTTTTCGTAATCCATGGATCGCTTCAAGTTTATAAAATACAAGTTATTTTAGAAATTCTTGAGCAACGAGGCTCGTACCAATTGTAGAAAACTAGAAGGGGTTGAATAGTTTACCGATTAAAAACTTTGTTTTGAACTTATTGAAAGATCAATTGATATTGATCTAAGTATATTAATGAAATATGCAAGCAATATGTAATAAGTAAATAAGGAAAGAAATGATCAAACCACAACAAGTTGTTTATAGTGGTTCGCCTACAAGGACTCTTTTTCTGCCCTACTCCACCCCCGAGTCTCACACTCGAGAGTTTAACTTCACTAGTCAACAAGCTCCTTTCACCGCGGAGAAAACCTTTACACTTCGCTTACACTATTTCCGACACTAAGCTAGATGTCGAGTTCTTTCCAAGGGTACAACTACTCCCACACACAATGTATTTTGAGGACTAAAATACTAACCACTCACACTCACAAGATTATGATGGTTTGATACAACAATGAAGTATGGATCAACACTAGAGCATACAACACTTAAACAAACAAGACTTCCAACTTCTCGTTGAAGCTTGAATATGACTTGATCTTCTTTGCTACAAAAGAGATCACTAGTATGATATGAAACCGAGTTAGAAAGGTTGTAGAAGATATGTATGAGAGTATGTTAGAAAGGGATGAGAAACTACTTGGCTTGGCATTGCTATTTATAGCCAATTGACAGAGCGCCCACGGACCGCGGACCCTTAAAAGGGTTCACCCGTGTACCAATTTGGTACCGCCATCGACAATCAAGATATCAAATCTTGCCTAAAGTCAACTCTATCTAAGTGAGATTGTGCAAGATATGAAGAGTACAAATCTTCACAAAATATCTAATGGAATCTTCCAATGATTTCCATGATGTAATACATGATGTCAAATGTTGTATTACTATTTATAGAAATATGCAATGCTTAAGTAGTGTTTGGTTTTAAGAACCTAACACATTCTACAAACTACTATCATACATAATGATTAGAGTCATATCAAGATGTTACTAATCATAAATGTAAATGCTCGAGTGATGAATATATTGTTTGAGAAAGCTTGTTTTAATATCTAATAAACTTGACAAGCTTTAAGCTTTTATAAATTAAATTTACTTTTGTCGTTAACAAAACTTAGGACAAAGATCAAAATATAAATAACGCCATTGACGATATTTGTATTAACAATCTCCTATTGATGGTCGAGTGTCACGCCTTATTCCTAGTCGTTGTGAGTCTAAGTTGTAGGTATGCTTTCTCCCAACTCTTTGAACTTACCAAAGGGTCTTGTCTACAAACCCACTAGGATTATAAACTCCTACTCTAAGGCGCTTTTGATGGTTTAGCCTACAATTACTCGTGTAATTATATTCTAAGGTTCACAAAGATGAATCAAGCATTAAGTACACAACGAATGACCTATCGCATTACTAGATCATTAATCAACTAAGATAAGAAACAACCAATCAATATTCAATAATTAAGTTTCATACTTCCTAAGCAAACACACAAATAAATTAGCGGACATGGAGAACATGCAAGCATACACACAAATAATCAAAGACATAATTGAATTAATGAAGTAAAGACTTATCTTGATGTAAGATAGGTTTAAAACCCTAAAATACTGTATAAGACACCTTAGGTTCGGTTTTAGGTTTTACCCAAAGACTCTCCACACAAAGACCTAAAAATTCGGATTCTATATATAAGATTACAATTGCGACGGCCACCTTATGTTTAGTGACGCCGTGTCGCCGCCATTGTGGTTTCGTCTTGGCCACGTTAACCTTGCGACGGCGCCACCTTTTGTCCGTGACGCCGTCTTCTTCTTCGACGTCGTCGATTGCATCTAGGCCGCCCGAGTAGCGACGCCTACTCTTTCACAACCGGACGCCGCCACTTGAAAACACGAGTTTGGGTTCGGATCGTCACAATACTTTGGACGCGCCGCCAATAGCACCGACGCCGCCGCTTCTAACTTCAAAGAATCGTGAGTGCCTCGATTTCGACTTTGGCCATTTTCTTCATATATTCGCGCCTTTTCGTCCAAATAAGTGCCATTCCAGATTTTGCCTTCACGAGACCTAAAAGTGAAAAGGAACGATATTAAGCAATAACGGATACAAAAGTGATCAAATAAGGACTTAAACGACCCTCAAAATGGTACCTTTAAAACCTTATCGCCACGCCATTGTAACTCAAAAATCATACACGAACGAAAGTGGTTTTTCCTATGAAGTCACGCTTATGTGTGATCGTGGTGGTGAATATAAACCGATTGAAACAAGCAAAATTACGCTACCAAAAGATTAATTGTCCATTCCAATTGGTAGGAAAATATTCAAATATGTATGGTGGTTGGTTGATGAGTGTGATATGTGATAAACATAATCATCTCTCGCACAACATATGGAGGGCATCCATATGTGAGGCGATTGACTAAAGAAGAATATCAATTGGTCAAGATTTGACCAAGAAGAATGTGGAGCCACGTGACATTGTCAATAATAAAGGCGCAAAATAAGGATAACGTGTCAACACTCAAAGATATATATAATGCACAATCTAAAATTGCAAGGCCGAAGAGTTGGAAAAGTACGATGCGGTAAAACTATTTTAATGTTTTTCTCCTATATATTTTGGTTTATATCTTTTCAATAAATAAAAGAAAAATAATTATAAAATTTCAACGCAGTTCTTATGTCCCTTTTACACTCTAATGGTTATGTTCATGATTTTTCTACAAATGATGTTACGAATGAGTTGGACGCTTCTTTTTGTTCACCCCACATCCTTTAATATATGGCGCAGCATTCCCACACGGTGATAATAGATGCTACTTATAAGACAAACAAGTATAATAGGCCTTTTGTGGAGATAGTTGGAGTAACTTCAACACACAAGACATTTTGCATAGCATTTGCCTTTATAAGTGAAGAAAAGACGAAAAACTATAAGTGGGTGTTAGAGTGCTTAAAGTTGACACTTAACGAGCGCATGCATCCACGTGTTATAATCACGGACGAGAATTGGTTTCATAAATGCATGCTAAAAGTTTTTCCGAATGCTACACGCTACTTTGTAGATGGCACATTAGCCAAAATATTTTGAAGAATTGTAGGCCATCGATCACGAAGAAACGAGATTGGGACTCATTTATTTCGGCATGGAATTCACTAGAAGATTCTCCAACATGTGCGTCGTACTTGGAGAACTACAAGCAACTTCAAGCATTACTCAAAGATTATCAACGTACCGTTTTCTCTATTTCACATTTAATATTATATTATTTTATATTTTATATTGTTTTCCTACATCACCTTATTATTTTTTAAACATTTCGTGTGTTTTAAGTTATGTAACCGAACAATGGTTAAAAATCATAAAGAACGGTTTAGGTTCTGCATGGATCGACGCGTTTTTAACTTCAACAATCGCACAACAAACAGATGTGAAAGCCAACACGCTAAGTTAAAAGATACTTGAAATCTAAATAACACGGCTTAGATCAATTTGTGGGATGTATCAATGAGATCGCAGGCCTCAAGTTACAACAATCAACTAAAGCTTTGAAAGAAGTAGAATCTATCGTTATCATCAACATAACATACAAGAGTTTCAACTTATTACGGGTTTTGTTTCCAATGAAGCTCTTGATATGATTTTAGGAGAAGCTAGTCGATTGAATGATACTAAGTTTGAATACTCAATGTGTGGTTGTCAACTTCGTAGGGTTGTGGGTTACCATGTGTCATGCATTTTCAACAGACTTTAATTTCGTGTCACCATATATAATCGCTATTATTTGATTAATTTTTGAGGTATTGGTTTTCAAAAATATTAAAACAATTATTATTGTTTTATTGCAGTGAGTATATCCCTTGAGTCAATTGATATCTTTTGGAGGACACTAGATGTCTCATGGTCAAAACCCTCGAAGATGAAGATATTCAATGTGACGATGACTTACACATTTTTAAAGAAAATTTCAACAAGCAATCCAATGGAGGAAAATGAGTTTTTAAGAAAGCTAGGTTGTATGAGCAATCCAATTGCAACTCTAATTAAAGAACCCATGTTAAAAAAAATACCCGTGACGACTAAGCTTGAAGAAACAACAAAAAGAAGTTTGTTGATCCAAAAGTTCAAGATCCTAGTAAAAGTAGTCAATCAACCAGGCTTTTCGGGTAGACTTGAATGAGGAAAGACCAAGACACGCTCATGCTCGAACTATGAAACACGTGAACGTGACGTGTTCCCGGACTTAAACCAGAACCTCCGAGACATAGTTCATATGTGAGCTAATCGTCCACGAAACACGCTCCGAAAGATTTTTGAATCAACTTCCACCTATTTTCCATCCTTATGTTACGATTTACAAGATGTCATAGGCGGCGGAAATTGCGGATTTCGATCCGTCATTGCCGCTCTCGGTCTCCCTCAAGATCGCCAGATTCGGTCCGACGGTGCAGGAGTTAGATTTTAACCAACAAAAATACAAGTATATGTTTGGAACGAGAGGTTATAAAACAATTTATGAGACCGTAAAAAGCCGGAAAATGGATGGAAATGCCAAACACGGGTTTGGTTATTGCCTCAAAGATATAAAAGAGTTGTTAAAAGTCTAACTCGGTGGAGAAAATGTTGAGGTCGCACCACGAAGTTTTCCGCTTTGGTCGACGCCACCATTAATCGAACCACACGAGACAATTGTGATTGCTCATGTGAATCGTAACCATTATATTAAAGCGACACTACGCCAAGGTTCACCATTACCGTTAACTCATCCACTTTGGATTACATATAAAAGTGAAAATGCATCGTGATGGGAGGACACATATGTTAGTCGTCAAAATGTGTTTCATGAATATTATTATCGTATTCGAAAATATTGACCTAACAAAGTAATCATGTAATGTTATTTCTATTGTATTTTAATTATTCATTTTCAATAAAATTTGTATTATTTGTTCACTTATAAGTACGAATATGTATATGACATAAGTAAAAAATAATTATATGTATATGTAAAAAAAAACAATTGAGAAAGCATGTACATTAATGAAAGTAATCACATTGAATGTTTATTTTGGCTCATTATTGTATATTAATGAAAGTAATCATGTCCCTAGATATTTTGGCTCATTAAAAAAATCAATGATTAGCTTGGTGAATTATTTTATAAAAAAGTCATAAAAGACAATAATTAGGTCATCATATTAGTGTATTTAGATGACCCATTTAGAAAAACATGCATGAGGTGAAAGAGAAGATCACATGACACTAAAGTGATAATGTTGGAGATGTTAAACGGCACATCTATTTCTCAAGTCCCAACAAAATTTATATAGCTACTACAGTATAATTTTAGTTTTAAACTTTTTTAAGCTCTTTATTTCTTCTCATAACAACGAGAAGTGATATAGTTAAAAAAAAAAAAAAAAAAAGTGATGTAGATACAAGTATTTTATTGCACAAGTATTTAGTATTTTATTTACATACTCATTGCACAAGTATTTAGTAAAATATAAATATATTATATAACAGTTTCATAATATAAACCTGTTTCCACTGTAGATACAACTTTTAGTAGTTTTTTAAAATTGTTAACTCATAAAATGCATTAAATTATAAACCTTTTTAAAATGCAAAATATTTATAAACATTTTCATGTTGAAAATACCCGCTTTCATTTCTACTTTTAGTTTTTTCATGTTAAAAATAATCGCTTTCATTTCCGGCTTCATTTTCACCTTGTTTAAAAAGCCTTGAAAATACTCCGACCAACTAATTTTTACTTAAGTAATGTTTGTGTGTTATTTATTTATAACTCAACTTAATAGTTCTATAGTATGGTTACATATTTATAACTCATTGAAAAAAAATAAAAATATAATCTTATAGTTGCAACACTTTTATAATTGGATTGCTTATTTTGTTTTTGATTGCATTGTACATTTCAATGTATCCACTTTTGCCTTTTGTGTCCGTCAGATGCTTTATCTATCCTTTCGCACTAGCACACATGCACTTGCCGGAGGTCTCGTTGAAGTTAGCCTCTACACACGGGTTTACCCGGTGTAGGGTAGGAGTCACATTTTACCTCCTCCATACCCCGCCTAGGCGGATTGGGTTTGTTGTTGTTGTTGTTGTACATTTCAATGTAAAAAGAAAAAAAGTATAAAAATGCTCATTTTGTTTTTTTATTGCATTATTTATTTCAATATATCTTAACTACATATAATAGAAATATAGTCAAAGGTTAAAGTGAAAATTGAAAGTTGAAAGTTGAAAATCAAAGTGATTATTAAATGTTGAAAATCATGTATGTAAGTTAAAGTTGACATCTTGATTTTCTGAAAGCTAATGGAGGAATGTTTAGAAAGTTAATGGAGAAATGCAAATTAATTGAAAACTAAATGAGCCAACCTTGCTAATAGATGAATGCAAACAATGCGTTTAATACATAAAAGAGCGTTGCTTATAATTTACTAGCTCATGACCCGTGTTTAACAAGGGCATTAATAAAAAAATACTTAAGATTAACGGAAAAATGTAATGAAAATATATATAGTTTGCCAATTCTATAATAGAGTAGATTAAGAAAGGGAGGAGATACTCACACCACATTTTTTGATTCATTCATCACTATTTATGCATTACAGTATTGTACAGTACAATACTGTAATGCATAAATGGTATAAATGGTGGTAAATTAATCAAAAAATGTGGTGCAATAGTATGATGCTTATGTCAACTATCTTCTTATAAAAAGAACCGACTACATTTTATATAAAGCCAACGAATACTTGAACAAAAGAGATACACCATCACATTTCCTCACAACCACAGCTGCATCATAATCGGGAGGTTCTAATTGTTAAGATTATGGCCTCAACAACCTCAAGTCAAGGCGGATGTGCTCTTGCCCCGCGACTACTAATGAAAAGGAAGTCAGCAAAGACCTTCTCAAGCTCGTGTTCTCAAGATGAAAATATCGAGTTTACAAAGGAGGAAGTGGATGCACTATTAAATCGGAGTTTAAGGGAGATACAACCGATGAAGAGATATAACCGTGTTATGTCATACTATTTCATTGATCATGATCATGAGAGGAATCTGGATTATTATGTTTTAATCGTATTAGTCATTTTCTTCAGATTTAGTAATGTTAGATTATATAGGCGATGATAGGTCAAAAATTGTGTATAAGTCATTTTCTTCTCAGACACACAAATTTTCGCACTCATCATGTGATCCTCTATATAATCTAACATTGCCAGGAATAAAAAAGAAAATGACTAATACACAGTTAAAAAAACATAATAATACCACAGTTCCTCTCATGACCGCAGAATAGTATGACATAACACGAGCTATACCACAGTTCCATAAGACCGTAGAATACCCTGCTACGGAAAAGGTAATATAAAATCCACCATCCTCAAACTCAAACTACGTTGTTGATGATTTCAGTAGGCCTATTTAGTTAATGGGTTTTCTTTGTTACTGATTTTCGGTGAAAACCCATGAGGATAAGTACAAACTACTGAAAGAGCATGCAATCTAAAGTTAAAGCATAAAAAACAAGAAGTTAATTGAATTTACAACTTGAACTTAAACATAGACAAAGATTTGAATCGCTTAAATATATTGACCTTAATCTATGTTGTTGTAATAGGATTCTCGTGATGAGGCATTCAAACAAAGAGATGTCGCAGCTTAAAGAAGTTGAAATCTTGAGAGGTGAATCAAGCAAGTGAGGAGGACCGTGAACGCCAAGTGTAGTCTAGCTTTTAATTACCTTTTAAGCTTATTTGTAATTTAGCATCCGATGGACTTTTGATGGTCGTGGTCCTTAGTCTATCTTTTAGTCAATTGCTATATTATGTTTCATCCTTTGGTCCCACCGGATGGGGCATTATTATAGTTAGCTAATTTTAGTGTGCCACATGGGTACTACTTTGGATGGGGATAGTTTTTCTTTGTTTTGAGTCAGATTCCGTTGTATGCCTTCGTGGTGCTATTTTAATAGTTTTCAATTAGTCTTTGCTTTAATTTCTTGTCTTGAGCTTTCTAATGTTTTAAACCGCTTTTTATAAAACCGCTTATTGTCATTTGTTTTTCATTTTCATAAAGACTCAAAAATACAAAAATATTGTCAGTTTTAGCTCAACTTATCATTTGCTTATTGTGTTGTCCAAATTCTACTTTTTAGTTGTCGTTTAGTCCGATTAAGTTAAAATCAGTCAAGTTCTATGGTTTAATAAGCTTAAAATGGAAATCTGATATTTAAGGGGGTGTTTGGATTTAGGTTTTGTATTGACTCAAAATCTGCTTTCAAGTCTATTGGTCACTTAGCTCATTAAATCTAGGTTTAATTTGGTTAAAATAATAGATTAGATTAAGTTTTAAGTAGACTCACTTAGATCTAAAGTATTTTTGTCAAAATTTTAAGTTTCATTAGTTTTAGGTCAAAATTGGTAGCTTATTTGGTTAATTACTTACTTAGTTAAGTTTAGGTGTTAATATAAAGTCCCTATAAGTTTATAAGTTAGTTTGATGTCATTTAGAGTCGGTTTCTTAAGAGTCAACTGCATTTTACAAGTTTTTTCAAAAAGGGTAAAAACATAAAACAGTCATCTGTCTTATCACTTTTTCAGCTTATCTTCTAGCTTATTTAGTAGTCAAAATATCATCAAAAGTGGATTTATGAGTAAATTAGTAGCTTGTCTTTATCTGTTTGCAATTTTTAAGGTCCAGCTAAATCATTTAATCAGCTTAAAATGGTCTTAAAGTGAGTGGTTCAGGACTGTTCTAAAAGGGGCAAATCTGTCAGTCTCAACCCATTAATTTCAAAAGCTAGTTTATAAGCTCAAACAAGCTCCTTTAAGTCTGAAAATTGGTACACAAATTATTTGCCAGCTTGTTTACATTTCCTGAGAACTTCAGCTTCTAGCTTAGTGCCCTAGAGCTTGTGCATAAGCTCAAAGTTACCCCCCTAGGTTGTTTGAATTTGTGCCTTGCCAAACGCACTTGACACACACACTATGAATTTATGGAAATCAATTGTCGCTGGTGCTGTTGACTGGCTATCCTTCGCCGGAGGTTTGACTTTCCGGTTCACTTGAACCTCGTTATCTTTTAAGTAAATTTATAAAAACCCTTGTTGTTGTTGTTAAATGTATATTGTAAATTGTATTTGTGTAGTTGAATAATGTATATATGAAAACAAATCATATGCTTAGGAACCCGCTATCCCTTATGTTTTACAACTTATTATAGGAAGAAAGTACAAAAGCCCTTTGGCCAAGATAGCTTGTGAACTGAAAAAGCCAATTAATGCTATTCCTGATAGGATAAGTAAGTGTTACGTCCCTTTGCTGAAATTGCCTGTATCAGGGTACGTCATGAAGGGAGTAACTCTGCTTCTGTTGGGGAGGAATGATATCCTTGATGATGATATTGATAGTTTTATGAAAATTGATGTGAATGATTTTGAAGATAAAGAGGAGGTTGCATATAGCGAGGCTGTGATAGAGATAGTAAAGAAGCATAGGGGCCGAATTGTGAGGGTTACTTAGGATGAATCTTCTTGCTGTTCATGCTATTATAGAGCCTGTTGTTGACATATGCGGAGTTAGTTGTGTTTGACGTTTGCCAAGAGTCTTGATGATATGGTCGTCATTGAAATTTATATAAGTCATGTAGTAATTAAAACTGGTTTTAGTGAACTGTAGCTTTAACTCTGGATTCCAAATTAAGCTTTTCTTCTAACTGAATATGTTATATGTTCAGTTGTAGGATCATTATATTTATGTGTTTGATGATTCGGGTGGTCTTGGGAGATCAAAATACATGTTTTCCATTTTATCTGAGAGAAAGTAGAGAGAAAGTATAGACCACTGTGTTCTTGCTAGAGAGTTACACAAATTGTAGAGTATTAGATTATCGAAACGCACCACCCTTCCATGGATGGAAGGGTATTTATACAAAAGTTGATCTTATGTTAAATGAATATGAAATGGTTGATCTCAACGACCTCCTATCGGCACAAACTGAGGATCGGTTGGCATGCTTTATACATAGTTGGGATAATATTTATGACCCGTCCTTCCTCCACGGTGTTGCACTTACGCTAAACTAAACTAATAACTAACTAATAAATCGTGATAAATAACGTAACCAACGACAAATAACGACTAACGACAAATCTCGAGCTAACTTATGCTAGATCATAATTGGGGTGACCGACACTTTAACATGGAATTTTCTAATTCCTAACAATCTCCCCAAGGGAGGTCACCCCATGAAATACATTTTGCTTCCTAGCATTCTATCTTTGACTTCGTTCTTGAGCTCGTAGACTTGAATTCTTCAATTCGCAATCTTTGTGCTTATGTAGTGATTCTTCCAAGTCCGCATAGATTAGTACTTTAAGTGGAGGCCTTTGAACCGATCCACATCTTTGATGATCTTCGAGCTTTCTTTGAGATCATCACCACAAGAAATCTCTCGGATCATCCATAGTTGTGTTGCCTTCATGTGATGTTGTGACATTCGGACCGACATGCTCACACTTTTGAATCATGACATCTTTCCATCGAGTAGCGGAAGCCTTCATCGGTTCATGATATTTGCGTTGAAGCATAAGCATAGTATGAAATATCGAGCCGTGTTATGTAGATATGCACCACCATGATTTCTTCAAATTAAGTGTGGATGCTTTGTGAGCATGCGGCTTTGATTGACTCTCAATTCGATCACCGCAACCGTCCAAGTGTACCGCAAACAACAAGCTAGCAATAAAACACACGAAAGTGTCTTTGACCACTTTCGTTGAATTGAGGTACACGCCCACGGTTCCCTCGCTGATCGATACAAGCATCGCCTGTGATCGTAGGATTCCTAAGAATCTCCTCGACAGGGTTTCGCACTGTTCTAGCTGTTCTCAAACCGAACATCTCAAAGAAGACAACACGGAGTGAGTGAACCAATGAATTGAGATTCACCGATTGATGAAAAATTGATTTGAAAACAATCGCGTATTGCTTAGAATAAAGAGTTTTGCAATGACGAAGGTTTTATGAGAAAGATCAATTTTCAATCAAAACACTTTTGTATTTGAAAATAGTACACAATCGACGTGCTAGTGAAAAGAAGAGATTCGCACATCGACCGGTTTTTCTAAAAGTATTTTTCAATCGAGATACTTTTTGAATTTTGAAAACATAAGTACACATTCGACGTGCTAGAAAAGAAGATTTGCACATCGAACGGTTTTTCCAAAAGTATTCGTCAATTCCATTCTGGACCAAGGTTGATTCAAGACCGAATCGCCCCATTGTTTCTATCCGCTTGTCACAAGTTTGATCTTACGAGAAGATCTCACATGTCACCCACCAAGAGCTTGTTTGATGTTGGCTCTAGAAGGATTTCCATCTTCATCGTGAATATTTTCATATCACTCGGATGTTCTGGCAATACCACAAGGATAATGCGTAGGACTCTTAATATGTACTTACTTTCCACATTGTGTGAAACAACAAGTCTTCAATAATTTAGTGTCCTAATGAGATATTGTGGATGATCTCTTGGCTCTAGACTCAATAGTGCATTTTTTGGTTCCTTTCTTGGAGACTAGGAGAGGGTCTCCTTCTTCAATATCAACAATCTCTAAGAGAAAGTCGATAGATTATGTAGGTTCCCGTGAGAATGAAACAAGCCCTTTTAAGAGGAACTTGAGTGGTTTGGGAAGTTTTAGTGCAAAGGCATCACTTTGGTCCATGATGTCTTGTCTTCAATACCAGTGTTACCTTAGTAACCACCAAGAGCATATGAATTGAACCCGGTTTACGCCTAAGGTTGAATTGATGGAGGGCTATTTCTTTTCACCCTTTTTCACATTCGGTTCTTTTTCATTCTTCAACCCCTTCATTGCTTACGAGACTTCATAACTAGAACCTTGTTGGGTTTATTCCAAGACTAGCTCGCCTCATCCGCACTCTTCCCATTTCTCATTTTCTCCTTTTTCATCATACCTAAGGACTCTACACTATCTAGTGGATTGTCCTGGTAGATCCCTCCGTTCGGCGGATCGTGGGAACAAATACCTAACCTAACCATCCTTATAACACCATGCATAAAGTAAATTTGGTCGGTCTTTTGGTATTGTTCATTCCTTCTCGAAACCAATTGAAAAATCATTTGGAAAACCAATCAAGGTACTTGTGATACGAGATCAAAGCATTTTGTACCTTAATAGTTTTGATCATTTAGAAAACCTCCCTCAACATGTGCGTATGATTTAGAAATTGTTTAGCACAAGGAGGCAAGAGGACTTTGAAATATTTTCTTTGATCACAATTTTCATACGAAAAAGCCATTTGATTTTCATGGTAAAATTCTCCCCTCAATATGTGCATAGGATATTTGAAATCATTTTATCACATAGAGGCAAGAGTTCTTTTAAAGCACATCCACAATCACAAGAGCCATTAAGAAACCATTTGAAAACTCAATCAAGGTACTTTATGTTAAAACTTTAAAACTTTTGTACCTCGATAGTTATGCTCCCTCAATATATGCTTCAAGATTCAAAGCTTTTAGCACATATGAGAGCAACAGGCACAATTAAATCATAACGATCATCATTCATCAAATTTCATAGTTAAATCACAAGTTCTCCCCGATCAAAAATATCAAATCCTTTGAGATTTTGGATCCCAAATGATTTAATAAGGTTTGGAAAACATGGGAGAAAATGTGGCCTAGTTTAAATACTCATCATGTTTTTGGATAAATCCTCCTCCTCAACATGTGCATTATGTATATTAAAATCGTTTGGCACATGGAGGCAGGAGTGCCTATGAAGGACTAAAACCAATTCCATTTAAACAGATAAGAGATTTAAATCACGATCTCTACCCCGATCAGAAATTTTAAACCATTTGAGATTAGAGATCCCAAACGATTTAAATCATTTAGAAAATTTTGGGAAAGACGTGGCAAGATTCAATTTTGAAAAATGATATATAAGGACCGATTTAGACATTAAAGATTGTTAGTGTCGGTATGATAGTTTTAAAGAGATCTTTAAGTAAAATAAAACAATTTCACAATCAAACAAGAATGTAAAAATTTCATTTTGAAGATCTTGATTCTAAAGAAAATCATACCATGACATAACATTAAATCTTTAGATCACCACTTTTAACGTACAAACGGACTCTTTTAAAGATATATTGTTTGAAAATATTTTAAATTAAATCACTCTCCCTCAATCGATGACCAAGTCGATAATTGAGTGACTTAAGTTTTGATAAAATGAAGTCCGTGATTTTCAAAATTTAGTCCAATATATTTTCAACACAATATATTCCATTTTCAAAACAATTTATTCAAATTTATTCAAAATTTTTAAAAATGGTATCCCGCACAAAGATACGTTAGTGGTTGAGAAGCTTCCATTGTTGTAGGGTTGGAAGAAAACCGTCGCAAATGCAAGTGAGACTTCTTCTTACGTTGCATTTTGAATGCCAACCGAGGTCCATTAAGCTCCGCTTCTTCACTTGTCAAGAAAACCATATCTTGATGCGGTGAGACCTCTTACGTTGCATTTATGCCAACTCTCCATAGAAGTCCAATTAAGCTCCGTTTCTTCATTTGTCAACCCAAGAAATAGTTAGCCTTTCCTTTCGGCATCCAATCATCTTCATTTGTGGGATCCGGATCGGGAACATTCTTTTATACCAATATACCTGCATACGTTAGTGAACACACATACAAATATATGGTGGTCGACAACACCCAAACATCAATCGACTAATAAAAGTCAATCCAACATATCAATCAGATCATATAAGGTATGGGAATAATGAGTTTATCAAACTATAATCATCTAATCCTAGCAATCATATCCTAGGCACCTAGTCCTTCAACATAGGTTAACATCATTTATAATTAAGCATATTAGGATAATTAAGAAAGCCCGTTAGATGATATAAGTTTGAAAGCATTCTCCCCCTCAATCAATGACTCATTTTTCTGAAAAGGTTTAAAAGCGCTGAAGTCATTGATTGAGTTTTCAATTTTTACTAAAACTCTGAAACTGATTGATTTTCAAGCAACTCATTTACCACCATTTTGTTAAAGCACCAAATATTTTTCTGAAGAATTTTAGGCGGAAAAACATTTGTGTAGGAACAGCAGTCCTTCGACATACTTTCCTTGTTTTGTTTTTAGGATAAGTGCACGAAATATTTTGAAAATAGTTTAAGCGTAGCACTTTCCTTCTTTAAAAACGGGTTGCTATCTCAAATAATAGCAAGCCATAGTTTAAGCACGGTCACGATCAAGTAATGTGCAAGCCATTTTTGAGCGCGGGTTAGCCAAAATAATGTATTTTGAAGACATGTATATAACATGTATTGAAAGAATATTTACACCTCCTGCTCGAACTTCATCTATGGTCCCGTGCCATTATTGAATGACATTTCTAAGACCGTAGATGTTATCGATACCGAAGACATGTCTTGGAAAACATATTTTTGGTATTTTTTCAAATTTTTCCGATTTTATGGGTTTTGAAGGTTTTATATTTTCTATTTTCTTTTTCTTGGTTTTATATTTTTCTATTTTGTTTTCGATAAATATATACAAGGATAGAGTAGATGATATAGTTAAAGAAGATGATGATACGAGTACCGAGATAAGGATATCGAGCAAGACGTCGTAGAAGATAGAAGTCATCAACTCTTAAACATTCACCACCAAAGCTTCCAAGGCTCTTGAATCAAGAAAGAAATTGAACCAACTCGAAGTGAGACTTTGCGCTTCCCCAAACCGAAAATCCTTAAGATGAGCAGATTCAAGCTCTATTTCAAGCTTGCATTAGCCGGTGCACAAGGAGGCACACCATTATCATAAATTCCCGCTCCATTTAAGAACGATAATCGAGGATCTCCATTCGGGTTATATCATCAACAAGAACAACGAACGTATCATCCCACTCATAAATAATCTTCTCAAATTTCTTTACCACTAAGGTCAAGCAATCCATTCCAAAAGGTGTCAAGAGAACAATTCCCAAGTAGTTGAATTGATGCGGTCCGTCTCTTAGTATAATGCTCAAGAACTCTCCCAATACACTTCATGAGGGAATGAAGAACACCTTCCCATGTTCACATTTTTCTTCCGAGATGAACGTGTATGAAGCTCAAGTATCCGGTATACCAATACACAAGGAATGAATAATCGATAACATTGAAGAAGGTGCCAAGTCACCGATTATCTCTCGGTGACAATCTGCGGATGTCAACACCGGAATAAGTGATTATATCTCGAATCACCGATTAAGCACTCAAGTGAAACAAATTGAGCATCCCCAATGTACACATTCTCTCCCCGATCATTGCGATACCATCGAAATCACCACATACTAGTGTACCTCTTTTATCTTCGTAAACTAACTCTTCCATCTCTTCCCACGTCGTTGGAATAATAACACAAAAGCCTTCATGAGTAAAACCTTGAGTTTCTCTCGCGGTCATGACATTTGTTTTCCGGGATATCTTCAATCACTTAGAAGAGTTAAGTTCATCAAGTTTACTCGTCATGAGTCAAACCTTGAGTTTCTCTGGTAATAACATTTGTCTTCCCGGATATCTTCAATCACTTAGAAGAATTAAGTTCATCAAGTTTACTCGCTTTGTGTTTATATGTAAGTCTCCTTTCTCCTTGCTGGTTTTGACATTTCGTAATCAAGAACTCATTGAATGCCGAATACTAGAAATTTGTTGAGAAGAACACTTGAACTCTTGTGAGAATCAACTTGTCAAGACTCACTCGACAATTT
This sequence comes from Chrysanthemum lavandulifolium, assembly GCA_022545495.1. Taxonomy (NCBI): domain Eukaryota; kingdom Viridiplantae; phylum Streptophyta; class Magnoliopsida; order Asterales; family Asteraceae; genus Chrysanthemum; species Chrysanthemum lavandulifolium. Next base: position 53,882,641 of record CM040243.1, read on the forward strand.
TATCAACCCTTATGTAGACAATTTGAAGTGACGATCAAGAAGAAAAAAAACGATATACCCTACTTGAAACCAAGTCAACTTCCCACATTTGTATCTTAAGCTTGCACCCAATGATGGAAGAACGGTGTAGAGAATTAATGCTTCAAGCAAATCTCTAAGTACTCACTACCCAAACAAAGTATGAGACATTAACACCTCTTGCGATTATCCACACCATCATATGCGTGTGACATCGAGTAAAACAAAGTAACTCCTAATAGTGATAGTTAACTGTGTCTTCAACCATCCACCTCGATCACGGTAACTAGATAAACCAAGTCTTCAACTCAAATTATTAAGCCCGAGCAAGCTATCAAATAAGAACACGCCTTTGTGAAAATCAACTTCAATCTCAAATAAGTGATAAATGATTAACTCAAGTAATCAACTTGAGTCAAATGTCTAATACGAATTAGTCAATAACAACGCCTCGAGTAGTCACAACTAAAGAATATGAGCAAGTCTAATTGGGAATTGAATCGACTTATACCATACTCCCAATTAGTGCTCTCCCTAAACCGACAACTGCTTGATAAATGCCCGATTAAGAAGAAGTCTTTAGATCGTTAAATGCAACTCGCCTTTAGTCTTCTAACATGTAGCGTAAAATGTAGAACCGATCGTAGACTCGACCTTCTTCAAGATTGTCCAGTTGGGGAATAGAAAGTTAACATCTTCAACTCACACAAAACAAGAACATCACCAAAAGCATCCCAATCAACTTACATCTTGCAAACCCTTAACTAAAATCCTCCCAATCAAACAAGAACGTAAAGATGTTCATCAAGGAAATCAAGAATCGTGCCGCAACGAACACACAAAATGGTAATACCAAGCAAACAATCACATCAAACAAGAACGAAGGTTGTTCGAATCATCATGTTGATGTATACACGTGAAGCATTAACCGGAAGCACTTTGTCGATAAACCCATCAATCGAGTGAAGATGTCAACCAACGGCTCTTAGAAGAACAACTCCATGTGAAGGTGACCCGATAAGAAGCTCGGTTCTTACATGAGTTTAGAGCCGTTTGACCATATATTCTCAAATATTAATCAATCATGCAAAATTTCACACTTCTTCTCCCTCAAGAATTGCATACGGAGATGCCATTCTTGACTAAATAAGTGAAAATCATCCAATGTTCTAATTCACACTTCTCCCGCAATATAAGCACATGATGTCGCCATCTTCATTATAATCGAGCACGTGGAATGAGAAAACAATCGGTGGTAGCCCGGTTCACTTTATTATTGAAGCGCATGGAAAAAGCATGAAGCATGTTGATGAGAATGGTCATTAATTAGAAGATTTCTCTTCGGAAGATAAAGCGCACCGACACGCACACTTTTCTTTTCTTTAGAGTACGAGGCTTGAACTATTGTGTTCAAACGTCATAAGAAGATTGTTCATTTCTTTTCTTTACGTCATAATCTCTCTCTTTCTCGCTTCTTAGCAAAACATGTAATCAACCCCATTATCATTCAAGAGGCTATTTGTCGTGACGGTGATGAAGAAAACCCAATATGATAAATTTGACCAAGTAAATTAACCCGAACTCGTGACTTAAACTTGCACATATGTAACAAAGAGCGGTGCCGAGAATTCATGCTCCATTGAATCTCTTAAGTACTCTATACTCTTCAACCAACCAACCATCAAGTAATAGACGTACATTACCTCTTGAAAATCCACACTTGAATGTGACACTGAGCACTACAACGTAACTCCTTAAAGTGATAGTTATTTTGAGGTGATAAGAGCCCAATTCCCCAAGTGGTAATGTAAAAGGTAAAGTCACTCAACAATAACTAGATTTCCAAGTCTTCGTTTTTGAAAATAAGTTCGAACAAGGATCCTGAAGAATCTTCATCCATCCATCCCCGATACCTTCAGATACTAAGTACACTCGCCCGTGATAATTAACTTCAACCTCAAATAAATAATATCGAATTAACCCTGTTGTCACATCTTTTGAACTGCTCAAATCTAGCCTTCTTTGATATTTAAATGAACTTTGATAATGGTTTCATCCCGACCATGGTAATGTGAGCATACCCCCGTAAAACATTGAAGTAACCAAACCGCCATGACGAATATCCAAACACACATCCAATTCATGAAGTACACCCCTTTATCCCTTCTTCGAAGTAGAAACCGTAGCACCAAAGATCAAATGAGATCCCGAATACACTTTCCTTTCTCCGTGATGGTTCCATCAATACGGATCTTACAACTCTATGGTTTAAACCGAAATAGTTTCTTCATGGATTTTACAAAACCAAGAATAACTCGTATGATAGATCCGAAATGCACCTTATTATTACTAGGATGTTTCCATTGTCACGGATTTTACAAGTCTATGTTTTAAACCGAGAAATAGGTTCTTTCGCGGGATTTTACAAAATCAAGACAAAACCGTAAACAATGTCAGCATGAATAATGACAACTTTGGTTTCGGTAAATATCTGTTTTAGGGGAACATGCAGTGGTTCATCAACGGTTCATAGTCGAACATCATCAGCATCATCAACCATCCAATAAACACTTTGGAAAACACATCATTCACACATTCTGTCGGCTGTTGCTGTGACCACTTGGTGAAGTAAACCCGATATGTCAAACTTGATCATGAAGTAGAATTCCCCAGATTTGTTACTTAACCTTGCACTAATCCTTGTGAAGAAGAAACGGTGTACCCAATGTACAAAACCTCTTGACATTCTCAACTGCGTGAGACACCGAAGTGATAGTTACGTTGTGGGTTAAACGAGAAAGAGTCACAACCGTAATTAAATAGCCAAGTCTTTATCACCCTCTATAAACGCCCAAACAAGTAAACGTGCCCGAAAACACTCACTTCAAATCCAAATAAGAAATACCGTCCAAACAACCCCGTAGTCGAATTTGTTCAATTAATTCAATCCGTGACAAAATATACTACGTGAAAATGCATAAACCAAACTATCAAGCCACACACATCAAATCTCATCATCACTCCAAATCATATCAATAAATCTCATCAACCAATCTACAACACTCAGAGCATAACCAAGACTAATCATCAACCCATCTGTTAAAATTAGCTCAGGCCGTGAATCTTGTATCCCTCCGTGAAAATATTATACCATGCCAAAATACCAGTTAAACAAAGAGATGCATCCAAAAATTTTGTAGCCAACAATGTCGGAATGCAGATTTTGTCCAATCATTCTTACCTACGGCCCAATCATCAAAATATTAACCCAAGAACCACACTTAGATGTATAAATGTGAAGCTCAAAATAAATAAATGAACATCACGATCCAGGAAGGCCCAAGTTACATATATACCAAACATGAATCAAACTTGATCCAGCCACAATGCAAGTAGAATAATATTCGGTTGGCCCATTTCAAAATCAAATAACCCGATCCATGACAAACTTGAGTAACCGGTATTAATAGGCAAAACCCTAAAATTTCTCATATCAAACACTAAACCTAATCTCTTTCTCAGAGAAAAAAAAAAACCGCCTCCCACTTTCAGACTTCACACAACTCATTCTAATCAAAAGGCTCCTCACAAGTCTCTCTTCCGTTTCTGTAATCACAACGCAGCAACAACACGACCTTGCCACAGGGATGGCTTGAAGGTCTCAATATCAACGCCACAGGGATGGTTTCGTGTAGGACACAACTTCTCTAACTTTGTTTATGTTGATCAATCGTGAGAATAAACAATTATCATACTTGATAGTTGATTATCTTCAAGGATTCGAATATTTAAAAGGATGAAATTCCAAAATTGATCTATGAGGCACACGTTCTTTTGTGAGTAGATCTTTCGAGATCTATGTGTTGTTAGAACCATTCACAAATAAGAACAAAGCTGAGATCTTGTAATATTAGTATTTTCTTTGAGCCTTTGACTTGTCTCTCATTAAAATTAACGAATCAAGTCACAAGAAATAACATCGTTGTTAAATTCTTTGACTTTTTGGCTCGAATAATGTCAAACATCCTTTAAATCAGTGATGAAATACTTTGTGTTAAGTGACCTTTGAGTCTTGGTATATCCTTGATAAACACGAAGAAATATCTGAGATTTGGTAGTGATTTATTAAATTAAGCTTTGAGTCTCGGTTGAAGTTGTTTTGTTTGAATAACAGCGACTTAGGATCTGTGATGGAATGTTTCGTGTCTTTAGACCCATGATGGTATTGATGTTTTTCAATTTTTGACACGACCAAAACTGAGATCTTGTTTTGATATGAGTCGAGTCTTGCTCTATTTTTGTGTTTGATATGGGATTGAAGTTAGAATATGATTGTAGTATGATGTTGATGAAAGTGGTATTCGGATCTGAATGAACCTTTCAAATCTTCACGTCTTCTGTTAGAGTCATGGACCAATGAGGTTATAATACTGAGGTCATGAGTCTAGTTTGGTATTCGTTTAGGTCTTGTGAACGTGATGTTAAAGTGTCGAGTCTTGGTGTTTTGGTTGAGGTCGAGACATGGTGTATGAAATATGGTCATAGTGGTTGAGTCTTGTTGGCAACACTGGTATAGAAGCTGAGGTCGTTTGAGTCTTGTGTTCATGGTCATATCTCTTTTTCATCTCCTTTCTTTTTCAAAAACAAGTCGCTACCTAATTTGCTACGACTAAGTCGCCACGACAAGTCGCTACGACTAAGTCGCCACGACTAAGTCGCCACGACTAAGTCGCCACGACTAAGTCGCCACGACTAAGTCGCCACGACTAAGTCGCCACGACTAAGTCGCCACGACTAAGTCGCCACGACAGCAAGTGACTCAATAGTCAACTCGCTAGGTAGATTCAGTGTATTTGGACATTTTTGACAAGTCGCTAGCAAGCTTTTTAATGTTTTCCGACCATTTTCCGACCACCTTCAAGATAAACCCAGAAAAAGGTGCATAAAAATGTCCCATTTTACCCGTTTTGACCACAAAAACTTAACCAGTTATGACCCATGTTGACTATTTCCGATGAGTTTTCCGGCCATCTTCATAAGACACCCAGATAATCATCATAAAAGTGCAATCTTTTGACTGTTTTGACCATGAATATAGACCAGAATGACCAAACCCAGATAACCTTCATAAGATCACTTCATTATTGACCCGTTTTTGACTTTTAAGATGACCAGATTCATAAGACCCAGTTTAATCAGTTTAGCAACTCTTATTGACAACTCGCAAACAAGAAAGTGACCAAAAACCACTTTAACCATTTGTGACACACTAACAGTTTCATAAACCCATAAGTAACATAAAGAACATTTTCGTGACCAAAAGAAAAAGGATACAAAAGGTGTTAAGAAACTGTTATGCCATAATACTTCGAAAAACAGAAATTATCCGGCCATCAAAACTACCAAAACAGATTAAACAAGGTACAAAAACTACCATAAATCATCAAAGCACACAAAAACCTTGGCTCTGATACCAATTGTAGGATCATTATATTTATGTGTTTGATGATTCGGGTGGTCTTGGGAGATCAAAATACATGTTTTCCATTTTAGAGAGAGAAAGTAGAGAGAGAGGGTGTTCTTGCTAGAGAGTTACACAAATTGTAGAGTATTAGATTATCGAGCACCACCCTTCCATGGATGGAAGGGTATTTATAGTTACAAGACTCACGACCTCCCATCGGCCTGTGGATCGTGGATACAGGTGGGTAAAGACCCGTCCTTCCTCCACGGTGTTGCACTAAACTAAACTAAACTAATAACTAACTAATAAAACAATAAATAACGTAACTAACGACAAATAACGACACGTACGAGCTAACTTATGCTAGATCATAATTGGGGTGACCGACTCTTTAACATGGAATTTTCTAATTCCTAACAATAGTTGGCACTTATTCTTTGTACAAGTATGTAACTCTCTTTTTTATTGCCCGTGTTGAACACGGGTTTTTATCTAGTTTTAATCTATAGAAAACAAACTATTATGTTTAAATAATCTAATAAATGAATGGGAATGTCCTTATGTCATTTGCAATTACTATCACTCACTGATCATTGCTTAATCAATTAAGTATTTTATGTGATATTATTAAACGTAAGTACGAATTTGGGACCTTTAAAATTTTAGGTCCTGGACTTTCGCCTGCCTATAATAAACCACATTTGTGATATTACCACACCTTTATAAGTTCAAATTTTATTAACTTCACTTCGCTGTAATGAAAAGTTTTTCTTTCGCTGTCATGATATAAGAATTCAACGCGCGTCTTCAAATCTTCATCATTTTCATCACTAAGTCTCGTAGTTTGGTTGACAATCGCGTTATACTTATTTTTAAACCCCAACGTCTCTCTTTTAAAACCCGACGACTCCTTTTTTTTCTAAACCCCAATTTACACCGTTACCATGTGAAAAGAAAGTAAAAGGCTCGATGTCTTAGCTGATAGGTTTAATGCAATGCACCATAACACAAATGACAGTATTGGCGGGTGCTACAGGATCGCGCCATAGGGCACTAAGGCCATCTAGAGTGGTGGGTGACCGCCTCACCATTAGTGCCAAGTGGATAGTGACCACCAAAACGGAAGTGAGATGTCACGCTCAAATTGCATAAGTTTGGTGACCGACTCACCAAAAGTGAGGTGCAAAAAGCGTGGGGCCCATTCCAGAAAGTAAATGTTTTTTATTTGTTTTGTGAGTGTGTGTAGGATATTTAGTGGTGTATATTTTTATAAAGTGCGTATTTTAAAGAAATGTGAGGAAAATGTGACCAAAATGGGTGAAAGGTGAGAGGAGTAAAGGGAAGTAAAATGAGAGAGAAAACTGATGTGAATGGTGAGCTGGTCACCACTACTTCTTTTAGCCTAACAAGCCCTATGGCGTTCCATACCTCAGTGCTCTTAAACCGAATAGAACAATAACTAAATGGAGATAATTTGCATACTTTTAAAAATAATTGAGATAATTTACTATAAAAACATATTTTGATTAATGCATCACAATTTATGCATTACAGTACAATATTGTAATGCACAAATTATTATACATGCATCAAAAAATATGATATAAGTATCAATTCCAATTATATAATAGCTCAAAATTGAGTGTCCTAATAAAATTGTACTAAGAGCACTTACAATAATAACGCTGAAACCGACGTAAAAGCCGCGTTAACCGGCGTTATTCGATGTTATTGTTGGAACTTCGGTGTTAAAGTGGTGTTAAACCACCGGTGTTAAAGCCCCAACGAACGCTTTTTTTTTTTTTTTTTTTTTTTTTTTTAATGCCCTTAAATGAGGGGTTGTTTTTGTAAATTGTTGAGAATGTTATTGTTGTAGGTGTTTTTTGGGGATGTTAAGGTGAAATGTTAAAGCTGATATGATGCTGACGTGGACGGTGCCGATGTGTTATTGCGGGGAATGCTCTAATAAATTCGCATAACTAAAAGCTTTTATAACCTCTTAAGTCTTAAGTTCTTAACCAAATCACAACCACATACCAAACGCACTTGACACACACACACTATGAAAGTATGGAAATCAATTGTCGCCGGTGCCGTTGACCGGCTGTCCTTCGCCGGAGGTTTGACTTCCCGGTTCACCTGAACCTCCTTATTATTTTCTAAGGGCTCGTTTGGTTTGTTGCTAGGAATGACAATTGGTATCGGATTTGGTATGGGGTAGAATGACAATGGATATGAAAAAGTGTATCATTACGATTGTTTATGTTTGGATGAAAAAATATGGTATGAAAAAGTGTGTAGATATTTGAGTTTTGTAGTGGAAAAAAGAGAGGCCCACGGGAATGGATTTCATAGACACCAAATTGGTGTGTAATCAATCTATGACTATGATATACTTATTTGATTCCCGGACCCACTAAACAAACACCTTGAATCGGAATGAAATCCATAGATCCATTCCGATTGGTGGATACCAAACGCACCCTAAGTAAATTTATAAAAACCCTTGTTGTTCTTCTTCTTGTGGTTGTTAAATACTTAAATGTATATTGTAGATTATATTTGTGTAGTAGAATAATAATGTGTTGTATATCAAAACTAATTAGTATATGCTTAGGAACCAGCTATCCCTTATGTTTTACAACTTATTATTATAGGCAAAAACAACAAAAGCCTTATGGCAAAGAGCTTGTAGGTTCAAGTCTCGTTGGAGATGTATGTGAGATAGATGGCGTAAATTGTAAAAAAAATTGTTGTTTGTAAAAAAAAAAAACAAAAGAGGTCACGGTTACCCGCGAGACTTAGTGGCCCTAAGTCTCATAAGAGGCCACGGTTCAAGCCTCATTTGGTGAACAACTTGGGATGGCCATGGAAAAGTCCGAAACGCCATTGATTACCGGTTAGGTCAAGATACATCAAGCCAAAAATTTTGACTTCCCTTCCCTCTCTGTTTACCCGTTTTAGATTAAGCATTAGTTGACATTGTTGTTTTAATGATGTACATTGTTAATTTAAATGAGCAATCACTTGTTATAACTTATTTATGTGTTTTTGAATTGTATAAAGGTTGTTTTTTCATTCTTATGATTTCAAACTTGTCATTTTTCTGATGGAGGTACTATTATTCTTATTTCAATTATTTCATGCTGTTTTTTCATTGTCGGTTTTCTTAGTTCTGATTACATAGTCAATGTGAAGTTATAAGTTGTTCTTCATTTTCTTGTATGGAACCTTTTTGATCTTTGGAAGATCTTCTATGCTTGTGACTTTTGCAAGTGATGTACATGAGTCTGATTTACCATGTCCTTATGAAACAACGGAATCTACCTACCAGACGCTCCGTTCACTTCTAAGCTAAATTTGGTTTCCGTTTATTGTTCAACGCACCACATAGCTTCCTCGGAGCGTATGAATCAAGATTGTTCGAGGTTTTTTGTCTCGTGTTCGTAACCAATGTACCATTTGTAATTGCGTAATCTGACAAAGTGGGTGTTTGGGATTGCTAACCCAAATTGGCAAATTCTTTATATGATTATCAAAGGGAAAACACACGGTTTTAAAATCGCCTTGAGTTTGTTTTGTCAAACTCTTTATTTGTTTATGTCTCTTAGAGCACTGGGTACAGTGGTGCCAAACTCTCGTCGTGCTTCGTGCCAAACCGCCACGTCGGCCAGCTTTTGAGTTTGGCATCGAAAAATGTTTGGCACCACATTTTGGGTATCCGCTTGGCACCAAAATTTACGGTGCCAAACTCGTTTTTTTTTTTTTTTTTATAAAATGTAAAAGAATATATTCTAAAATTACTTTATTCATTAAAAAACATTACAATAAAAAAACATTACAATAAAAATTACAAACTAGTTATAATTTCTCCAAACATGTTCCACAAGGTCATCTCAAGATCGTTGTGTATTTTGCTATATCCGAGTTCTTTGTGTTTTCGAACATGTAAATCACATCTTTCGTCCATTCCGTGTAATATCCGGCGTTGGATCAACGAACATCTCTTAAATTCACTACGTAATTTTCGCCTTCCAATATCATGTTATGCAACATTACACATCAATTCATGATCCTTGTCAAAGCGTTGATTTCAAAGCACGTGCGGGTTGTCGATAATTCCCCAACGACCTTGTAGGACTCAAAGCTCTTTCGATATCCTTTCTAGAACTTTCTGAATTATTTTAAACCTCAACGCTTTTTCGCACCTTGCAACGTAAAAACGCCACAAACACGGACCATGTTGGATAAATGCCATCGGCTAGATAGTAACCTTTGTTGTACACATGCCCATTTACTTCAAACGGGCATTCCGGAGTCAGATCTCGGCAAGTTCATCATCAAATAACGGAGAACCATATAAAACATTTAGATCATTATTTGCACCAGAACCCCAAAATAAGCATGCCATATCCATAACCGCTGATCTCGCAACCGCTTCTAACATAATAGTTGGGTATTTATGGCCACGCCTTTTGAATTGAGGGCTAAGGCTTTTGGGCAATTTTCCAATCCCAATGCATACAATCAATACTCCCGAGCATTCCCGGAGTCCATGTTTTTGTTTATGCAATTCATATAACATTTCAATATCGCCTAAAGTGGGCTTCCTTAAATACTTCTCAACGATAAAACATGTATGCATTTTGTAAAGTCGATTAAACATTGTCGTTGAGTTCGTTCGACAATTTGCAAGTACTCATCAAACGCATCGCGCAGGTCGCACGCTAATTGTCCGATAGCGTATGTGACCTTCAAAATAGGATCAATACTTTTACGACCGGTAGCATCATAACCATCTCTAAAAATTGAAAGTATTTGGGAAGGGTGGGCATCATAACTTAGAATAGCATTAACTATTTTTTAAAAAGTGTAGAGCTCATACGATACCTTCGTCGAAAATTTCTTTTGGATATTTAGGACCAATCTCCGTCGTCGAAATAGTCGTCGACAGACGTTCGCCGCCGCTTCTCGTTGACGTGGTATATATGCCCTCCTTTAGGACTCGATCTTGATCCACCGGCTTCTTGATTACACAAATTCATATATTGTTCATACTCTTGATACGAATCGAATATATCTCTCTCGGTCGTCTTTAAAAAATCTTCATAATTGTCTAAAGTGCTTCCGCCGAGGGATGGTTTGGATCCATAATGAAAGAAAAATGAGTGTTTTTGAGGTGTGAATTAGGTTTGAAGAGTGTGAAAATATGGAAGAATAAGGAGGGTTTTATAAAAAATTTGGGTACAAATTAAAAAAAAACGGCTATATAACGGCTAGTTTTTCAAAAAAAAAAAAAAAAAAAAAAAAAAAAAAAAAAAAAAAAAAGTCCGGTCATAAGTTTGGCGCGATTTCGTGGTATTTCTAATTTTAATATTATGCAATATCTATATCTATATAATAATTAATACTTAGTACTTAATCAAAATACAAAATTCAAGCTTAAAAGTGTCAATATTTGATAGATTAGTGTTAATACTTGCAAAAATTAGTGTTTATTATGTTGTGTTTAAGTTTGGACAAAAAAAAAAAAAAAATTAAGAAAACTCGAAAACCCAGTATACCATCGAAATTTGATCGAATTTGGACAATTTCGGAGATTTCAGAAATTTCACGAAAATCTCGGACAAAATTTGGACCAATTTCAGGACTGGTATACCAAAGGAGGACCGAACCAAAATACCACCGGTATACCACCGAAATTGACTACAGGGTGTAAGCATGCCCAATCTTACTATTCTGCAAGTTGTATCACTCTTTTAAAGCCCGAGTCGACGGCTACTCTTTTAAAGCTCGACACCGCCACTTGAAAATAAGAAATTTGGCTATCGAGTGTCACAGAAGTGCTCGACGGCGTCATGATTAGCGACGCCGTCCCTTGTATTTCAAAGACTTGAGTGTCTCGATTCTTGACTTTGGCGATTTTCTTCGTATATATGCGCCTTTCCGTCCAAATAAGTGTCATTCCAGCAATTTGCCTTCAAGAGACCTAAAAAGTGAAAATGAACGATATTAAGTAATAACGGATACAAAAGTGATCAAATAAGGGCTTAAACGACCCCTCAAAAAGGTACATTTTAAAACCTTATCAAACGTATAAAGACATGGATGTAAGTTACTGCTATATCTCATTTGTTAAGTTTTGTGAAGAAAGAAATTAGACTAAAATACACTGTTGGTCCCTAAACTTGTACTGAAGCATCATGATGGGACAAACCTTGCATTTTTTATCGTTAGCAGTCCATTGACCAATTTTCTGTTAGTCAACGTCTGTTATTTTTCTCATGTGCCTTGCACATGAGGGCAAAATGATCATTTCATTGTTTTGGTTAATTATTTTGGTGGTACTGTTACAACCTTAAGGACTAACTGTGTATTTAATCAATAAAATTATACTATCACTTAGGGGTGAGCATGGTTCGGTTTGGTTCGGTTTTTGTATAAAACCGAAACCGAACCAAAATTTTCGGTTTTGATTTTAGAAACCATTCGGTTTCGGTTTTGTGTCGGTTTGGTTTTTCGTTGTCGGTTTTTGTTCGGTTTGGTTTTTCGGTTTTCGGTTTCTATACGACTTATCGAGCTTTTCTTTTCAAAGTAGATTTGACATATATCATACAATAGAACCATATCTTAAACCGCACAACGGTACTAAAACGGTAAAGAACCGTTTTAAATCAAGTGCCAACATTCTCAAAGTTGCCTCCAAGTTCCAAGGATTGGTTAGAGCTTGAAAGGCATCAAACAATTGAAGGGTGTGTAACGAAAAAGAATGATGTTGAAACAGTTCTTCAATCTTTGATTTAATTACCATCTTCAACACGAACAACCATTAACATTCAAACTTAATGTGTTCTTGTGACATTTGTGTACCCATTTTTTAACCTTAAAGACATTTGTGTTATGTATATTGTTATGAAATAAAATATTAGCAGAGTTATCACACATTTGAAATGCATCATTAATAACGGTAATGTAAAGGAAGATATCGAGATAAAATACTTATTTTATTTATGAACAACAAGGCAAGAGATATTATTTTGACTTTAAATGTCGGTTCGGTTTCTATTGGTCGGTTTTAAAGCTAAAACCAAACCAACCAAAAACTTCGGTTTTTCAAAATATAAAACCGAACCGTCGGTTTTTCAATCGGTTTCGGTTTTTTTGGTTTCGGTTCTTCGGTTTTTTTGGGTTTAGGTTCGGTTTTTCGGTTTCTTGCACACCCCTACTATCACTATTACCCTCTCTTTATCTCTTTTTCCTGCTTCTCTCTCTAAATTTCTGCTTCTCTTTCCAAAATTAACACCATCACTATTCTCAAATGTCATAAACTCCTCGACAAAAAAACATAATCTCAATCAAACACAATCACAAATCTCTCCCTAAAATTAACATCATCACTATTTTCAAATAATGTAGGTTAGATTAAAGACCCAAAAAATTAACTTCGATTAAAGTCAAAATAATTAAAGTCATTCGTAGTTAAACACCTAAACATCCTCAAATCTTATTATCAATAATCTTATTAAACACTGCTACCGCTTGGTTGAAAGTGAGGAAAGTGAAAGGGAAAGGAAAGGAAAAGGAATGCGAAGGAATGAGTGAGGTGGGTAATCAATCTTTACCCTCAATTTATTCTATAATGGTTCATTACCCATTACGGGGTAATCAATCCCTTACCCCTCCCTTACCAAGCACTAATTAATAAGTGATGTGGGCCTTTTTGAATACCTTACCCATTTCCCACCCCCCCCTAACCCCCAACCAAGCACGCCCTTAAATGTCTAGTACCCACTATTAGTGACAAATTATGCATATACATGGCTACCACCAATATAAACGTTCTGATCTTGACATTATAACGATAGATGAAGCAGCAAGCATCAACGTCATCATTAGAACCTTCAAATTGAAGCTAGTTATAATAGAACAAGAACGTTGGTATATTTACAACTTAGTTTCCAGCTGGTACAATTTTTTTACCTCTAAGTAAATAGTTTTTACTTTTTAGCAAAAATATAGACATACAGTGATCTAATGCATTCTACTATATTTGTTTGGGAATTGATATTGACACCACATTTTTAGATTAACGATCACAATCACATGCATTCTGAGTTAAGACTGTATAATAATCTAACGACATTTGTGATGCATTAATTAAAAAAATATAATATGACTATCACCTCCCTATTTGTTTGTATGAACAGTATTTGTTTTCAATCAGTCAAAAACGGCTAGTTCTATTGGCACGCTTAGTCCTCCTATTTACACTGATAAAATATTAAAATTTTTTGTAACGCACAAACTTTTATGAAAAAACTTCCTATCTCAACTTGACATTTCACATTTTTATATTACTGATATTAACCATTATTTTCTTTTTACTCACGGTTTACTCATGTCACCTATGTGATGTTTAGTATTTTTCTTCTTAAAAATAAATAAATAAATAAATAAAAATCTAACAACTCATTATAAACGAAAGGGCAATGTTTTGAAAACCGGGTTTATAATCGCCCCGGTAGAGTCACCGGTCACTGGGTCAATCGGTTCGACCACGGTCAACCTAGGTCAACCGGTTCAACCACGGTCAATCCGGTCAACCTGGTTCAATCACAGTCAATCCGGTCAACCGGTTTTATAAAAAAAAACCCAATCCGCGGCCGAGAATCGGGTTGACCCGGCCACTTAAAACCCGAGAGGTCTAAGAGGATAAGAGAAATAAATATTCAATATGTTAGATATGCAGTAAAGTTGTGGAGTAAACTGATCTCGAAAATATTATCGATTTTCATAAAGTTTAGTATGCAGTAGAATTATGAATAAAGCAACATGCTAAATTACAATAGATAAATGATTAAATTAATGCATACGATATGTTAAGATAGTGAAAATTGTATAAAATCTGTCAAAAAATAATTGGCAACAGGAAATAAAAAACAAAAATATTAGATTTTAAATTGTGATATGACAGATTTGATTAGATGGAGTGTCAAAACGTGTCCCTATGATGATGTAAAATCAGGAGTAGGCTATCATTATTCGTCATCATGCTCCGCCGCTGAATCATTTCTGCCTTGATTTATCATTTATATACACCCAAAAGAATCTAAACATTGGTAGTTGTGTTATTTTCCTTTTCTCGAATTTTGCAGCAATAAATTAATTAAGTGAGACCCTAACAAAGATCTCCAATGTTATCACTAAAAATTTACACTAAAATAGTGTAAAATGAGCATTTTTATAACATATTCTCGCACCAAATAAAAGTTTCTTCAACGATAACACTAAATTTTAAAGACTAAACATTTTTATTAATCTAAAGTACAAGTCGACACGATAAATTAAAAACTAGTTAAAATAACATATATCGATATTACCACCGTAAACGATTGATCGAGATTTACAACAGTATAGTTTATATAAGTTATTTTTGGTTTTTATAGGTAAGTATCATTGTTTTAACAAATATGTTGAGTTTAAATAAGATGAATAGTATTAGTGACAAATATAGTGTAGCACTATATTTAGTGTTTTACTATTCATATCACTAAGTTAGTCTTAAAGATAGTCCAACATTGAAGAAGGTTTTTGTATATTTTGAATCACAATTAACGCCAACATCGGAATCTTTAAATAACAAAGCTCAAAGTCGCAACTCATGATAAATATTTCTTTTTTTCTTTCTTTTCGCTTATTGCTTGTAGTATTTTTTTACTTCTACATGTTAATTTTATCCGCAATTTATTTTTATTGCATGTATAACGCCACTTATAATTTCATAAGAAGCTTATATTAAAGTAATAATCAACCAATGGAGGCATATTATGATCTCGTACCAAAAAAAAAAAAAAAAAAAAACAACGTAGTAAAATTAGATGCAATAAATAAATAAAAGATAACATTTATTTTGTGTTACTCTTTATAACAATTTGTATGGTTTGGTACGATCTAAGCTATTAATGCATTCATAATACACGATACGCCGGCGCTTTTGACACGAGATATATTTTGGGTCAAAGTACTAGGAATTTTATTTCTCGTGTTTAGCCTCATAAGTCTCAAAATAATAAATTTATATAAGTTCATGAAGTCTCAAAATAAGTTGGAAAATTGTGACTTATAATAAAAGATATAAAATATTAATTTAGTTATGTATGTTGTTACCATTTTTTATTAAAAATATTATAAAGTTTATACATTAATATTAATTTAGTTATGTATGGTGGTCCACTGCCACGATATTTACCATATCGGTTAAATTTATCGTTTTAGTCAAAATCGGTCAAAAATCGGAGCTTGAGGTCAAAATCGGCCTAGGCGACGGACCGGCCATGGCGGCTATGGCGCTTGGCGGGGTCAACAGTATAATACCGAATGATTTTTACAACCAGGTTGGTCCAAAGATGTAAGCAATGACACCTTCCCTTTACGCACACGAGAAACCCCTATCTCCTGACAAGACTCAACCCGAGACTCGCCAAGAGGATAAAAATCTCCATACCGCTAGACCAATTGTTTACCCTTAATCAATCAAAATAATTGCAAAGAAACGAATAAATTAGTTAATCGTCAAAATCGTTTTTTTTTTTTTTTTTACTCGTTGAAAATAAAAACATTAATTTATACTTTTTTGGTAAACTACTTATTCGTATCGAATAAGGTAAATAAATAGGAAAACAAGAACTATAAAAATTAAAAATGATGATTTAGTTATAACAAAAACAAACAAACAAACAAAAAGAGGAAGAGAGAAAAAAAAGAAAAAGAAAATAAAGATTGTCTAAATAAATGCAAACTTAGAAAGTAATGACTGGGCTAATAATTTAATGTGTCTTTTGATGTAACAAGTCAATGATAATATAATTATTTTGGTGTATTTAGACACATCATTTATTTCGGTCACAGATTTTAAATCGAAATCATACTTAGAGGGCAAGTTGTCATAACAAGGCCTACCCTTTTATCTGCCATTTTTCAATCACATCAACATCTCACTTCTCCACAACTAACCACAATAAACCTCCCTCACTCATAACAAACCTCAACCTCTTCATTTGAAGCTCACCACTACTACTTTATTTTTTTTATTCAAATTTTCATATAAACTAAATTTATTTATTAAAAAAAATACGAAACAATATATTTAAAAAAAAAAGGTTATAAATTAATAAAAAATGTAGACAAAGAGGCTGTGAATCATCCATTTTCCCGACCTCTTATTTATTATCCACTAAAAAAAAAAAAAAAAAAAAAAAACGTCTTCTTCAACCTCTACAAACTGGTTCACCATGTGTTTAAAATCCAACTCATCAAGAACTATATGTGCTAATTTTAAGAGAGATTTTTTATTTTCAAATAAACCATATGTTGCTTTTGTCATATCCTTGCTTCGTCGTCTGAACGAAGCACCAAGCCACGTCGAGCTTCGCCGGTGTGGCGGCGAACGACGGCGAACCGCCAGCTCGGACGACGGCGAGCTTCAACGAAGCGACACCTTCCGCTCTTATAAACAGACCATACATCAGTTTCTTGAAGTTCTTCAATAATCTTGATAATAAGATTTGAGGATGTTTAGGCTGTTTACCTACGAATGACTTTAATTAATTTGACTTTAATCGAAGTTAATTTTTTGGGTCTATAATCTAACCTACATGATTTGAAAATGGTGATGATGTTAATTTTAGAGAGAGAATAATGATTGTGTTTGATTGAGATTTTTTTTTTTTTTTTTGAAGTTTATGATATTTGAGAATAGTGATGATGTTATTTTTAAAGATAGAGCGAAATTTAGAGAGAGAAGCAAAAAAAAGAGATAAAGAGGGTTGTGGTGGTGATGGTATAATTTTATTGATTAAATACACCGTTACTCCCTAAGGTTGTATCAGTACCACCAAAATAATTAACCAAAACAGTGAAATGACCATTTTGCCCTCATGTGCAAGGCACATGGGGAAAATAACAGACGTTGACCAACAGAAAATTGGTCAATGGACTCCCAACGATGAAAAATGCAAGGTTTGTCCGATCATGATGCTTCTGTACAAGTTTAGAGACCAACGGTATATATTAGTCAAATAAGAATAAATGAAAGAAAAACAAACAAGCCGTGTTCTCGAGTTGATAAGAAAATTAAAAAAGAAAAAAAAATATAATTACAATTATGCCATTTAAACATAAAAAGGCGAGGCACTTTATTTTAGATACCTTTAAATTAGTGCATACCAATGGACAATTATGGACCGTCTGATCAAAAAAACAAATTTTAAGAATAAAAAACACGGAAAGACCATTTTTGTAATTTCTGCAAACTTACTCTACCCAACCCCACCCTCAAACTGATCACCTACAGGATCACAAGTCACAAACTCACAATCACTTTCTCTCTCTAAAAGAAAACTTCAAAATAAAACAAAAACATAACTAATCATCTAACTTTAACTGTCAAAATCAAAGAAAACACATAAAAATGAACGAATCAAGGCAATCAGAACCAGATCCGGGGGAAAAAACATGGTACGGCGCTCCCGATTCATTATTTTGTTATTTATTAACTATTTATTGTGATTGTATACATCTATTTCTGTTTTTCATAATGTTTATGAAGATTTTTTTTGCTTTTTTTATTTTATTTTTGTTGTTTATTAATATATACAGAAAAATGAATTTGTTTTTGTGTGATTGTGACATGCTTTTGGTTGTGTTTTTTAGTTTACATTTGGTTGAGTTTCTGAGTAAAACACTCTGTATACATGGATGCATACTAAGTGTTGATTAAATGTGTGAGTGAAAAGTATCATACGTGTAATATCACCAGTGATATTTGAAGCTGAACTGTATATATGTATTATCACTAGTGATATTTGTATTATCACTTGTGAAATTTTTGTTTATTTGATACGTTTTTTTGTTTACTTGTTAAGATTTATTATATGTCATGTATAGTATCACTTTTGATATTTTATTGTTATTGTTTTGTAATTATAGTTAAACTTTTTTTTTGCTAAAAGTTTTGATGATATACTATTTACTGTGAGTAAATGCAGTTCTGCCGTCATTCAAATTTTTGACTCCATCTCCAGAGCTTCATAAAAGTAAAGGTATACTGTAACGTATAAGCATGTCTAATTTAGAAGAATTAACTTTGATAAAACCCAGAATGTATGCGGCGTACTTGATTTAACATTTAGCTTATGTGTTATATCACCATTGATACATACACATTCAGTATAATGTGTATGTATACTTTTAGTAGAATGTTATAATGGCATCCCTAAAAACACGGATATCTATTCTACAGTATGAACACTTTGATGTTTTTGTAGATTTTAGTAGTTTATTGAGTGATTGTTGTGAAAGTTAGATGATAATTGTGATAATATGAGAGACTTAACAGCTAAAATAAATATTGTGACCAGTAACATGCTTTTGTTAGATTTGTGGTAGATATATGCATAATGGATAGATTGGGCATGCTTGATATGTTTAAAAGCGATATTTGACTCTAGTATTAGTTGATAGTATATCACCTATGATACAATAGTTCCAATGATTGCTTATTGTTAGTATATCACATGTGATACAACAATTGCAACGATTGCATATTTGTAGTATATCACCTATGATACAATAGTTGTAATGATTGCTTATTGGTAGTATATCACCTGTGATATAACAGTTGTAATGATTGCTTGTTGGTAGTATATCACCTATGATATTTGATGACGTATACTTATTCAGTTTATATATCACGTATGATATTAAAAAACAATGAGCTATTCATATACTAACATGGTATATATTTTATGCAGATTTGAATATAAAACTCAGAACTATCAAGAAGCAAAAAAGCATGGGTTGAAGGCGAAAGGAAAAAGACCTTCACGAAAAAACAACCAAGTCAAACTGAAAAAGTGAACAAAAAAACAACATCGTCACCGACAACACTAAAAATACCAAGCAAATTAACAAAATCCGCTGCTAGACATTTAAGCTTAGAAAACACGAAGAACAAAAACAGAAGCAAATACGCCACCAACAAATACTTAAAGAAACTTCTGTGATATCATCTGTGATATAACAGAATCTACAACCACCAACACCAGAAACAATAACTGTTGAACTGACAATAGAGACTGCATGTAAGAAAGCAAAGACAGTTGCAGAAAAAGAAGAAGATGAATGAAGAAGAAAAAGAAGCTGCAAACTAAAAAGAATGAAGTGGGAAAGAAGACAAAAGGAGGGGATGCTCATAAAGCTGGCAAGAAGAAAGTTATAGAAAATAAAAAACAAAAGCATCAATTAGTAATTTTCTTTTGCTACTTAAATTGTAATATTCTCTTGCTACTTAATTGTAAACAATGATAATTTCTATTCAGCTGTAAACAATGCTTTTGGTTTATCTGAATATAACCTTTTTTTGGTAATTTTATTAGAGTATCACAAGTGATATTAATGAAAAGTCAGTTAAAAATACCGTTGACTTCATGAAGAAAACTATGAAAATAAAAACATGACATTTTCTCAAAATCAAACAAGAATAGGATTATTAAACATTGTTTTGAGTAACATAACGATTCAGCAAGAAAGAGGTCAACATATATATCAGTTAAAGAATAATATCACAAGTGATACATGTCGGAAACAAGTAAACACATAAATGACGTAAACATTTCATCATTTTCATGCTTTATCACAAGTGATAAAATGACAAAATATTTCATAAACTCACAAAGACATCATAAAAATTAATTCCAACTATTTATCACAAGAGATACATAACTTCTAATTTATGACAAAGACGGGGCTTGAAACCAGGAAGCTCAGCTGCAATTGCTTTTCGCACAACACCATCTTGACCAGTTACAATGATATTTGGATGACCCACAAAAGCTTTCTTGAATGCTTAGAGTAACCATACACAAGATTCGGTGTTTCGCTTCTTAAGCGACGTAACCAACATTAACACATCTATCGTGATTGTCAATTACGATAAAAGGCACAAAACCATCATATACCCGAAAGAGAAATATCTCGGTGATAATATATACAAAATGTACAAAAAACAATGAAATCTCACATGGGATATTACAAATTAAAAAGCATACTTGTTTGTTTTGCATGTGGCATAAAAAGAGACGCTATCACCAAACTATGTGTGATTGCAATTTGCAAAAAATGGCTCCATCAAACAAAAGAATCAACAACAAATGCAACTGTGGTTCAAAAAAGCATAACAACTCCACAAAACAAATTGAAGAAGCTCAAACAACTTTGATATCGCCTGTGATATCATAAGATCCTCCATTACCACAACTGATTCAATAAAATAAAAGAAAGTAGACACACCATATCACTTGTGATATCAAATGTGATATCACATTTGATATCACCTGTGATACAACTGAGAAACCAGCAATACAGAAAAGCAAAAAGGAGAAAAGCGTAACCTCAAGTACAACGCACTCGGTCTTCTTATCTCTGAAATTAACCGAATTACATGATTCCAAACCGGGTTTAAGTTGTAATCAACAACCTTTCTTTTGAACTTTTCAAGTGACCGAATATATGCAATCACATAAGGATCAGACTTCCCAATCATTTCCATGTTTTTCAAATTATTTTCCTTCACGATTGTTAAGGTAAGCAGTCCTTGTGGCTTAAGCTCTAGGTTACTACGCAATTATCGAACAATACATCAAATTTGCATCACCTCGGATATAGAGCGATGGAGAAAGCAAAATACAAAACGCACTAAAATAATTCAAAAGGACGCCATTCAGAAAAATGAAAATAAGCATCAACTAATGCAACATATGATATGATTACTCAATTACAATAACTACAGTGCACTTTGATTAATTCCCTAAAGCTTGTTTATTCAAATAAGTATTTTTGATTTGGTTATATATAAAATGATGAACAAACAGGAACATGTGATTGCTTCTCAACTTGTACATCCCTCTCTCAGACATTTTGTCAAACACCTTCCATGCATCAAATTTGCATCAATCACCCATCCCAAGATGATATCGTATTCAAACCTAATGCTACTTACAATCTAAACATAAACTAAAAGTATCAAATAAACAAAATTTTACAAATGATAATTCAAATATCACTAGTGATAATACACATATACAGTTCCACTTCAAATATTACCGGTGATACTACACGCATTTATACATAGCGATTCAAAACAACAATCGACATAAAACAACATTCAAATGCGTTAAAAACAAAATTCAACTAACAACTTAATTAATAAGCGAATTACATGAGCAAATAACAAGATTATCATTCATTTTCACTCACACATTTCATCAAACACTTGGTGTGCAACTTAATAAGAAGGAATGTTAACAACTTGAACCACATAATTAACAACCGATCAACAACATTATCAACCGCGACAACATCAATCAAATCACCTTGTGAAACAAATGGCTCATTCAAATCAAAAGAAGACACAAAAAAAGGATGATATGATCGAGAGGTGATGATGAGATGATGATCGGAATGGTGATGGTGATTGGAATGGTGATGGTGATCTAACTGGTGATGATCAAAAGTTAATAGTTGATTGGAATAACTACTTTTTGGAGGGAAATGATGAGAGCAGGTTGAGAGGAAAACACACAGTCTCTGTGTGAAAAAATGAAGCGAATAAAAAAAGAAAGAAAGAAAATGCTTTATATAGTTGAGAGAATTAAGGTTAAGTATATTAAATCTTAGGTTAATCCCCACCATTAGATCAAAATAGATGGATGGTAGGGATTTGTTCATTTGTAAGCATCAAAATAAAGGTAAGCAAATGAAAATTTCTCTAAAAAGGCATATATAATAGATGATATCTGAAATAGCGAGGGTTATATTGATAGTTTATAACAACCTACTTGTAAATTTGTTTTCGTTCATATTTAGCGGAAATTTTTCTAGAAAAACTTTTAACTTTCCTGTCATTTTATTTTCTTTTCTATTTTCATTTTTAAAATTACTCGAAAGACAATAATTTATTTATTTCACTTTATTTTCTTTCTTTTCTTTCGGAATAAAACACAAAACACAATGTAGGACGCACAATAGTGTATTACGAGTTTTGGAACCCGCACGACGCAATGGATTCTTAAAGGACATGCTTTGCAACGACAATTAAACCTCGGGCTGTTTTGCCAAGTTGCGAAAGATTATTAATGCTAAAGGACTTACTGCGTGACACTGAACCTCGAGGGCTGCTGTTTTCGCTAATTTGAAAAAGTGTGCATTTAATGCACTTAATTGTGTGTGCATTTAATGCACTTAATTGTGCTACAGTATATAGAGATAATAGAAGAGTTGTCAAATGGAGTCGAGAAATGTTTAATTCTTACACATATCATTTTATTTATTCTCCTAATTTCATCATCTTTCCTGTTAACGATAAGTATCAAAATGCACATTCTTTTAAGAAATTCCAAAAACTAAACCTTTCATCAATAAGATATCATTGTGAATGTGTGACGAATCAATTTTTTTCTCTTCTGATTTTCTGTTTCAATAAAAGCCAACTTACCATCTTCTTTTTTCTTTTTCTTTTTTTTAATAGGCTCAAATGGCATTTAAAAGTAACATATATCACATTTCTAAAACGTAAATTATTAATCGTCAGGGGCGTGCTTAAGACGGCCTAAAAAGGGTACCTAGTTATCTTAATACACTCATTTCATTTGTAGATTTACATTATTAGTCTAACTATACAGCTTTTGTTATCATATTCATAAATTTTCTTTGACAAACGTGTTTTGGGTCGCAAGTCACAACCAACCCACCTTTGACCCATACTAATGTTAGATTGGAATAAGCGATCCTGTAGCAATGATAACAACATGTTTTTTAGAAGGATTTTTCTAACTTGTGCTCTAACAGTCAGTTCGTGAGATCCATATTAAAAGAAAAGAAAGGAAAGAAAAGAAGAGAAGGAATCCACTTTCTTTCTTCTCTCTTCTTCCCAAATCTGGAAGGAAGAAAAATAGCATGTATCTTCTTCCCTCTTCTCTTCTTTTCTGCAGTTAACGATCTTGAGAACACCACCTTCTTCCTCTTCTTTCTTTTCTTCATTAAACCAAACTCATGAACATAGTGTAAGGCGCGAGTTAAGACACTAAGCGACATCGGGACCAAAAAAAGACACGGGATCTGTAAAAGACAATTTATGTGGATCCCCGTGTCCTTTCTCGCGGTTCAGGTGTCTTTGGTAATATGCTGTCTTCTTCAGTACATACGTTAGACAAACCCTTTTAGAATAAGCATATCTAGGAAGGTGTACGCATG
The DNA here is from genome assembly GCA_022545495.1 of Chrysanthemum lavandulifolium. Lineage (NCBI taxonomy): Eukaryota > Viridiplantae > Streptophyta > Magnoliopsida > Asterales > Asteraceae > Chrysanthemum > Chrysanthemum lavandulifolium. The sequence continues at coordinate 53,906,432 of CM040243.1, forward strand.
ATGGGCCCCTCGTATAAACTTGAAGTTTTTACCAGAAACAATCTACTTATACAAATTAAGCCTATATTGCCAGAATTGTGTCGACATTACAAGAGGATAAAGTGCAATCGATATGCACACAAAGTTCGATCTGCATGTTTGTAGTGGTAGATGCAATAGGGAGTATACATATGGGTTACAATTAGAATAACTTTTTAACCAAAGACGAACCATTTTTAGGTTGAAAATGCCAGAATTGTATCTGAGATTACAAGTGGAATAACTGCTGTTACGTGTATTATATAGCGGGTTGCCTAATGTTTTTAGTAGCAGATGCAACAGGAAGCACAAAGAAGGGTTCAATCAGTGATAACCAAATCAAGAAACATACATAATGGTTCTAGACTGTAAGAATAAACTTGCACAGTGTTCTTGCTCCATCAGAGCTATTGCAAATTACTTCAGCCGGGTAGGTGCCAAGATTTCCTTCTTTGATGGCCTCTATGGTCATGTAGAAGTGGTAACCCGTGCCAAATTTCAAGTAACTGCATACCACAAACTCGAAGTCATGAAGGTTGTTGTGTTCACCCTTCTTAACATGCTAACGAACATAAGTTTGTTTATATGTTACAAGACAATGAGAAAAACAAAGGGAGTCTCAAAAGCTGAAAGCATGTGGAATAGAACCATACCATCTCACAGGCATTGTTGAAGGCATTAATAGCAAAGTTACCTAACGTTAACAATAGGATGATTAACTTCAATTGACATTTCCTCAACAGATATGGAATTTAGTAGGTCAACGTCGGGCTGCCAGTTAAAACGCACGAAAATGTGTCATGAAATATGTAAATGAGAATACACATCAAAACAAAAAGAGAAATGAAACATACGGTCTCTTTATCAGACTTTATAAATTCCATCCAGATTTTCTCCTCATTTTCTTTAGGGAGATTCGTGGTTGGATCGTTTGCGAATAGCATACCTGCTGAAAGAGAAACTTACCAATTAAATTTTTAACTCATTTGTGAACAAACAAAGATAACCCACAGACACACACATCAATGAATTAAGAAAATGGCCAAAAAAAGAGTAAATTAAAACCACTTCCTAACACCACATTCAGATCTACCAAGGGGATGGGCATCGCACGATTTGGGATCTCCTTCACAGTCTCGCTTTTTTTCACATGAGGGATCCAATGAAATTCAGGAGAAATAAGACTTTCCTTGGGAAACTTGCATATGTATGTACCCGGCTGAATATGACCAAACAAACATAAACCAAATCAGCATATAATATTTTAAAGATGGAGGGATATTATTGTCATTAGGAGGCAGGAAGACAGTCACAACTCTACTTGAAACATAAAAGTCATAAAATGGTAAACATTATCAAAGTTACAACGGACAATTCACAAATTCTGATAAACATCTTTATAATTCCAACTTTGTTCAATAACTAATATTTGTATCAAAATTAAATTTTTATTTTCTTTAAAACCATATCCAGAGACAATCCATTTATACATTGTTTAGCGAAACGTAATTTTTGCAAATCTGAATGTGTTTTTCTATATTCCAACATTTCAAAAAGAAGAAAAGAACAATATTCGTTGGCCAATATGCTGGAAGGATAAAGAAAGTTTAGCTCACCACTTCAGACAACAACAGACCGAAAATAATAAAAAAACATAACTAATGATAAATATTCCACCTGAATCATCTGAACCACCTTCTCCTCATGATCCCACCTGCGCCAATAGTTTTGGATACTTCATCTGATTACTGTTGACCAATATCACAAAGTAAAATCAATTAAAAAAAACAAAGACAAACAAATGAGATATTTATATTGTGCGAAAATATAGTGATAGAAAGTAGGCTAACATGCAGACTTGTGTTAATGTCTTTTAGGCCCTTTTAGAGTTTAATGAACAGTGAAAAAATATAGAAACATAAACTCGTTGGCTTACAAGCATTGTGTGTGAAAATGGCAACTAAAAAGGCAAAAATTTTGTTTTATAAAATTTTAAATGCATACATAAAAAGGCATGGGAACATACGTTCTCCAGCTAAAAGGAGAATCCTTCATCCTCTTGCGGTAGCGAGCAACAATATGAATCACCTTCTCAACTGAATCCATAACGAGATTAGAATCCTTGTTAATGTACAGGTGTGGCTCCAAATTCTTGATAGCAGTTGCTTCCTTATGCAGCTTTCGTAAATCATTCGAAAGTTTAGATAGAGCCCCTATCAATACAGACCAACATAGAATAAACAAGTTAATGAACTTGCTTGATGGCTAATAAATTTGTATATTTAGCATTAAGCCATTAAGAGGATAAGAAAGATGAACCAAAGAATGAAAATGCATATAATACCACGTCCCTTGACAATCTTGGTTCCCTTTGGGGATATGTCGTTCATGACCTTAGGAAAGGAGCAAGAAGCAAATCAAAAGATGAAAACAGACAAGATAACACTTGAATCGCTATGTATTCTGATTTGTTTTGTTGAAAAGTGAGGGTACAAGACATGATTAAAACTGGCATTTGGACGTAACAAACTCGATTTGAAAAGTCAGAAAAGAAGTGTAGTTGTAGGGTAATACGAAGAATCTTTGGTGTTTTGGAAAATTTCAAGTTTCATTATCATACGTGTAGAATCTTTGGTGTTTTGGAAAATTTCAAGTTTCATTATCTTACGTGTACTTTTTTCGTTCCACTATATGCTACAAACTTCCATATTGTATCCAGAAGATATCATACATCTTGTTGACGTGTCAAGGGCATTTTGGTAAGTTTTAGGTGTTAATAAGTATGATATCGGGACACAATTTGAAAGCTTGAATATAGTGGAACAAAAATAAGTACACGTATGATAATGGAACTTAGGGAAAGTACGTTGCTATTTTATGACCCAAATCCTAAAATAATGTCAACTTGTAATTTGATTTAAGTCTCTGGTAACAAAAATTAAAATTCACATAATCTGAAAAGTGAACTTATGGTCACTGAGTAATGACAAATGATATGGGATTGAAGTTAAGCTACGATGATTTGTTTCAACCGAATAAAGTCCTCTTAGTCAATATACCCAATCTCTCATGCTAAACATAATATTCAAACTTGAACCTTCTAAAATCAAGTTTGAAAATAATATTGATTTCAAATTATCCACGGAGTGAGAGATAGATATTACCATCAGATCTAGCAAAACCTGTTCACCAAAATCCAAAAAACAAGACAAAAACACATATGAATGAATGTGAACATGTAATGCGTAAAAGTATGTACCCGCTCTTCTTCCTTCTCTCCTTGTATACGTGATTCTTCATTATAGATAGTTGTTCTGCAGAACTCTAATTTGCAGAAGGGGGGGTATCTTTTTCTTTACTTATTTCTAAGGTAGTATTACTATTTAATTATATAGTTTTCTGTTATCAGCAGACAGAAATATAAAATCTTTTTAGTAAATTAAATTTTCTGTCCCCTTGAGTTTGATTTTGAACTTTATACAACAAGAATCAAGATACATGTAATTTACTCTAAAGTAATTAATTAGATAAACCTTATTCGTCAACATTTTTGTGAGTGTTATACAATACTTCAGATTACTGTCAAATACTTATAAGTACATGATTTTAAATCAAGGTCTTTTTGGCCACAAAAGAGTAGCTTAACACGCTATTGTAAAATTTGTCTTGATGTCAAATATATGTATGTTTATCATGTATATGTATGCATGTATAGATATAGATGGGTGGGTTTTTTGAGAATGCCGAGTATGATTTCCAAGGCTTTATGACGTTTACGCTTGCTTGTAGGGTATAACAATACCATAAACGAAACAAAGATAACACAATGGTATTAACAAATTGTTGGATAACAAGTAGAACGAGACCTTAAATAGCAAACTGAGAATCCTTTGAATCAACAGATACATGAGAAAAAGTATCATTCCGACTATTACCACCAACACCGTGGAAAGACTCACCAGAAACCAACGCTTGAAGCAGCTTTGGTGGCGGAGGAACCTCCACTTCCACCACTCCTTCTAACATCTTTACTACCATCCCCATCGTCGGTCTTGACACCTCTTCATCTTGTATACACCACACCGCTACCAAACCCACTCTCACCACCTCCTCCATGTTATACTCGCCACCAAGTCTCTCGTCCACAACGGCTGCCACATCACCTTCCGCTATCCTCCTTGCTGCCCACGGTGGAAAAACCACTTATCGTTACTCTCACCGCCATTACCACCATCTGGCGGGCCCTCCACATTCCGCGACCCCTAATAGTTCCAACAAAGTCATCCCATAACTATACACATCAGCTTTTGTGGTTATAGCCACACGGATATCCACTCGGGTGCAACATAGCCCCAAGTTCCTCTCATTGTAGCCAAAACCCTACTAAAATCTCGCCCAATCAACTTTGCTAAACCAAAATCTGACACCTTAGCAGAATAATCTTCATCAAGCAATATATTTTCCGACTTGATATCACAGTGTAAGATACAATTTCTACATTCTTCATGTAAATAAGCAATCCCTCTGGCCGTTCCAATTGCAATTCTAAATCTAGCATCCCAATCTAGATTCCGACCACCCGTTTTCATGTAAGAACTCAAAGGACCGTTTGGCATATAATCGTAAACAAGTAGTCTGTGTGACTCTTCAGAACAAAAACCCCTTAATCTAACAAGATTAACATGCTGAATGTTACCAATCGTACATACCTCTGCTCGAAACTCCTTTTCACCTCCACCAGGTCGATCCAACCGCTTCACCGCCACAAGGGTCGAATCCACATTTCCACTAAACACTGCCCCAAACCCACCATGACCAAGCTGATCCGAAAAGCCATTAGTAGCCGTCTCAAGCTCTTTATACGTAAAAACCTTCAAATTCGTAACAGGAAACACCGATTCCTCCTCCAACTTCTTCCTCCTAACCATCTTCTTCCTATAAAACACTAAACCAACAACCGCAACCAACAAAATCGCCACTGAACAACTAACCACACTAATCAAAACAACCACTTTCCCACCGATTTTCTTCCCATTAACCCCTCGTGACACCCTAACACTCAAAAACTCCTGACTTATCCCTATATCCGAACTCGAATTCCCCATATTCAAAATCTTCCCAAAATAATTCTTACACGAACTCGTCTTCACATTATACGACAACCCAACACACGCGCAATCACCCAAACACCTCCTCTCACACTCACTCCTACCAACCCCCGAAAACGTCCCCATCTTCTCATAATCAAACGAAACGTCCCCAACAACCTCAAACTCATCACCTTTACCACACCCCTCCCTCCTACACCCACCCGAATAATCCCCGGCAACCCACCCGTCCCCATCAACCACCTCAAACCCATCCAAACACTCGCAATACCCCACATTCACACCACTCTTACAAAACCCTAAGTCCCCACACACCCCATAAACCCTACACTTACTCTCGGGCTGCGACCAAAACATGTTCCAGCTCTCGGTCTGCGTTGACCAAGTGAACTGTTTGACTTGACCAGAAAAGTCAACGGTAAACCTGGTCAACGGCTTAGTTTGACCAACCATGTTTTCAGTAAACCCAAACGACGCCGTTTTAGTAAAAGGATTTATAAAATAAAATTTATAAATATAAGGCAAAGTCATCTCAGGGACATTAGCAAAAATAGTACCAGTCCAGTTCCCTGTACTCCAGTAACTTTTTTCTTCATTTTCACCGTCAGTAAAAAGTAACTCGACCTCACCGTAATCCGGTGGACGCAGCCTCAGCGAATACTTTCCCAAAGAAGGATCATTTTGACTTTTCCAACAAGTCAACGTTTGACCAACACTCAAATTCATCCCTGGTAAAAAAGTATCAGTTGGGTAGTCAAAGCTTTGCCATACAATCACCCCAGTACCATTTTCACCGTCAGTAACTACCAAGTTACCGTTTTCCAAAAGGGCTAGTTTCGGGTTTGTAAGGTTAAAAGGTGAAGAAGTCCAAACGACGTCGCATTTGGAGTTGACGAACTGGGTGAGTGTTAGTGAGTTTTTGGTGATGAAAAGGAAGGAGTGGTCGGGTGTTTGGGTTAAGGGTGATTGGCGATTGGCGACCCAGATGTAAGTGGGTGTTTGGATGGAGGAGTAGGAGATGGCTAGGTAGGATTTGGAGTGTTTGGTAGTGAAGAAGGAGAGTTTGAAGGTGTTGTTTGGGGATGAGAGGGATGTGGTGTTTGTGAGGATGAGTTTTGTTGTTGATGTGGAGTTTGGGTCTAGGCAGGAATTTGATAATTCAAATGAGGTTACCAAAATTAGAAAGAAGGCTATGATTGTAGACATGGTGGATTTGATTGCATGGTTTATTTGAGTGTTGGATTTGGTGAGAGCGGAGATATAATGTGTGTGTGTGTGTGTGTTTTTGTTGGAGTGTTTTGGTGTGTGTGAGAGAAATTAGGAGAAAGGGGAAGGTGAGGGTGGGGGTGTGTTGGTAATTTTGAGATTTTGTTTTGAGTTTAATTGCATTTTTGGTCTTTGTGGTTTGGTTAAATTTCAGTTTTGGTATCAAAAAATGCAGCAATAGTCTTTATTTTAAAGTTTCAATTGCATTTTTTGTCTCTGAATAAGTTAAATGACGAAAATACTTTTTGTTTTCTTTAGCAGAATACAAAGATAATTTGGTCATTTAACACCGATCTGAACCAAAAATGCAATACAAACTTTAAAACGCAGACTATTATTGCATTTTTTCAAAGTTTTAGGACCAAAACTAAAATTTAGCTAAATTTAACTCTATTGCTTTTTTAATTTTTTAAGTTTTTATTTATATGGAATATGTTAAGTTTTTGTGCTAAAAACCTGGAACTTTTTGTAAAGATATGGATTTAGCTTTGGCTTCTTTTGTGAAAAGGTTGTTTAAACAGTGAGAGTGAGAAAAGGAATCAAGATTTGAGAAAGGAATAAGTTGGGTATTAAGAAATAGAAACTCTAATTTTTTTTGAAAACTTTGCAGTAAAATATGTTTGCTCATACTATAGCTAATTGGGTTTTAGATACTCATATAAATTCTAGTGTCGATGAACTTGTTTGTAATTTAACAAACTTTTCCATACTTGCGAATGTTTATGATAATTAATGCAAAATGACTCGAAAAACAAAAGCGTGTTGCAAAAAAAAAAAGGTCGATTGATCGCAGCGCAAGCGTTCTTCTTGTACCAACCTTTTTAGTTTATGTAAATTGATCAAACAAATCGGTTAGCAGTAATTGACGATCATCAACAATGGTAAAACTTGCCAAAAACTTGTAAATCTTCTAGAAAATCCTAAAACTCATGATAAACTAGTTTTAATCCCTTAAAACTAGTTTTAGTCACTTATAATCACTGCTAATATCTATTACAAGATGTTACTTAAAGAAAATCTTGCCGGAAATACTCCAAACTCACTATAAATACTCAAAACTTCTTAAAAATACCAATCTGATTAATCACCGATTAATCCCGCGCAAACAGATTAAAAGTTACAAAGAAGCCCACCGCCGATTCCGATTCACGATTTTTGAACCTCGAAGAAAAGCTAGCGCAAGAGCATTCGTTTTGAAATGCTTATGAGCTTTTAAAGTCGAAAATTTTAAATACTTAAGTGACGAACTGAAAATGTTGAAAATTTAATATGATGGCTATTTTGAATAAAGAAACGTGATTCTACTATTCTAGTCTTGGGTATACAGTTGTACGGTGGCAGACAAGGGGATCATCGAGCACCGAAGTCCTCTCTACACCTACTTTCAAGATTAAATAATGTAACGTTAAACTTTAAAAATTATACCTCCAATTAACAACTGTTAATGAGCTTACGCTAGTTTGACTCTAATTAACAACTTAGGGTCCGTTTGTTTTGTTGGTAGGTTTGGGATAGGATTAGAATTTGGTTTAGGTTAAAAAGAAAATATATGGAAGTAATTGAATGATTGTATGAAAAGTTGTTTGTTTTATGTTAGGCTAGGATTAGAATTAATAATTTTTATATTTTTTAGAGATTAAATGAAAATATAAAGTTATAAAATAAATGATATATGAATTAAATAAAATAATATGTGGTTCTTAACAACTTTCACGATTTTAAAATTGAAAAAGAAAAAGTGGGACTGTCAAGATCCACATACAAATCCAGGCCATTGTGACAGGAATTGTGTATCCCTTTATATTTGGGGATGAAATCCAATTTTAAATCCTGAGCAGTCATAACAAACATGGTATTTTAACTCAAATTCCAATCTTTAAAGCAAAACCCTCCAAACAAACGGGCCCTTACAATAGTTTGACTCTTAAAAAAATTAGGCAATAAGGACACATTCATATCACTGTTATGATATTGGTCTTTTTCTGCAATGAACTTCATCACCAACTTACTTTAATAAGATAATTAACTTTTCATCAAAACGTATCTCACAAAAATTATTTAATAAACACACACACAATAATAAACCTTTAAGACTCGATCGTCCAGATAACCGAGTTCTCTCTAATTTGATTGAAGACGGGTCTTGCATGAATGAGTGTAATAAGTTAATACGCGTGCTATTCTGCCAACAACAACGACGAAACCGAATTTTTATCCCGTTATTACACCTGGTCTTAGAGCACTCCCAACCATAACACTATAACACCAATAACACTGCGTCCATCGTCGGTACATCGCCTTTAACATTTAACATTAACACCCCAAAAACACCCACAACCATAACATCCCAATAACGTCAATAACATTCCCAATGATTTACAAAACAACCCTCATTTAGGGCGTAATTGAAAAAAAAAAAAAAAAAAAAGAAATAGCAGGCGTTAGCACAGCGTCAGGGACTAACGCCGTTATAACGCTGCATGTCCAAGGGTTAACGCGCATAACGGACGTTATTTAGCCCATCAACGCCGTTATGGCGTTAACATTGTAATTGCTCTTATGTATTTAACATGAACAATGTCATTAACAAAAAGTTTATTACTCCCATTCAATATTTTATTTCATGTCCGACAAAAAGATGCATCTGTGCACAAATTTAAAAAGCACATATATTTAACTATTATAAAAACATGAATTTCAACTTTTGAGATTAAATACGTTAGCACATTGCACATGCTGTGAACAATTTTGAAGTTTTTTAAGACGAAAAGATTGGTGCATGATGAGGTATTTGTTGACACCTTTGACTTAAGCATGTCGACTATGCATATTTTAATCAACACAATAAACGATCCATAACTTAGAACTAAAGAAATTTGAGTATCAATTTTCACAAGTATTTAAAAAAAAAAATCGAAGAATACTTAAAGGTTGCAAAAATCGTGAATCGGTAGTCAGACGATCGACCACCTTGTAAAGATTAATCGGTGATTAATCGGATTGGCATTTCGTGCAAGTGAAATAAACGATCCCCAATTAAATAGAATGTCTAAATTAATATTTTTTTTAAAAGTTGACCGCTTAAGACGATTTGGGTGATTATAGTCCGATTAGTCCGATATTTGACGGATTAGTGGCCGATGTTTTTACCGGACCATTTTTTCTCCCGATTTTTAAAAATAAACAAGGTAAAAGGCCGATTACCTAGTAATCGGCGATTAATCGGCCGAGTTAGCCTTTTTGCAACAATGCTTATTTCAGAGTATTTTCATGGCCAGGATGATTAAGTATTTATAACATTATATTGTTGTTGTTTTCATATTGCTTATTAGTTGCTAATGTCAAGCACAACAACAACAACACTTAATATTGTTTGTTTGGGATATGAAGAAACTTAAGGAGGAAATGTAAACAAATCATAATCTTATCACAGGGTAAAACCAAGAATAGAAAAATTGTTTTCAGGAAGGATTCCGACAAATATACGCGTGAACGTGGATGTTGCTAATTGCATACTCTTGCCAAACTTCTGTGAGCAATCCGGTTTTAAGGCTTTAACAACATTAGTCCAAGAGTTTCCCATGTTCGGTATATGAATAAAAGCTTTAACCTTCAACCAAACCTAGTGCAAAAATGAGCAATCAAAAAATAAGTAAGAGTGAGTATCTTGCATAAGTTTACATAAAGGACAACGCATGTCCTTCATGTCCGTCGATGTATTAACCTCGTATGCTCGAATCTTGTCTTGAGTCTTCAACCGTTCACCAATAAAAAGCAAGTAAGAAAAGCATGATGAGGAATACTTGGGAAAACCACACTACGTCGAACTAATCAACCTCATTCAACCTTGGACGAATAGCATTCCAAACATGCAAAAATCGGCTTTTTAAGAAGAAGTCACGTCAGGTAGATCAAGTGTTTAATATTATTTTCTCTACAACGCGTTTGAAGTTAATCACTCTCAAGTTTAAAAAGTCGACATTTGTGGCTTGGATGTGGAATGATTGGAAGCTAGAGACGCGTAATTAGTTATCTCTTTGGTTGTGTTTTAGTTGTTTGCATGTTGTGATATTAAATATCACAAGAGGCCATTAGATAAGCTAATGGTAATTGAACGTTGAATGTACTAATGATTTAGGGGTAATCTTTTACTAAAAAAAACTTGTTTATCTATACATGAACTAGTATATGTCTTTTAAACTTTTTATTTAAATATATGTTAATCAAATTTTTTTTATATAAGTTACTTATGTTGAGAATTAAATTTATTATGTTATTTTAGAAGCTTAGAAGGGGAAGAAGATGAGGTCTCCTTTTTGTTGACATGTCCTGACTTCTTTATCTTTGATTCTTTCCTATTTGACTTTTGTGTGACTTATTTATCTTGAAATGAATGCATGTTAAACAACATCCATACAAACCGTTTATTTGAGTTTTTTTTAGGTTATCTTAAGAATCCTAAGAACCTTTGAAACTAATCTTTTAAGCTTTTAGGTAACTTTTGAAATTGTACTTACATTATCCTTTGAAACGAAAACTAAAATGACCATGTAACATAAGTTGTATTAATTTATCTATAACTTTATATTGTCTTTAAATTTGGTTACAGTAAGGATTCAATCAGCCCGTTTTCATTGTCGCGTCGATTTCTCTCCAAATGACCTTCAGACGATTGGGTGCGCAGAAGGCGTGGCACGATTAATTTTTTGCAATATACCTTTCCACACTACTTTTTTGCAAAATAAATGCCATGACATTCGATCGGGAGTGTTACCAAGTTGGGAGAGAAAATGGACGATCGATAATAGCCACAAAAGGGCGATCAACAGACGCTCGATCGAGTGAGTCGATCGACCTTTATTACTGGAACCAGAAAGTAAGAGAATAATTTTTGGAAAAAGTGGAAATAACAAAAAGACGAGATACCTAAGATAGTAGTAAGATATCGTCATGGGCTCCAATAAAAGAATGTCCACCACTTACATATCTCACCATCATATCATATTTTGACCTTAAGATGAAAAGTAGCCTAACTCAATTATTGTTTTTTGTATCATGAAAGTGATCATTCGCATCTCTTTTAAATGGAAAGAAAATATCTAAAGAGATTGTTGGTTCTACAAATATTTCGAACTTTCACCCATTTTGTACAATTAATAATGATTTGCATCACACAGAACATAGATGTTTGAATAATATTACATCATAAAGTGTCATTAAAGACATTTCATGACGTATTTTTAGTGTCACGTCAACTTTTGTGTTATAACGCAACCATTTCACTCACATCATAAAAAAAACAACCATCTCATAACATGCAATCACATGCCATTTAAGGCCTATTATTTTTTCATGTTCCATTTGGACTTTACTTTTTTCTATTATTCATTGTTAGACGCTCTTTATCACATACGCCACCACAATGACAAATTCGATCACTATCACATTTGACACGGAGGCCGATGTTGTGGCTAACCAATGACGTGCACCAAAGGCCAATGGTGAGACCAAACCTGATGCTCTAATAACTACTTAATTAAATAAATATATGTATTCTTGCGGTAAATATACACTAAAAACCATTTAACCATCTATGTATCTTTTCTTTTACCAAGGCTTTAGTTAAACCAACTAAAAACATATTCGGTATATTTAGCGCGAAGTATTTTGAAGTGAATAATGTTTAGAATAAAAAACCTGTTTGACAACAAGCAATGAAAACAAACATTAAAATTTTAGTGTTTACTTTTTCTAACGCTAATATAACAAGCATTAAAATTCTAAAAGATGTTTTTACTTTATTAGCTCATTGTAATTTAATTACACTTTTTTTATCAAACATTTTTATAAAGCAAACTACTTATAGTTGCTAACTAATAGTCTACTACTACTTGTTCGGCTAATTCAATTTCCATCAAACATAATCATACACTAGTCTTATATGAGTGACTTATTAAGTAAAATGTTGCGAGATCAAAATTTTAAACGAAAATTACCTGTGAAGCCCTGCAGAGACTTCAATGTCCTGCAGAGAACCTTTTTTTTCTCAGTATCAAAAGTGCCGCCCATTTCGCCTAAAATTTGTGCAGAATACATAATGGACACGTGTCATTCTAAGTTAATTATCGAGATATATTTAAAAAAAAAAAAAAAAAAAAAACAACTCGCCTCTTTATTGAGCGAATCGACATTTTGCGGGGCGGCGGAGCATAAGAGAGAAAGCAATTTCACATAAACTTTATGTGAAATCAGGACATATGGGTCGTGCGTGGGGACGGCGACTTTGACATATCAATACAATCTATTCGTTTTTTTTTTTTTATTTGATGTTGTGTTTATGTTGCAATTGAATGTGAATCTCAAACTTATTTTGTTACAAAATTTTTTGTTTTAAAAATGTAATTTAATTTTGTTATAAAATTTTGTTATAAAAATGTAATGAACTTATTTTGTGTTTATGATGGTGTATAAAATTGAATCTCATTTGGGTTTGTGTTATTTGAGCGAAGTTCTCTACTTAAATAAATTAGAGATGTCACGGAAAAAGCAAAATGTATCGAGATATTGTCGTTATAAAAAGCGTTATGTTATTATTCACGACATACTTGTAAATTTGTTACTTTAAACTATTTTTACACAAAACACATGCTCAAATATTGTCTATTCAATACAAACATCAATTGTAAAATTGAAATACATAGGCAAGCAGACATCACTTGGATAATTGAGAATGAAAAGCATGATGCAGAAAAAACAAAACATACTACTAGTTGTTAATTAGTCACATACAACTTCTACCTTATTAAAAACCAAACCGATTAAACCAACTATTTGAATCACGCATTTGTTGATCATCTAGATGTTGAGAGTTGTGTTCTTTGGGAAGTGTATTGTTGATACACTTGAGGCGGTATTGAAGATCATTTTCAAGTGGTTGCGTTCGGTTTCTTGAGATAGGTTGAAATCTTGTTGTGTGTTATGTTGATCATATGTTTGTGATGTGTGTGTGTTTTGACATATTGTTGAGATGGGTATGGGTTGTGGTGGTAAGTTTGTGAAGCGTATTGGTTTGTGGGGTATGTGTTGTCACCATATGGTTGCCAAAAGAACGAGTTTTGACCATTTGCTTGATTAGTGTATGTGTTTTGGCCAAATGGTTGCCATGAGAATTGATTGTTTCCATAAAGTTTGATCGAGCGGGTGATGTTGGTCATAAAAGGTGCGATGTCATGTTGCTCATTAGTTGGAAATTCCCTTGCTTTTGTTTACCTTTGCGGTTAGGTGGATCCGGGACAAATGATTTTTGCAATTCGGCGGTTATGCCCCGCTTGTTTGCACTGCTACAATGTATAGTTCTTGGCTCTTCTCCGAGATAGTATCTGATCTGTGTTTTCTGGACGACACGGTTGAGGTTGTCCATTGTTGGAGGAGTAAGAGGATGTATATGGCTTGGATACTCCCATTCGTTAAAATTTCCAACAAATTGAATTGACTCTGCATAGGTTGCTTGATATTTTTCCTTTTTGAACCAGTCATGTACATATTGCACACAATCTGTTAGGTTCAAAAACCTTGTAACAGCAATAACGTGACCACAAGGTATCCCGGAAATTTGCCATTTTCGACATTCACATTCACCGGTCGTAAAGTTCACCTCACGGTTATATTGGCCATCATAAACTTGATATCGAAATTGACTAATTCCGTGTACAACCCAACTGACGCATTTCATTCTTCTTTTCTCCACCTTATCATGCCGCCTGATCGTGATGTCGTACTTCATTTTGCTACACAAAAATATAAAAATTAAATTAATTAACTTATCTAATATATTTTTCAAAATGATTCTTGAGTGCGTTATGTTTTAAACAATAAATACTGCAGACTTCCGACGTTTAAAATACCACTTTTGAACCATACTTGATGCGTGTCGGTCAACAACGTTACATGTAGCTTTACGGCCAATACAAGACATGCATTAACAGACTCGACATCATTAGATGTACAATAATTATAACGACTACGTGGGCAATGTGCTCGAGACCGGCGTCTAGGATCGGCCGCCATTAGCTTTCGGTGTGCTTGGTTTATACGGCCGGAGTATGTTCATTTGTCGTTGCCACTCATCGGGAGTATCGCTTTGCATATTCCCATTATAGACCTTTAACTTTATTGCTTTTCAAGGAAAGGTTCATCATTAGATGTCGACAATAAATACCATGAACGCAGACGAAACTCATTCCTTCTGCCGAAGCTATTGCGGGATGCCTATCGATATGATAATCATATTGGGGTTATCGCCGATGCACTCTCTAAGTCTTGACATCCACCATGACCAACAATCACTAGTCTCCCTCGCATATTCCGTAAGCAATAGGCACAATTTGGTTGTTTCCGTCCATCCCAACGGCTTGCAAATTTGTACCCTTGTAAGTTCCCTTTAAATGCGCGCGTCCACTATAAGTAGTGGGGAAGATGGTTCACAAACGTCATAGCTGCGTATAAACAATTTTAAAATAATAATAGCAAGCGGGTTTTGCATGCACTTATAAAAAAATTGAACAAGACTTACCGATGCACCAATGGCAATGAATAAAATTTCAAAAACCCTTGATTGCTTTTCTTGATACGTGTGACCGTCCACGGGTTTTTTTCTAAGTTGTGTGATGTCTGGTAGCATTTCAAACGATTCTAATGGTGAACCTCTTAACAATTGTAACCCATAATCCTTCCTCTCCATGCTTGTTGGTAAGATATAGATGTTTTATATTGTGCCATGATATCTTTTGTATATCTCTCCTTTCAAATCACGGCTACCATATTCTAATTTATCTTTCATAATGTGAGCAATAACTTTTTGTTTGCATTTCGATGGTTAGGATATGTTTGGGTTCGGGACACGTGTGAATATCATTCATGCTTGTAATTTGAAAAACATCTGAATTTGGCCAACGTCGGCATTAATATACCATGCACATTGTGCATAATGTACGCATTTATGTTGTAAGTTTTAGGGTTAGTTTTTGAAACAAATTCATAACCATCTTGTAAAGCTTTCAACTTTGTATGCCAAGTCTAATTCATACTAGTTAAAAAACCTTATTGATTTTACTTGGTTTTTGTTATAATCCTTTGTAGGCATAGGTTTTGGCGTGTAAAGTGGTGGTTGAGGAACTTGAGGATATGGTCAAAACAATTTGGCCATTTATGGTTAAGGGTGTTTGGTTTTATTTATTTCATCAAAACAATCATTTTCATCATCTTCGTTATCCGATAGAAAAGCATATGATGACCACGGTTTTGTAAAATTTGCCTCATTTTATAACACGAGCCATCATCTTCTTGTTCGTCATTTGAAGGAAATGAAAATGATGACCCGGTTTTGAAGTTTGCCTCATCTTTATAATCGAGTCATCATCTTCTGTTAGTTATCTGAGCGAAAGCAAATGATGACCACGGTTTTGTGAAATTTGGTTCATCTTTATAGTTATAGTCATTGTTTTGAAAATCATTTGATGGGCGATGTTTTCTTACCATTGGAGGAAAAAGTATAAAACTACGGCACTTCTTGAGTTGAACCAAAACTTTTGTTTCTTCCATTATTTTAGTTTGCGAAACATACAAGTGTACAAGTTCGGTGAGGAGACTCTAAAGCACATTGAACAAAAAGTTTACCTCGTTGTCGTCTGTAACATCGAGGCGAAAGTCGGTGAAGGACTTTCACATTTAAATTTACTCGGGCATTTTGCTTCAATTTAAACTTATTCACCACCATATCAACTAACCACGAATATGTTATATCGTGATCCATAATCACACCGCGCTTTATTTCACCGTAATGTAACATACATTTGAATTTATGTACATTCAAGGCCATTTTCTTTTTGTAAATATTGTGGAGATGTATATACATTCAATTTTCGTGGAAGTGTTATTTATAGCGTAATATTACCGTGTGTGTTTGCAAAAAGTAATTAACATGTGTCATATTTTGTGTATAATATTATGTGATAAAAAATTTGTTTTCGTGACAAGTCAAACTAATGTCAAATTTCTTGTATACCAGTCACATCTTTGTCTCTAAAAGGGCCCTGAGTAGTCTCTATCATGTCATATTTCGTGTATACAATTATGAGATAAAAAAAAGTTTATTTACTAGTCACATCTGTGTCTCTATAAAGTTTTCTGACAAGTCATATTCTTGTCATATTTTGTGTATAATATTATGTGATAAAAAAAAAGCTTGTATACCAGTCACATCTTTGTCTCTATAAGGGCCCTGAGTAGTCTCTATCATGTCATATTTCGTGTATACAATTATGTGATAAAAAAAACCCTAAACACTAAACACTAAACCCTAAACCCTAAACCTTAAACCCTAAACACATAACCCTAAACCCTAAACCCTAAACACTTAACCCTAAACCCTAAACACTAAACCCTAAACCCTAAACACTAAACCCTAAACCCTAAACACTAAACACTAAACCATAAACCCTAAACACTTAACCTTAAACCCTAAACCCTAAACCCTAACTGTGGGGGTTGAAGGAGATTCTGGCTCATTCTTCATTAGGCCCAACAAAGAATCAATAATTCTTCTAACATTGTTAGACAAGGAACTTTTAGGATTTAATGTTTAATGGTATAATTTTTTTCATGTATCGTACTTTATATTTTTATTTCGATGTAGTATTTCACTTTGGTAGTGTAATGAATAAAAGTTCGTATTATATGTAGAACTCTAGCATTTTATATGAATGAAGACTACAGTTTGGTTTCTTTAAATAAAAAAAGGCTGGGGAGTTTTCATCGTAACATAAACAATTGGTTAAGATTATTTTCAATTGATTGACCGAAAAAGTTTCGTAATCAACTGGATCTACACAAGCAACTATACCACCTACAAACTTTCTTCCAGGTGGTGAAGTGAAACTTCCATAATGGTGTAGTCGGACTTTGAATGTCATCTCTTGACCAGGGAGCTGAGTAGTCTCTATTGCATTGATGAATACATCCGTTGATATCATATTTCGTGTATATTATTATGTGATCAGAAAAAAGTTTATTTACTAGTCACATCCGTGACTCTATAAAGTCTGTGAAAAGTCATATTCATATCATATTTCATTTATATTATTATGTGATCAGAAAAAAGTTTATTTACTAGTCACATCCGTGTCTACATAAAGTCTCTGAAAAGTCATATTCATGTCATATTTCGTGTATAATATTATGTGATCAAAATAGGCTTATTTACTAGTCACATCTGTTTCTCTATAAAGTCTCTGACAAGTCATATGCATGTCATATTTCGTGTATAATATTATGTGATAAAAAAAAAGTTTATTTACTAGTCACATCTTTCTCTGTATAAAGTTTCTGACATGCCATATTCATGTCGATTTAGTGTAATAATATCATGTGTATGTGTAAATTTTACCGAAATATGACACGAAGCGACAAGTGTATGACACGGTTTTAACCCTATTTAAGGCTTACTTTGTCATTCAAAATCAATTAGTAATTTATCCATTGTCATCAAAATAAAATGTCGGACAACATACCCTTCGACCTGCAAGTTGATATCATGAATAGACTTCCGGTTAAGTCATTACTACAATTTAATCGTGTCAAAGAGATGGAGGTCTTCATAGACTTTTCCAACTTCATCCCTAGCTACGACTTTCGTGACACGATATGTGTTGTTTTAATTTAACATATATGCAAGGTAATGTAGGTTTTATGTTTTCAGTTAATGGAAGTTTAGCTTTCACGCACCTAGATACAACTCTTCATCTTCCAACTCTTAAGCCAATTGCTACTTCTGAAGGTGTCTGGTGCTTTTCATATGGTTCAAACATGATGGTCGTTATTTGGAACCCATCAATAAAATGATCTATAGGGGTTTTAGTCCCTAGCTTCTTGAATCAACCTGATTCACCAAAAATGGTCATCGGTTTTGGTGTACGTCCTAACAATTTAGACCTAACAATTTTAAAAATTAATTACCCGTTATACGGTGAAGGGCCATGGTACGTGTCAGTGTATACCTTGAGTTCGAGACGCTGGAACCATATTGAAAATGACCTTTTGCCTCGAGAAGGGATTAGACTAAAAAGGTCTGGCCAAGCAGTAGTGGGTGGTAAAATTTTCTAGCTTGGTTATGAAAAATTTCTTTTCAATGATGGTATTTTGTACAAACGCTATGTGATAGTTTCATTTGATTTGGTTAGTCACCAATTTACAGACATAGGCATACCAGAAGAGATAAGACGCGTGGTTGGGCCTCTATTCCATATATCCCAGCTACGGAACTCTATCGTAATTTCAGGAAGTTTCCTAGCAGATGGGTACAAAGTTATGAGTGCATGGGTGTTAGAAATTGATGGTGGTATTGTATCATCGTGTACAGTACTATTCAACATCCCATACCCAATAGAGAATGTGGTAAAATTAGTTGGGTTTACTAAGGATGATGATCCAATTGTTGAAGCTAAGATCGACCAAGAGATAGCTCACTCGCTACAAGTGTCTGACGAGCTTTTGAATTGTTCAAGACATGGGTATTGAGGCGAATGGTGGTTCATTTTCATTGGCCCATATAAAGAATCACTAATTCTTAATGAACCAAATCATACCATCGTGGTTTAGTTTTAGTATTTTTATCTTGAGCGATCTCGTTGTATTATGAATGTTTAATTTTGTCCCCATCAATGAAGTGTTTGTTTTCCAAACTACGTGCTTGTAGTGAAGAAACAAATATTATTAACAAAAACATATTATTAAGACAATCTTAAATCATACACGACACATATTGAGTGATTATGACTATGAATACCAATGATTCTTTCATATGTGAATTATAGAAACTCATTGACTTGTCAAATACATGTCACTAGTTGCTTCTTGACATGCCTAAAAAGTTGTGATCTGATTATTGAATGTTGTCATATTTCGTGTAAACAAGTATGTGAATTATAGAAAGTCATTGACTTGTCAAATACATGTCCCTAGTTGCTTCTTGACATGCCTAAAAGTTGTCATACAAATTGTTGTCATATTTCGTGTAAACATGTATGTGAGTTATAGATAATTTTGCATGTCCTATATTATTCTTGACATGTGTAAAAGTTTTCGTTTAATTATTGAAACATGACAAAAGTTGTCATATTTCGTGTAAAACACAATGTGATATAGACCCTATATATACAACATCTAAAAAGAATTTTAACAAACATAAGAATTAACCAAAAACTATATACTAACATACATCTACCCAACAAACATACAAATGTCGGCTAATTTCTAGAAATTCAAATGTAAATTACAATTCAATGGCAAGGAAAGTGGTGTCATTATATGCGGTGACATCACTTACTCATTAATGGTTGAAATGTTTGTGAACAAATTCGAGTTGGATGCAAATCACGACTCAGTTGTCGTTTAGGCTAAGCCCATCGGATACAACGACGGAGATTAAAGACAACAACGACGTTACTTTATTTATTACGTGTGCTTGTGCTTCGTGATGGTATAATACATTTGTACATTGACCGACCTAGGGAAAATGCAAGTACAATAGCACACAAGGATAATACCGGTCCAGTAGTATTCTTCAAATGGCCAAGCTTCAAAAATATCGACATTAGGGAAGGAGGTCCTCGTCTGTAATGCCAACCCAGTATGTCGGAGAATAGAGGAGGATGCATCCGAAGATGATCATTTTACGTGTGGCCCATGGCTAAGCGTGCAGCTATCTAGATGCTTTTGGGATCGGGGTAGATGCTTGTTTAGGCGATATGAAAACCTTTTGTAAAAAGGAAGCTTGAGCGGTTGTAGCCGTCATCAAGTCTTGTACACCAAATGTGCTTGGTGACTAGCGTGACACTCGAAGATCCATCGGGAACAATGTCGGTTCAATTCATCACAAAGTACTAGAAGAGGATAAGGGTTACGTTAAGTCTATCGATTGTCGGTCTTTGTTTTGATACTAAAGAGCGTCTCGGTATTCACACCAAAACCACATAACCATTACCTTAACATCACTTTGAAAAACATTGTTGAAGTTTACCACAAGGATACCGTTTATCAGTGATGTTTAAATTGGAGTTTCGTTTTAAATTTGTATCATCTTTATCTTGTATTTCTTTATGTTTTTATTTAACCCATCTACTAGACTTTCTTTTTAATTTGTATCATCTTTATCTTGTATTTTTTTATGTATTTATTTAACCCATCTCTTGTTTTCATTTAACTCATCTACAAAACTTTAGTTATCGACGACATAACTCGTGATATATTCGTCAACCATAGATAAAAAATGCACTATGTATTTCTTAAATATTTGTGAATAAAGTTTGTTATATAAAAATTTACTAATATTAAAAAGTGTAGGGTGGTTATGGTAAGTTTTAGTTTTCAATTTCAAAATAGTTGATATATATAATCAACTTCAATATTTTTATAAAATTGTGCATCGTCGAAAGAATATTAATATTGAACTCGTTTTGTTCGTAATTTAGAAATTCTTGTGACGGTATTTTTTATTAACAAATTCATTATATATTTCTTAAATATTTGTGAATGAAGTTTGTTATATAAAAAGTTGTAAATATTATAAAGTTAAAGGGTGACTTTTGTAATTTTTATATAAAAGTAATTTTTATATATTGATATGTCAAAGCTCTTGTCCCACGCATGCCGCATATCGGATTCACATAAAAGTTTATGTGAAATGGTGTTCTCTCTCTGTGTTTGCTCGTGGCCCACAAATGTCGATTCGCTTCAATAATGAGGCGAGTTGCTTTTTTTTTTTTTTTTTTTTTTTTAAATATATCTCGTATAATTAATAGGGTAGCGACACGTGTCCATTATGTATTTACACAAGTTTTAGGCGAAATGGGTGGCGCTTTTTGATATAGGAAAAAGAGATCCTCTGAGACATTGAAGTCTCTGCAGGGCCTCACTGGTAATTTTCGCAAATTTTAAAATATGTAGTTAGTTGATATAAAGTTTGTGTGAATTACTACTTGTCTTTCTAAAAAAGACAATAGTTCAGTAAAATTTGTGTTATTACCGTTAGATGACTAGGGTAAGTTGGCTCAAGCCTAATTGTAAGTTTAGGGTCCATTAAATTTAGAATTAAGATGGTTTGTTCACAAAGCTACGTATTTATTATAAATACATATGCAATCCTTCTTATCTAAACACAATTCAATAATATCTCTATTATTTGCTATTTTACAATTACATCAAATTTCACTATAAAAGTTACTCACAATACAACAATCCAACAATTTCCTTTGTAAATATTGTTTTGATGACAATGCTTAAATGCTTCTTAAAACAAAACCTAACCAACCTTTTCAAAAAACAGTTAATAACAACCCAAGTTAGTTACCAAGAAACCATCAATTTTATTAACTGTTCCAACACTTTAAAAATCTCAGCTAAAAAGGGTCTTTATATTCAAGGGAAACAAACACATTCACCTATAATTAAGCTAGGTTACCATAACATATTATCATTACAAAATGATCTCTTAAGTTTTTATATAAAATGTGATAAATTTAGCAATGCCCATAAACTGTTTGACGAAATGCTTGTGAGAAATATTGTCACTTGGAATGTTATGGTTCGTGGTTTCGATACGGGTTTTTGTTATTTTAGAAGAATGTTGGCAAATGGGTTTAAGCCGGATAGTGTTACTTTTTTGAATTTAGTTAGTTTGGCGATACGCGTAGGGGAAGTTGGGATGGGTAGGATGGTGCATTGTTGGATTGTGAAATTTGGGTTTTGTGAAGATTGTTATGTGAGTAGTTGTTTGGTTGATGTGTATGGTAAGTTTGGGTTTGTTTGTGACGCGAGGCGAGTTTTTGATGGTGTCGTGGTGAAAGATTTGGTTTTGTGGAATGTGATGGTGGCGTGTTATGCGTTGAATGGGTTGAGAGATGAAGGTTTGAGAGTGTTTTGGATGATGCGGTTGGAGGGTGTTGAGGGTGATGAGTTTACGTATACGAGTTTGGTGAATTGTTGTGCTAGTTTAGGTTATTGTGAATTGGGGAAGGGGATACATAGTCTTGTGGTAAGGTTTGGGTTTGATAGGGATGTGGTGGTGGCTAGTGCGCTTATTGACATGTATGTGAAGAATGAAAGTGTTGTTGATGCTCGTAAGGTGTTTAATAACATGTCTACAAGGAATGTGATATCTTGGAACACTATGATTGTTGGTTATGGACAATGTGACGATGGTAAGGAAGCTATGAAGTTATTAATGGAAATGTTGCGAGAAAATAGTTTCCCTGATGAACTGACTTTAGCTAGCGTCGTTAGCTCATGTGGAGATCTTTCTTTATACAGTGAAATAATACAACTTCATTCTTTCGTGTTAAAAACTGGGAGTGTGTCATTTATGTCGGTTTCTAATGCTCTTGTAAATGCGTACTCCAAAACTGGGAACATAGCTTCCGCTTTAAAATCATTTAGCTCAATTGAAAGACCTGATATTGTGTCATACACTTCCATGATTCAAGCATATGCATTTCATGGTCTTTCAAGAAACGCTATCGATCTTTTCAACAAAATGATGCTGAAAAGTGTACCAAAACCCGATAAAATCTTGTTTCTTGGTGTTCTTTCTGCATGCAGCCATGGTGGATTGGTAAGTGAGGGTCTACATTACTTTGAATCAATGACCAAAGATTATAACATCATGCCAGAAATGGAGCATTATACTTGCCTAGTTGACCTACTTGGTCGAGCTGGTCTACTAGATGAGGCTTTGAACGTTCTGCTTTCAATGTCAATGCCACCTGGACCCGACACACTAGGAGCTTTCATTGGACATTGTACGGTCTACAAAAATATTGACTTAGCAAAATGGGCAAGTGAAAAAATTTTCGTGTTGGAGCCAAACAAGAATGTGAATTATGCTCTTATGTCAAACACGTATGCGCATTCTGGGAAATGGTTAGATGTGGCTAAAGTTCGTAAGAAGATGCGGGATAATTGTTGTGTAAAGGTACCAGGCTTTAGTTGGTTAGAGGTTAATGGAGAGGTTCATGGTTTTGTATCTAGAGATGAAGCTCATCCCCGATGCTTAGAGTTGTACAATGTGTTGGAATCACTGTACAACTTAATAGCTGTAAATTTAGTTTCTAGAGATAAAAAAGAATTAAAGGAATTAATGTGACAAATTGTCACAAAATTTGCACTCACTTAAGGGTTGCATTGAACTGATATAGATTATTCTATTCGTGCACGCTATAAAACTTATTTCTGGGTATGCATCCAGATCATGTGAATATGCCTCTTAAGTACTTTCAAGGTGAGTGTTCTTTTGCGCCTAATATAACGCTTTTCATGTTGCACTACTTACTTAAGTTTCTTTGACAGGGACGTGATTTGTGATGCTAAGATAGATCCTTGGACTGCAATTTTCAAATCTACATTATGACTCCAATATGCATTTTGACTCGTTCCCGGTAAATTATCCGTACTTGTCATGTGTGAGTCCATGATGATGTGGAAAGGTGACATGACCAAAATTTCACCCACTCTTGGAAGTAGTTGGTAAGTACTTTTATCCAAAAGTTCTCGATCATTTTATCAATATCTGACAAATATGAGTCGAGTAATATGCCATCTACTTTGTGTAGTCTTTGTATCTCGGGTAACTATTTTTCCGTGAAATCTTTTCAAAGTCACTAGCATCATCTAATTTTGTTACATTGTTTGGCCAAAAATGTTTAAGAACCAAAGATGATCAAAATGGAACTTTGGTGATGCAACCGGTTTTAACAGTTAAACTGATTTCGTGCTCATGTTTGGCTTTTCATTATAGAGCCGAGGTCAGTCTATAAGCTCGAATTTAAGAAGGATTGATCCCTGATCGCTGTAAGAAGTATTAAAATGGTTGGAAACTGATAACTTATATGTCACAGCTCATCTATACTTAGGTATCTGCTCTATATCGAATGCATAATTGAATTTTACACCTGTTGCAATTTTACAAGAGCGATTCACAAGAAGTGTAGAGTTAGGAATGTGGAGATTAGAGAAGCCAGTTGCGATCAATTTGGTTCTCGAAGAGATACGACACTTCAATCATGAAGAGATGTGCTGTGATATCTTCTTGAACATTCAAAATGATCACATAGAATCAGTAGCTTCAGACATTGTGGCAAGGAAAAATCTTGAAGTAAACATTGATCACTGAATCTCGAATACAATCATTCGGTTAAGTTGTTACCGTCTATACTACATTATAAAGCATTTTGGACTTCTTTTTACATTACTATAAAATGAAAATTACAAAAATTTAAGTTTCATTTAAATTATAGGGAAAATTGCATAAAAATGTATCATACTTGCCACTTTTTGTCATTGTATGTAGCGTATTATTTTTTTTATCATTGTGACACCAACCTTTTTAGATCGTGTTATTGTGTGTACCGGTGACCTGCTTAACTTGTTGGAGCCGGTCAAGTTAACGACCGTTAATTTTATTATTGCACGTTAGTCCTTTTAAATGCTTTTTTTAACGTTATTATATTATTACCGATTAGCCCTATTTGCCCGATTTTTACCGTTTTAATCCGTTTTACGTTTTGCACGGTTTTGTCCGTTTTACGTTTTCATCCGTTTTTGCACGTTAAATGTGCAAAAACGTGTAAAAACGAACGAACGAACGAAAACGTGAAAAAACGAACAAAACGCAAAACAAACGAAAACATATAAAACGCAAAAGCGTGAAAAATGAATGGCGTGTGACATTAAATGAAAGTATGCAAAAGCGAGCGAAAACGTAAAAGCGGCGGCGTGCAAACACGAACGAGCACGCGTGCAAAATGAGCGGCGTGTAAAACGAGCGGAAACGTGCAAAAAGCGAGCGGAAACGTGTAAGCGTGCAAAATGAACAAAAATGTGTAAAATCAAATGAAAGCGTGCGGCGTTGAAAAACAAACGAAAACTCAGTAAAAGCGGACAAAATCGGGCAAAACGAATGAAAGCGTGTAAAAGCGGGGCGGCGTGCAAAATGAACAAAAGCGTGTAAAACGAGCGGCGTGTAAAATGAGCAGCGTGCAAAAAGAGCAGCGTGTAAAACGGACGAAACGGCAAAAAAGCGGAAGCGATGTAAAAATCGGGCGAAGGGACTAACGGTGCAATAATATAATAACGGTCGTTAAAAGCAGACGAAAAGGACTAACGATGCAATAATAAAATTAACGGTCGTTAACTTGACCGGCTCCAACGAGTTAAGCGGTCACCAAGACACAATATAGACGAATTCAAAAGTTTAGTGTCGCAATGATAAAAAAAAATAATGCGCTACATCTGATGACAAAAAGTGGCAAGTATGATACATTTTTATGCAATTTTCCCTAAATTTTATAGTAACCCCTCTAATAATGATATATTTTAATATAATTTTTTTATAAGAAAAACTCACTAAATTTATAACCACAAATTTAATGCTAAAATTTGAAAAATAAAAGTGTCAACCATTTACACTACTAATAATTTAGACGTTCTACTTTTGAAAAATATATCTACTACGTTATAAAGTATTTGGGACATGCTAAATAAGAAAAGTTTAAAATAAAAAATATTTGCTCGACACAAAATTAGTCACCGGATTTCTAGTAATACTATGATATCCTTTTGAAATTCTATCAAGTGTTTCGGTACATGATTTTTTTAATGTTTTGGATTATGTCATGTTCTTTTCGAGTGCCGTAGCCGAGATTTTAGAAAGCATATAAAAAAACTTATTTTGTAACTCAATATAATGGTTAAAGAGATATCATATCAATTACTGAAACAAAAAATATCTAGTATTTTAACAATCTAGTTTTTCAATCGTAATATTACACATAACATAAAATCTTATAATTCATATTTTTGTGAGAAGTAAATTTTAAAGCCTCGAATATACAAAGAGGTATACATTTTGAGGCTTTTAAAATTTTGAAGCCTGCCTGATTGCACACTTCATACTCTCTCATATACAGCTCTGATGACTTATAATTCGTGTTAATAATATAACTGGTTATATACCCCGTGCGACATGGTGCTTTGATATTAATCTTACGTAAGGTGTGTTAATATCACAATATATCTAAATTTTAATCATTAATATATCTAAATTTTAATCCTTGGTGGATAACCGTAGACTTTGTGATAGATTTTCTAGGTTGTTTCATTTGGATAGGAATAAAGAGGGTTGTGTGAGGGATAATGGATATTGGGTAAATGGTTCGTGGCATTGGGAATGGGATTGGGTAAGGAGTATTACGCGTAGAGTGTGTAAATTGTTTGTTAAAATATATAATCCAATATTCCTTGTGTGTTCTTGGTTTTATGTTTTATGTTTTATGTTTCAGGTTTTGTCAAAGCCCAAGTTGCTCTCGGCCCATCTTCTCTTGTCTCAGCCCACTCCTTTATCAAGCCCAGCTGTTAAATGTGGTTGAAAGGAAACACATACATCTCTTAAATGTGGCCAGATGTCTTATGTTTCAGGGGGGAATACCCTTAAGATTTTGGAATGAGTGTGTGCTAAGCGCTACTTATCTTATCAGCAGATTGCCATCTTCGTGCTAAATGGAAAATCCTCACCATATGATTTATAATTGCGGTCCTAATCTCTCTTATCGAATGTTTGGTTGTCTTTGTTTTGCTACTATTCATAATAGTCATGATAAGCTTACCAGAGATCCCGAAAATGTGTTATGATGGGTTACTCTAGCTCTCAAAAGGATCTGAGCTCTATAGTCTTGATAGATGTCAATTTCTTGTGTCTAGGGATGTTAAATTCTTTGAGTCCATATTTCCTTTTAAGGAATCTATTTCTAATGGTATTAAGAATAAGCATATTGAATCGATGTCTTTCATGAAAACAACTGTTGAATTTTTTGATCTAAATAACCAGAGCTTCCTAATGATGATGAGAGATGTATCTAGATATAATAGTGACCATGGGTCCTTTGAGTGGAGTAGCCCTCTGCAACTCTTGGCGACAATGTGAACACTTGATTCCCAACCGGATCATCCGGTGATAACATTGATGCCGGTTGCATGATGTTGAGCAACCACACTTGATGAAAACTCGCTTACGAAGGAAATGTTGATCCCAACATAAATACTCGAGGTACTCAAACCTTAAGTAGATCTTCTAGAACTTCGTTTTCCAAAAACTATAATGACTTTGTTGTTAAAACCAATGTGAAATATGGGATTGAAAAATATGTTGGGTACTCTAACTTAAATGGTGAAAACTTGTGTTTTGTCACTCAATTGAATAAGAGCTGTGAACCAAGTCCTTCTTTGAAGCATCTCAAAACCCTTATGGGTTGATGCTATGAACTTTGAAATTGTTGCCTTACTTGAGAATGATACTTGGGATGTTGTTGAATTACCCATAGGTAGAACTGCCTTGAACTCCAAATGGCTGTGGAAACTTAAATATAAAGCCAATGGTGAAATTGAGAGGTACAAGGCTAGACTTGTTGCCATGGGGTGTGCTCAAAAAGAAGGGGTAGATTATGAGGAAACTTTCTCCCCTGTTGTTAAAATGGTCACTGTGAGATGTGTGCTAATATTCATTGTGAATTCTGGCCCATTTTCAACCGGATGTTAATAATGCTTTTGTATGGTGAGCTTGATGAATCTGTTTACATGAGACCTCCTCGAGGTTTCTATGTTGGTGATAAGAACCTTGTTTGCAAACTTAAAAATCTATCTATGGTCTTAAGCGGGCCCCTAGACAATGGAATGCTAAACTCACTGCGTGCTCAGTGAAAATGGATTTAGTCAAAGTAAATCTGATTACTCCTTGTTTACTAAATCTGATAATGGTGTGTTTCTTGCTCTCCTTGTTTATGTTGATGATATAATTGTGACTGGAAATAATCTCGGTGAAATTGAGAAGTTTAAAATGTTTTTGAAAAGTAAATTCAAGATAAAGGATTTGGGAAAGCTTAAATACTTCCTTGGTATAGAAGTGGTTGATTCTGATAATGGAATTTGTCTGAATCAGAGAAAATATATGCTTGATTTGCTATCTGAATATGGTATGCTTGCCTGCAAACCTTCTAAGACTCCATTGATGGCTAAACTGTCTATATCTAGTAATCCCACTGCTACTGATCCTGCTCTTGTAAATATTGTTGATTATCAAAAGCTTATGGGAAAGCTTATATATTTGACCAATACCAGACCTAATATATCCTATGTTGTGCATTGTCTTAGTCAATTCATGCATTCTCCTTTAACTTCTCACCTCAAAATTGCCTTTAAAATATTGAGATACCTTAAAGGATCTCCTGGTCTTGGCATTCATATTACTAATAATACTGGTGTGTCTCTTAAAGGATACTCAGATGCTGTCTGGGCAAAATGCATTGTCACTAGAAAATCATCATTTGGTTATTGTGTTTTATGAATGAGAATCTCATCTCTTGGAAAAGCAAGAAACAAAATACTCTCTCAAATCTTCTTGAGGTGAGTATGAGCCTAGCATCCTTAACCGATGAGATCATTTGGATTTTGAAAATCCTTGAGTTTGCAATGTATAATCTGCCGCCGATTGATCTGCTGCTGTGACATAACTCGACTATCAAAATAGTTGCTAACCTCATGTTCATGAGAGGACTAAACACCTTGAGATTGATCTTCACTTTGTGAGAAAAAATCTTAAATGGTGTTGTCAAACTCAAGGTAGATTCAGCAAAGCAAATTGCTGATATCTTTACCAAAGGGTTGGACATTTCTCAACATCAGTGTCTTATGGAAAAACTTAGAATGATTGACCTATTTGAAATATCGGATTAAGGGGGGATGTTAAAATATATAATCCAATATTCCTTGTGTGTTCTTGGTTTTATGTTTTATGTTTCAGGTTTTGTCAAAGCCCAAGTTGCTCTCGGCCCATCTTCTCTTGTCTCAGCCCACTCCTTTATCAAGCCCAACTGGATTGAGACCGTTGGAAGACCTAGTATATAAGAGCCTCTTCCTCTTCATCTAGGGTTAGGGCAGTATATTGGTTCTTTGAAGCCGCTACAAAATATCTCTCTCATTTCTGCTGATCTTGAGACTTTAACTCAAGATCCTATCTATCCTTTTATTGTTGTGGTTATCTTGTAAAACTATTATCAAGTTAGATAATAGGATCACACCAGAGTAGCTGTGGTGATCTTTAATGGTTGTAAGCTTCCGCTGTTGAATCTTTTGTTGTTTGATTTATATAAAGAGTTTTGGTTTCTGCATATCATGTTTTTCTACATTGTTGTTTCTTATAATTGTAGGGATAGATGGAGGTGGACTTTATGCGAGGATGGGGATTTCAAGGTTAAAGAATTATCAAGATTGATCGAGGAGAAGATTCTTCACATGGAAAGTGGAGTGCAAGAAACGCTTTGGAACAAGTTGGTGCCAAAAAAGGTAAACATTTTCGTGTGGAGAGCTATGAAAGGAAGACTACCGGTTCGTGAGGAGCTTAATAAAAAAGGTATTGATTTGGAATCGGTTCTTTGCCCAAGTTGTACTAGTGTGGTGGAATCATGTGCTCATAGCTTGGTCACTTGTGATCTCGCTATGTGTGTGTGGAATAAGGTCTTTAGTTGGTGGAAGATGGGATGCGTTAACGCTTTTTCTATTGGTGAATTTTTTTTCATCATATGGAAACGTTAATGTTCCTAGTAAAATATCTCGTGTTTGGCAACCGGTCATTTGGACTTCCGGCCACTTCATATGGAAAGAAAGGAATTCTCGTGTGTTTAGTAAAAAAGTGTCAAGTACAAATAAAATCGTTCAAGACGTACAACTAAAAAGTTATGAGTGGATAGTGCGAAGATCGAAGATTTACAAAATTTTAAATTGGCAGCTGTGGTTACTGGATCCTATTAACAGTTATTCGAGTTAGTGGCATCTGTGTGGTCAGCAGAAATGGTTCAATCTGTGTGGTCAGCAGAAATGGCACAAGGTTTAATTCAATCATTAAGGTCTGCGAGTCTGGTTCAATGTTATATTACAGTATGTATGTTGCAGTTGGGATTATTCTGTGGGTCTGGGTCAGTTTCATAACTGGTATTCATGTCATGTGGTCAATTGGGTTGAATGTTCCCACTACATCCTACATTGTGGGATATGTTCATATAATTCCCTTTGTGTCCATTTTGGTGTGTCTATTTGTGTATGGCATTGGTTGGGCCTTAGTTTGTCTTCCCTGCAGTACATTTTCAATTGTGCTTCTTGAGAGTGTCCTTCATGTATCTTGTATTAGTGGGTTGTTTTGTTTTTTGGTCCAACTTTTTTTAAGCGGCTCGATTACGAAAGTGTGGAACTGTGGATGCCTTTTTTTTGCATTGTTTTTGTTGGGTTAATATATTGTTGCCTTTCTTAAAAAAAAATCATTTCTGCATAAAAATTGTAATTAACTATATTTAATAATATAATTGGTTAAAAATATAATTTTCTATGTTAGCGTGCTAAAGTCTTCAACAGATGTATATCAGTGGAAACACTTTGATCCCCATGCATTTTTTGATGCCAACCAGACCCTTCTTCAAGGACCCGACTCCATGCAATGAGCTCCTGCACCAATAACCTAATTAGCCAAAATCTGGGTTCGAACTCTCGTCAATCTCCAAATGACCCTTTATGACGGGTCAACTGAACGTTTGCGAAAGAGGAATAGTAACACTTGATCAAGCCCAAGTGGTTTGGCATGCTAAAGACTTTTCTGGTACATACATAGGATTTTTAAGTAAGAAGTATCTATAACATTATGTAATACTAGTATCATTTATATCTATAAAGTTATAATACTCGTGCACGAGCGGGTTTGCATATTTTTATTATGTATTAATATCGATTAATATTTTGTACAGACTTTTGTTGGACGAAGGACTTGTCTTTGTTTAATTGGTATGTTGTTGAGGTTCCTACCGTTTAAATTTAACTATTGATATCATATTTTAGACATTATACATATTTAATAGCACATAATAACCTTTGAAAAAAATGCTTTTCCGAATACTTTGATCTAAACTTTAGAGAGAAATTACATGCGTCGTTGTTATATGTACAATATCGTGTATTTATTTTTCTATCCCAGTAACCCGTGGAGCTATACCTTTATTTTGATATTTATATTCCTGTTAATAATAAATTTAGCCGTATTTAACTTTTAAAGTTGTGTATGCGCATTTAAACTTATATAAAGGAAGGAATAACATAGTCGTTATTGAATGTGGATTATAAAAAAATGAAAACATATTCTTCACATTCTTACTTAATCTTATAAAGAGTAATAATATGAGTCATTCATATATGTACAATATCGTTTATTATATTACATATAACAGTAAGACTCATATAACAGTAAGACGTACTTCATTTTAAAATATATAAATAACAACACATATATAGTTTTTTTTAAATAAATATAAAGTGTATGGATAATAAAGTCTTGCGTTTATATATTAAATTTAGAAAGTTATTAAAAAACTAGAATGTTTGTAAGTTTACATAAGTTCATTTAATTTATTTAAAGTGTAACAACTAAAGTTTTATAAATAACACCTTTTTTTTTGTCTCCCACAAAATTGATACATGTGTTTTTATACATATTATTTTTGTTTGATGACACTTAGATAAGTTTAATCAAATTATTTCTGTTTTGACTTTCTATTGTCCAATTTGTGATGACTCTATTTTTCCTATATGACAAGATTAAACTCTCCTTGGTTCAAATAAAACCTTTTAATTTACATATTTGTCTTCCTTTTTAAGATTAAAGTAACCATGTATCTTAATAAGGTGTGGATTGGTTCGGGACATTGCTAATAAGGTTTTGAGTTGGTGGAATTTGGATCACACAAACTTGAACTCATATGCAGAATGGAAGTCTTGGCTTGTTTCAACTCGTATGGATTCCAAACTCAAAAAGATGTTCGAAGGAGTTTGGTATTCCATTTGGTGGTACGTTTGGATCTATCGTAACAAGCTCCTATTTGACGAGAGAAAACCTTCGAAGTCGATGCTTATTGATAATGTCATTGCTAGTTCTTTTTATTGGTGTAAGTATAGATCTAAAGCCTCGTTCGGATGGAACGAATGGCTCAAAAACCCCTACATTATTGTTTTGTAATCTAGCTCCTTTCTAGTTTTTGTTTCTAATAAAATCGCCGTTCCAACAAAAAAAAATTAAAAAAACCATGTATCTTAATTTAAAACCCATGTCAAGCTCTATATACGCACAAAGTTATAAAATATCAAATTAGAAAACATGTATTAAATTTAAATTGATTTTAATATTAAAACTCGTATACGCAAAATTACAAACGAGTTATATAGTTATACTTAAATCTGTTATACAAATAGAAGAGTTTAATTTCGTCACATGACAAAATTGAGTCATCTCATTACCTAATAAAAAGTCAAAATTGAATTGATTGTGTCAAAATTTCAATAAATTCTATCTACAAATTTGGCAAAGAAAAACTGAAAACTCGCGTGACAACGAAAGCTCATTTTTTTCCTATTACTTTTGAATTTGAGTGTAAATAATATTGTGTTTTGATTGGTTAATAGAATTTACAATCAAGCTTTTTAAAAAAGGTCATATACTCAATTTTATGGACTTAAATCTCAAATTCTCAATTTCACAATTTTTTTAAATTAAAAAAAATTACATTATACACTTTAAGCTTTTCAAAAAACAGAACAACTTTTATTATCATAAGTCATAACTATTATTATTAAATTAATTATAACATTTAAAAATCCTGATACACACATAAATAATTACACAAGACTTGAACATCAATTTTTAAAGGCAAATGACACAAAAACACATTAAACTTAGTGTTGGGTCCAATAAATTGACCCAATCACCATGAACAATATTTGAAAATAAATTAGCCTAACCCGCTAAATAAATAGTGAGTGACTTACTAATAAAGAATCAATGAGTGTTGTTTAGTACTCTCTTTATCGACACGGTGTCGATGAGTAAAATATATGAGCTACAAACAACACCAGGTGACACCGAGATTTTGACAAATGTCTCGGTGATCCCGAAGACCTATCTCTACATCTGATGAAAAATATGGGTGGGAACTTCCAAGAAGAAGTCAAACAAGACAAGACTTTCCATAAGAGTGGGAATATTGTGATGACACATTCAAAAGGATGGTTGGTGTTTTTCCAAAAGAGAAAGATGAAGATGGACCACCTGGGGGACCACATGTCACCATCATCACATGTTTTGTATTATTAGTTGCTATATATATGTTTGTATTGTAATAGAGATATGTATGTATCCTAAACAAACACAAAATACTTAGTATTAGTTGATAGGATCATCCTTTCATTGAAACACAAGCATAGCTTGGATCAATGAGAGTTTATTTGTCATTCAATGAGGATAATATACCGAGATTATCCCCGTAAAAAGTTGAGGATGTTATCATGTAGTCTAGTTGGTAATGAGTAATCTTGTAACAAATTGTTTTTCATTATTAATGAATGTGTTCTTCATTTTATCAAGATTTTCTCAATTATTTGGACCAACACTTAGAGTTCGTTTTCAATCAGGGTACTCTTCTTTTTTCTTGCTTAAAAAGACGCCCAAATTTTTTTTAATCCGATTTAAGTTTTTTACTAACTTTCGTTAACCAACTTCGTTAGTAAATTACATGTTTGGTCCTTGAATTCGTATAATCATTTCGTGCACTATATATTAATATTATGCTCGTTTTGTTCGAAATTTAGAGCTTTTCACAACGCTATTTTTTTTATTAACGAATTCACTATATATTTGCTAAATATTTGACGAATAAAGTTTGGTATATAAAAAAGTTATAATTATTAAAAAGTTTAGGGTAGTTTTGGTAAGTTTTATTTTCAATTTCAAAAAGTTTTGATATATATATATATTAAACTTCAATAGTATTTATAAAATAGTACATACGTCAAAAGCGTATAGATATTGGACTCGTTTTGTTCGTAATTTAGAGCTCTTCGCAACGGTATTTTTTTTATTAATGAATTCGTTATATATGCGCTCAATATTTGATGAATAAAGTTTGCTTTATATAAAAAGTTGTAAATATTATAAAGTTTATGGTCGTTTTAGTAAGTTTTATTTTTTAAGTTTTAAAAGTAGTTGTAATAGTTCACAGACGGTTGTGTGACGAGAAGTGAATATGAATGTGTAAGAAATCGCTGCTTATTTGAAGCGAAATACTTGTTTTTTTTTTTTTTTTTTTTTTTTTTTTTTCGGTTACATTAAATATGGTGTTGACACGTGTCTTTAAATGAATTCTCTGCCTTTTTGAAGCGAAA
This sequence comes from Chrysanthemum lavandulifolium, assembly GCA_022545495.1. Lineage (NCBI taxonomy): Eukaryota > Viridiplantae > Streptophyta > Magnoliopsida > Asterales > Asteraceae > Chrysanthemum > Chrysanthemum lavandulifolium. The sequence continues at coordinate 53,941,174 of CM040243.1, forward strand.
TGAATAGCCTTTTTGGAAATTAGGAAAAAGTAAGACCTCTGCAGACAAGTGGTCCGTGCAGGGTCCTAACAGGTAATTTTCACATGTTAATATGTTAAAAATCCAAGAGAGAGAGAGAGCGCCACAAATAAAATATTTGTAGCACAACTCCCACCCGTTAACGCATTGTAATAGTAGTTTTAAAAAGTAGTTGTAATAGTTCACAAACAGTTGTGTGACAGAGAAGTGAATATGAATGTGTAAGAGATCGCTGCTTATTTGAAGCGAAATACCTGTTTTTTTCTTCTTTTTTTTTTAAATTTTCTTACATTAAATATGGTGTTGACACGTGTCCTTAAATGAATTCTCTCGCTTTTGAGCGAAATGAATAGCTTTTTGGAAATTAGGAAAAAGTAAGGCGCATGTGACAAGTGGTCGTCCCAATGTAATTTTCACATGTTAATATGTTAAAAATCCAAGAGAGAGAGAGCGCACAAATAAAATATTTGTAGCACAACTCCCACCCGTTAACTACATTGTAATAGTAGTTTTAAAAAGTAGTTGTAATAGTTGACAAACAGTTGTGTGACAGAGAAGTGAATATGAATGTGTAAGAGATCGCTGCTTATTTGAAGCGAAATACCTGTTTTTTTCTTCTTTTTTTTTTTTAAATTTTCGGTTACATTAAATATGGTGTTGACACGTGTCCTTAAATGAATTCTCTGCCTTTTTGAAGCGAAATGAATAGCTTTTTTGGAAATTAGGAAAAAGTAAGACCTGTGCAGACAAGTAGTCCGTGCAGGGTCCTAACAGGTAATTTTCACATGTTAATATGTTAAAAATCCAAGAGAGAGCGCCACAAATAAAATATTTGTAGCACAACTCCCACCCGTTAACTGCATTGCACAATCGTACTTTTACTTATATATATCTCCTTATCTTTACTTGCTACCGATGTGGGACTATGTTATAGACATCAAATTATCAAATCATGTTATACACTAATTTGTTGTATAAAACCATTGTTACTTTTTACCATTGCATGTGACACACTTATAGTTACCTACAATCATATATAAAGTAGTTACATCAACATAAAACGTACGCATCATCACTTTCATTTTCCTCACGGTAAAAAGAAGGAATCCAACCACTTTAAATAACACTTGGAAAATGAATGTTCACACAAATAAACTTAAATTACAACATATTGAAATCAAATAATTTTGTAGAAGGTAACAATCTTAAAATTTCAAGTGAACACAAATCTATACTCGTATTAAATTCTTAATAATAATTAAAATATGTTTTTCTTGGCATAAGCCAGGCTCATTGTATTTCCGGGCATTCTTGAAGAAGGAAAAAGCTAAAACTCAAAATTATACCAGAGGATGCGGATTTACAGGAGCCCCCGTAAGTTTACATGAACGACAAAATCACCCGCATCCTAAACTTCTAATATCCGTTTTCTATAACTTTCTGATTTACATTTTTTGTTTCCACCTATAAACCCTCTCCGGCCTCTTATAAAGACCATTAAACTATAAGCTACACATTGCCCGGTTGGTCTTCACCTCTTGAAAGAGAATCTTGTCGAGTCAACTGATAATTTGTCTTAGTAAACCCTTGATTCTCACATTCGATAATATCCACTTTTGAACATAGAAAAAAGAAGGAAGAAGTGTATATTGATACATGCCACATGCTGCAAACCAAGTCATGTAATTAACACATTATCGAGCTTAACTAAAATTCCACACAAAGGAAGTAGCTTTAACTAACCTGTTCCAAAACCAGTAACTTTCGGTTGATTCAAGATTCCAGCTTATGGCAGCCATTGCTAATGCAACGAAACCCGCGAGCACGAAAAACCACCAAAAACGTTTAAGGACCGTCTTTACAAGATTAGGAAGCCATCCTTTAATCTGCCACCTAAAACATTTCATAAATTTGCACACGTTACTTTTTTGTAACACAAAAGTTTCATATAAAGTAGAATCTCACGTTCGTACCTTTGAAGCATATTCAGTACAAGTTCGGCAAAAAAATGATCCTCGTTTATAATATAAGCCCCAACCCATTTAGCCCATTGTCCCGAACATCACAAGATTATACTCCTACTATGTATATATATATATATATATATATATATATATATATATATATATATATATATATATATATATATATATATATATATATATATATATATATATATATATATATATATATATATATATATATATATATATGAGATTATATTAGCAATTTTTGTAGCTAATTGAATACAATTTATGCTATAAACCGTGGATCCCCGAGTCTTTTTGTGGTCTCTGAGTCATTTTTGTGGGTTCTTTATTTATTTTTTGTATGTATTTTTAATAGAGGATTGTAGCTAATTGGCTACAAAAATTGTAGACAAGCTATTTTCAAAAAATATGCACTATAGTATTAATTATGTCCAAACTCTGTTTATGCAACGTATTTCTCAAATTCACGTGCATGAGAGTCTCAAACTAGTAATAAATAAACTTGAAAGAAAAGATGTTTCATTCGATGCAACACAATTAGAACAAATGTTAATCCAAGAGGAATACACGTCACAAATAAGTCTTTTATATAATAAGTCTTTTATATAATAAAAGAATGACTAAAATACACCGTTGGTCCCTAAACTTGTAGTGGAGGATCGCGATGGGACGAAACCGGGCATAATCATCGCCATGCGGGTCCAAACAATGGCGATTAAATGCCGATTGGTCCTTGACCAATACGCCGTTGTCAACGTTATTTAGGCGAGGGCAAAACCGTCTTTCACCGTAGCGTATTAAATAAAACCGTTCTCACGATGAATGTAGCTAGTATATGTGTAACAAGGTTTGATCTACATTTATGACCCATCCCTAAACTATCCTTCAAAACCCGTCCTCTTCAAAAGATAATTGTTTCAAGATGGTACGTTCTCGGTGTGGTAAGCAAGCTATTATTCGTGCCGTGGACCTCTGCCAACCAGGCGTCGATTCTTTGGTTGTCTGTTCAAGTAAGTGCGTCTTAATATTTCTTGTGTAAGTTTGTAACAATGGTGGTTGTTTAATGACTTGTCATAACCATCAATAGGGTCTTCTTGTCGGTGGATAAGATGGTATGATCCCGAAATACGTGCTCGTTCAAGAATGATCATACCGGGACTTTTGAGGGAGAAATGAGCTTGAGGCAAGATTAGTAGTACTCAAGGTGATGTGTGAAAGTGGAAGATTTACATGGTGCTAAGTTGGATGTTGTTCTTCATTGTTTATGCATTGGGATAACGTTTAACCTTTTATGTAATGAGGCTAATGGTTAATGTTGTGTATCTTGAATTGTAGTAACCTTGTTATGAAGTATTCGAGTTTTGTTTGTTTCGATTTTCTATGCCTCATGGCTATGCGATGGTTTGCAATGTGTTTAGGGGTTGACTTTTAAATGTCAACATTCTTATGATGTTCTATTTTAGCTTTGGTTACTTTTGACGCAAACAATTCACACATCAAGCTTAGTCAATTTCAAAAATACACAATAATGACATGGTTCCATAGTTAATGCAAATGGATATAATTCCATTGCATAAAATTGCATACTTTTCAAAGCATGAGCGCTTCTGATTACACACCCACACACGATATGTTTTAGATTACATAACTTGTCCATAGAAAATAAATAGTAAACTAGATGAAACATTGTCTAGATAATTAGCATATGATTTGACCTATGGTGAGGCCATCATTCTTTCCGGTCGACTGCTTCCTAGTCATTCTTCGTGTAGCAGTGGGTTGAAGCGGCCGCTGAACATCACTTGATGAATCTCGACCGGGATTGCTCATGCATGATGGGATCGACAAATGCTTGACTTGAAGTTCTTTGGGATTGTGACAGGGATGCATCATGTATGATGGGATCTTGATTCTGGCTCTTGATTTGTAGATTGAACACCACTTCCTTGAACCGCACTAACTTGGCTTTCTAGAACAACACCCGTACCTTGACTTCTTTATCTGCTACCTTTTACATTTAGGATGTCTTCTTTTTCTGCAGACTTTAGTAGGCACCTTTTGACATTTACCTTATTGGCGGTTCCACTATGTTGAGCTCCACCATACCCTAGGCATGTTACGGTTGTGTCCGGCAATGCCACAAATACTACACCGACACTCTTCCAAGCCCTTGATGACTTACCATCCTTGACAATCTCTTGATTTGGTGCTATCCTAACTCTTTTCTACCTTTTGCGGCATATATTCAGTCCAGGACCTTCACTTGCTGGCCGGAACACAACCCCTACACGACCACTTATTCTTGTTTTGTCATTCTTCAAAAACAACTCCTCCTAGTTTCTATTGAATGCTCTCTTACTAGCTTTTTACTTCCCTGCAGTAGCAAACTCCGACCAAGATAGAAAAAGTGGTATAAACGCCATTAGCAAAGTGTGCGTGTTGGAAACTAACATGGTCACGCAAAATACTTCATCAACCATCACGGTAAATCATTTACCAACCGCTGTCATCACTTATATAACATGTTGTTCCTTCTTCACCTAAATCGGAGTCGACCTACTTGTAGCATACCAAGTCGTGCATCATTCTCTTGACAAGTGTTATCTTGATTTGGTTCAACTGCATTGCCAATTCACTAGTGTCACTCGCTTGTAACAGACTAAGATCAACAATGTGATCCTCTTCCATGTTATCACGAGTCGGTTGAAACAGACTTACATCCACATCGAGCTCCTCAAAGTCATTATTCACATCAAGTAGTGGTGCACTTTTTGCTTTGTGTAAATGCTTGTCCCGTGTCAATTGAAACAGTTAACCTCAAAATTTTCGAGCTCCTCAAAGGTGTTATTGACATCAACTAGTCTTTGTTCCACCGTTGTCAAAGTCCTTCCCCGAATCACTCTAAGCAGATTAACCTCAACATTATCGGGCTCCTTTAGAGCATTGTCCTCATCAACAACTACTAAAGCACGCTCCTTTGTTTTGAACAGGTTGGCTATGAAATGAGCGTCTAAGGTGGAAAAGAGTGGCTCAATGTTTGGCAAATTGCTAGCTTCACCAATATCATTGACGTCCACAGCAATTGTGTAAGTTGGATAAAGCGATCTAGGCGGGTTCATTATCTATATCATCTAACACCAACCGTCTACAACATGGTGAATAGCCGCAGAGTAACTTTTCTCCTATCTTCATCCATCTCCCAAAACACGGTCTTAATTGATTGTGGGGACATTTCACAAAATTCTAATCTAGTCTTTCCTATTTCAACATACACGTCTATCGCCTTATGTCTGTGACAACATCTTTCAACAAGTCTAGATTAGCGTGTTCACGGAAGAAAACAAACCGTCGTCTAATGTACAACTGTGCTTAAGAAAGTAGAAATAATTGGTTTGTCGGACTCATAACCGATTTGGGTCATGAGCATCCATTTCATCAACAGATACTCTTTATTTCAACAAGATCAACAAGGCATTTCTTGCCTCCTTGATATATCCTACACGAAAGTATTTGAATGTACCTTCATAATGGAACATCATGCTAAACGATCCGAGTTCACCCGTGATATAAAAATGTACAAAAACTTTGTTAAGCTAAAGTTACCTAAAGGGAATAACTTAATCACTCGTACTAACATATGATTGTAATAGGCTCTAACCAAAAAGACTTACAATATCTCTCGATGCAGATCTTTCCTCCGTTTCACGATCATCATATAAAGGATATTCCTTACTGCCACGAGTAAATCCAAGGTGGTTGTTTGTTATTTTCTTACTCGATTATTTGATTTTATGATAGACATTGCCTTAGGGTTTTGGGTAGGCTTCAAAACAAGTTTGGGGATGAGCAATGAGTACCGGTTTTGTTATATTGTACAATATGGCGGAAATTGGACAAGACGAGGTTATACTGATGTATACCACATAATGACTATTCTACCCTCAGCAGTACCATGATTACGGGTTTATTTTGGGTATAACGGAACGTTGACAACGCCGTTATTGGTCAAGGGACCAATCTGGCATTTAATTGGTACTGTTTGGACCCGTGGCGATGATTATGCCCGGTTTCGTCCCATCGCGATCCTCCGCTACAAGTTTAGGGACCAACGGTGTATTTTATATCATTTCATAGTGTTTTTGTCAATTAATTTTTATTGAAAAAAAAAATTGAGCCAATAAAAAAGCTTGATTTTGCCACGTAAGTAAAATCGTGTGATGTGATTGTTTAATAAAAGTCAAAATCAAATTGATTTTGGTCAACCTTTAATTAATTTGGTGAAGAAATTTAGTTGAGAAGAAAAACACATAAAAACATAGGTGTCAAATTTATGAAAATAAAAACTTAAAAAAAGAGGGGGCAATTAATAAAACTTTAGTGGTTAAATTTTTAAAAATTATATAAAGTTAAATGTTATTTTATAAGTTTTCATGTTTTTTAATAACTTTAGAAACTAAACAAATACTCACTTACACTTTATACCCCATATACTTTATAACTTAAAAATACAATATATATGTTGTTTTAAAACTCCAACATATAAATATACATAAGATTATAAATATCATTTTTTTACTATATATGTTTCCTAAGGACTCATTTATTTCATATTAAAAATATGACAAATGTGGACATGAATTTGAATATTAAATACGGCAAAATTATTGAAAACGAAAATATAATTATGAAATTATAAGTATGAGCTACTGTAATATGAAAAAAAACGTGATTGTACTTATAACAATTATTCATGTAATTTTTATTAATTTATATAAGAATATGTAGAAAAACATTTTTAAAAAACTTTAAGAGTATATTTTAACTTCATCAACGTTTATTATGTGCAACTAAATTCGCATCTTGTGTACATCATAATATCAGTAGTGAAATTTTAATAGGAACATCAACATCTATATCAGCTAAATATAGTTGAATCTTGAGTTATTTAACAAAATTTTCTTACAAAATTTGATTATTTAAAACTCTAATGGATAATGAAAAACTCATTAACAAAATTTTCTTACAAATATTGATTATATAAAACTCTAATGGATAATGAAAAACTCATGCATAAGTATATAATTATATGTAATTACCTTTAAAGACACAATATTCAAAGATTGATACAAAATAATTTTTTTGTCAAAACCCTGTGTGTGCACAAATATTATAACTAGTATATGTGGTACAATTTCTATCCGATTGCGCTAGACATTCATACGTAAACTTATATATATTTCTTTATCCTTACTCGCCATCTATGTGGGATATGGGGCACAAGTTATAGTTAGACATCAAATTATCAAATAATCACTAATTTGTTGTACAATTGCATGTGGAGTATGTGACACACACACACTAATAGTTTCCTACAATCATCATATATATAAAGTAGTGCATCAATACTAAAAAGATATTTAGAGCAAATAGATATCAAACTGTAAGTCTAAAACAATAGCAACTAATTTACGATCATAACTTAGCAATATACATCATCAAATGGTGCTAAAACTGCTACATTTAAATATACTATATGTTTAAACGTTATATAATAATACACGTTCAAAACAACTAGCAATAGTAGTGACCACCGTTTTCGTATCGTCGTTGCATCGTAAAGTTATAAAATAGTGTGCGATAAAGTTGTTCCCTAAAGTTATCGCTAAACGTAAAGTTAGCATCATAAGAAACATATAAGTGCTCAACAAATTTTTTTGATTACATGGGTGGTCGCAGCCGTAATGCGCTGGTATCGTGCTATAAAAACTCATTATAATGTTACTAAATCATTTAGTCTTAGAGAACAAGTTAATTTCAGCTAATAACCTATGTTGGCCATTTGTTTTCCTTCTATAAAAGCAATCAATTGAAAAGATTTGCTATAGCTAAAAATATAATCGCACGCGAATACCCGGCAAGTTATGAAATTAAATTGGCTTTTATTCTAAGACACCATGTAGGCACAAGATTATAAGATACATATGCAAATATTTAGATTTACTAAAATTAAATTATGTCCAAACACTGTTTTATGCGATGTATTTCAAAGCCGTGCACGAGAGACTAAAATCAGTAAAAAAAAAACATGAAAAGAAAAGATATGTTTCATTCAATACATCACAATTAGATCAAATGTTAATATGTAAAAAATCCCAAAGAGTGACATGCCACAAATAATTATTTATAGCACATCAAGGGCTATAGGACTGTATTGGACAATCATACTTAAACTCATTATAATGTTACTAAATCATTTAGTCTTAATGCATAAGCAAGAGAACAAGTTAATTTTCAGCTAATTACACTGTGTTGGGCATTTGTTTTCCTTCTATAAAAGCACTCAATTGAAAAGATTTGCTATAGCTAAAAAATATAATCGCACGCGAATACCCGGCAAGTTATGAAATTAAATTGGCTTTTATTCTAAGACACCATGTAGGCACGAGATTATAAGATACATATGCAAATATTTAGATTTACTAAAATTAAATTATGTCCAAACACTATTTTATGCGATGTATTTCAAAGCCGTGCACGAGAGTCTAAAATTAGTAAAAAAAACATGAAAAGAAAAGATATGTTTCATTCGATACATCACAATTAGATCAAATGTTAATATGTAAAAAATCCCAAAGAGTGATATGCCACAAATAATTATTTGTAGCACATCAAGGGCTATGGGACCGTATTGGACAATCATACTTAAACTTATAGGATTTTTTTAACTTGTGCCCTAAGGGCATGTTAAGATCGATAAAAGACACTGGCTCACGGAAAGGACATGGGATCCACAGAAAGTACAATTTTTGTGGATCCATGTGTCCTTTTCTGTAGGACCCGATGTATTTTTAGTGTGCTTAACTTGTGCCTTAGGGCACATGTTAGACAAACCCAAACTTATATACTATCTCTTATTCTTATTTGATATCGATGTGGGACACAAGTTATAGATATCAAACGAGCGGGGTAGCCCGCGCGTTGCTGCGGGTTCGGTTTGGCTTTTTTGTTTTTTATAATATCGGTTTGTAATAATATTTTTTTGTTTTATAACGATTAGTATGCTTGCGTTTTATATAATCAAAGTGTATTTCATTCAAACAAATTGGCATTGGCTTGTTATCCGTATTAACCGGATTCTCAACCTTTTAAAATCCACATTAGAATTAATATATATGGAAGTCGATTTATTTTCTGCCCCTAACTTTTTCGTATCATTAGAAGCACGAATCATGCCCTTAACTTGTGTTATACTTAATCTTACCAACAGAAATAAATTGTACTACTTTATCACATTGCAATCAGTTCATGTTACAAACTGAAGATAATGCGTCATTTTTACTGATACATGAAAACGAAGCCGACTTCATGATGTACAACGATTGTTACACTGTTTGTGCAACCATTTTCTCTGTTTATGCTAACAACAACACACAATGGGTAAAACAAATATACATTATTCCTATCGAACTATTTTCAATGTAAAAATGTTTGGAATAATTTTATGGCATGTTCCCTGTCATTGTATCCTTATGCCCAAAAGAAACACAGAGCATTCAAAAAAAAAAAAAAAAAAAAAAAAAAAAAGTTAGATATTGTAAGTAAGTATAGAATAAGAATAAGTGTTATTAAAAAAAAGGAAGGTAAATTCTGGAGTTGTCATGTTTTCAGATTTTTTTTTCATTTTTTTTTTAATTTTTTTCCCACTGGTTTCATATATATAGAAATATTTTTTTCCTGAAAATTATTGGGAATTGTATGTTGGAACAGAAAACAAAAAAAAAAGAAAAAAATAGAGAGAAAATGAAAAGGCAAGTGTGTGAAAGGTTGATCATTTAATGCTAGCTCTTGGGGAAGACAAATACATCATTAATCTCTAATGGGCTTGGTGGCTATAGGGTGGCTGTCAAATGAAGGTACTCATCAAGTGTGTACAATAAGCTAGACTAATTATATAACTTACTTAAAGTAAATCTTCCCTTTAAAATACACATACACCAAATCAGTTTTAGTTTAGAACCAAAGGTGAAAAAAACCAAGAACATAAAAAAGAAAATAGGAAAAAAGATGACAACACCCATGCCATTTTGTGAAGAACTCGCTCGTGTTGCAGGATCTAGTCTGGTCAGGGACATGATGATTGTCCATTTTGAAGGAGGTCGGTGTTGTGATGGTGGACGAAGGAGAGCGATGAAGAAGCGCGAAGAAATCGAGCTCGTGTAGCCGAGAGGATTATGTTATTGGAGAACCGGAGCTTATACCCATTTGACTCTTGTGTGGAAAGTATTTGAGAACTAACCAAGCCGCAAACCGAAGATCCGGCGAAGCATGACGATATTGGTTAAAGTTATGAACAAACGAAGCGAGCACAGGAGCTTACATTGTTCATAGAGAAGTCAAGGCATGGTGTACTGATTCGATTTATCTTGGTTTTTCTGGAATATCTTTTGGGTTTAAGCAGTCTTGTGAATGAGTAGTCTTGTTATGTGAATGGGTAGTCTTGTTTTGGGTTTAAGCAGACTTGGTAATGTTTATGGTTTTGTATCTTTGAACATTTTTTTTAATCGTTCAGTGCGTAATGAATGTTAGGTTTATGGTAACATATTATTTGTTTTAGAACATACCTTTCTTTGATATATGTTGTAGATTGCCGTCTTCGTATAGGTATGTTGTAGTCACGTAGTGCCAAACCGATCTTGGTAGCCTTTGCTTTGTTCCATAGGTAGTTGACTGTATAGGTAGCGGTATGTGTAACCTGAGTATGAGAAGAGAATGTGGTGAATACATTGAAAAAGTGTGATACATACCAAAGGCATGGCGTTATTTTTTAAATACAGTAATCGAAGTTGATTTACAAAAATCAGCAAATAAATTTATAGCAATCATTTTCTAACCAAATTTACATGTGTCTGATTATAAATAGTTAATAAACTTTAGCTACATATAAGGTTGCAAAGTAATTTCAAGTTAGTTTATAAATTCCGGTGCTAAGATTTAGCATCATCTCGGATTTGGTTTTAGAATACAGCAACAGGCTTATGATATAAAACATAGATTTGAATTTAACACTTAAGAGTATGTTTATCAGTTAGATAAAATGATGCTTGTATTAGTTTGTGTAACTATTTGAAGTTTGCAAAGTACTTTTAGGATGACTACGGATTATATTATTGATGCTTTTTTCTTGTGACTGGTGAGGCTACGTTGGTAAAGTGTAGATTTGTGGTGATGGGTTAGAAGTGCATATAAAAAGTTTATTATATAGCTGAACATAAAAGATAGATTAAGATTATACCTTCTGAAATAAGATCTGCTCCATATCTTTGTTTATTGTCTTTAACCAACAAAGTAGAAAGAGCCTCTAACGACACATGTATGGATGTCTGTGTGGCTGCAATATTAGGAAGAAGCAAACAAATGAGCATATGTAAAAAATATATGGCAACACAGTCCAATCTTTGTAGTGAACTAAAAGGACATATGCAAATAGTATGAAAGTTGGCTTTTAGTTATGAAATGTTAATGTCACATATTGTATAAGTAAAATGCATATATTGACAGTAGCATATGTGAGCAAAACTTTTTTTCATATGTGGAAGAGAAGTATGTGTAAATTATTTTTTTTTGGTATATGTGCTGCTGTTAAATTAGTTGGATATGTAAAAGCACACATGACCAAAAATGGCATTTGATCTTCTCGCTAGAACTCAATAAGCATTTATCCAACATTGATTGTATTGAACATAAAGATGAATGTATGCTACTCTCTTTTTTCCGTTTCAATTATCTTTTTCTCTATATTGCATTGTCATATAACTGAAAAATTGTTACTCAGATTTGCTTAAAATAGACTAAAATAAGCTAATGAGCAGATTGTGCTTTTACATATTCCTATTTCATTATACTTATTGAAATACATGTGATATATCTCTTTTTGGGTTCTTCCAATAATTCTTCCTTTACAGATTATCGATCATCAACTTTTTGGATATAAGATGATATTGCCAAATAATGTATTAATGAAAACGTATAATAAAAGACATGCATGAATTATTTGTGCTAGATACCATCCAAGCAAATAAAGTAGAAGTCTGAAAAAAACAGTGCCGATTCTATGTCTTTTGTTTTTTATGCAAATAGTGTTCAATGTGTAATTACGTTTTATACATATCAGTATTGTGCTTGTCATTATGCAAAAGGTATAGCCTTGTTTTTGCTATTTAAGAGAGGCTAACTGGACATCTATTTGGTCATAACTTGTAATAAAGAAGGAAGTAAACATAATGTCTAGGCGCCCTAAGTGTGATAAGCTTAGAAGTGAAGCAAACTCGAATAACTGGTTTGATATGCTGGTGTTGTACTGTCGCCAAGCTGCAGGCCAAGATATTCAAATGACACAGCAAATGAATGGCCTATGTGCTACGTTGGTCAGTGTTACTCGTGAGAGGCTTGATTTTATTCAAGAGCTGGAAACAGTTGGGAATGTTTATGCCCAGAAAACCGCAGAATATTTAAGAGAAGTACAAGCAAGAGATGAACAAAATCTTATGCAAATGCGCATTCTGGCAGCTGAACTGGAACTAAACTTTCGTAACAATGATTTGTTTATCGAAAAGCTTAGGGGCTCAATGGATTGGTAAGCGTGTGTGGACAGATGGTTGATTCTGATGGTGGTGGTGATGTCTTCTGTATGTTGGTCTTTCTATTTGCAGTCATGTATGTGTGGTGAATTTTAGTTTGAGTGCCGTTGTGATATGTGGGTCTAGGCTATGGCATATGGTTGTAAAATATTTGATTAAATAAAAGACAGTCTTTCTGTTAAATAATTAATTGATGTTCACCTTTTATCGTGGCTGCATTTCATGATCCATTCTGAAAATCATCATCTCCACTATTTCTAGTTTAAATCTGTTTGACCAACTGTCTTTGTGGACATGTTTACCTGTTAATGCAAACAAATCGCATGGTTAACATATACATATGTGAATGTAAGTTTTCAAATTAACAAATAACACTATTTTTATATTGGATATTAGCTATTAATAACATCTGTGGTTGTAAGAGTTATAATACCTTAGTATGATTATTCACACGAATAAATTGGTGCCATAACCAATCGTCATATAAAATAAAAGATCACAATATTCTTGGTCTATTAAATGTTATTTTATAACACATTGATATGTATTCTACATAAGATTGATGTCTTATAAAATAGCATCTAATAGTTCAACAATATTGGTTCTTTTTTTTTCTTTTTCTTTTTTTAATTCATTTTTTTAAAAGGGACAACCATCCACGTATTATAGACAGGTCTTCGAACTAAGTTCATATGAGAGACTATTGCTTGAAAGATAACCTGCATCATAAAAATATGCGATAATCGTATTAGACATGTGACCTGGTGTAAGTGTGATGATACAATAAATATCATAACAATTATCTGAATAACGATACTATTATTAGTTTTCTTTTAGCAACAGCGCATAATTTAATTTGTAAATGATACGTACCGGTAAGATACTGAAGTCCTCACTTTATCATGCCAAAAAAAAAAACGACGATAACTTTGGGCTGTTAAATGTTATCTTGTGGTACACAAATCGCGTGTTTTAGTAAATTTATGTTTCACAAATAACATCTGACACCCAAGAATATCTTTTTTTTTTTTTTTTTTTCATACGCTCGACAAAGATTCCTGTCATGCATCCTGCCACTGTGGGAAGTTAAGAATAGAGGTTCAGTACGCATAGTTATCATTTAATATGTAAGATGTATACCAAAATAGAAAGTTTAATTTGATTATTTTAGGCTATAGAAACAGCGAATAAATTAGGAACTTATCTTCTTCGAATGGGCCTGTACAGCTACATATTTCATCTCGACAATTACTGATTGCAGCCATCTGCATATACATACCTGCAATAACAACAAATACCGAATCATAATATTGGAACCTATAACCGGTATTACTAATAGGAAAATGTAAGTGTGGTAAAATATAAAATAATTCCTCGTTGGCATGAAATAATCAAAGAAATGGCACAATATCTGTTCATCTAATGCATCAAATCATGTTTACAGTAGATGAGAGTGATTCATGTGTGTAAACGTGTTATGACAACCGGACCCAAGTGTAGAAAACCGCTTACACAAACAACGATACCACTAAGACTAAAGCAGTATATCAGTTACACCCAACGACATTGACATACAACAATAATGTCATCATAATGTCAAAACCGATATTACCTGGCAATCTTTAAATTATAAGTTCATTTCATACGTATAAGATGCTATGCCATAGCAATATAAGCAGATATGGATGCAAAATTACCAAATAAGTAACCTTTGGCCAGGCAATAGACTGGACTAATTGAATCTATTGCAACCAGTCCGTGCTAAAAATAGGCATTCTTAAAGCTTAAAAGGAAATTTTGAGTTGTTAGAAAGTGGACGAAACCGCAATAGATGCAATTGTATGACAACGGTCTCGCCAAAATTTGATAAATTTCAAACGGCAGGTCATATAAATCATTACCCTTTACAATGACACAGATAGCTGTCTACAATTCAGAAAATGGTGAACACGATGGTTACTAGTAAGCATAAGATGTTCAGCCATCTTAAGATTTCGCATAACATTCCACTGCAGATATTCTTCCATGTCCATTGTCATTCGAATGCTGCATAAAAAAAATACCCAACATCCGTAAGTAACAGTATTCCATTGAATATGTAAGATTCATCTTGAACGTAAATACGTGAAACTGGGAAGAAATGAAATCTTGTATGGAAGGCTAAAGCTATTGTTGGATGGATTTTTCACATTTCTTTTGGCACATGTAGCCTGTAACATAAAAGTGTAATGAGTTGAATAGCTAAAAATCCTTACTTTGTCACATTTTCAGTCTTACTCGTGAGTCATGTATTTGTGGTGAATTTTAGTTTGAGTGGCGTTGTGGTATGTGGGTCTAGGCTTTGGCATATGGCTGTAAAATATTTGATTAAATAAAAGCCAGCCTTTCTGTTAAATAATTATATGATGTTTACCTTTTATTGTGGCTGCATTTCACCATCCATTCTGAAAGAACATTCGCTCAACTGTTTCAAGACCAAATCTGTTTGAGCGGTTGTCTTTGTCTAGCTGTTTGCATGTTAATGCAAGTAGATCGCACGATTAAAGTATATATATGTGAATGTAAATTTTCAAATGAACAAATACTATTTTTTTTATATTGGACATGTGATCTGCTGTAAGTGTGATGATACAATAAATACCGTAACAATTATCCGACCAACGATAATAATATCAGTTTTCTTTTAGCAACAACGCATAATTTAATTTGTAGATGACACGTACCAATAAGATATTGAGGTGTTCATTTTATGAAGCATAAAAAGGAACAAACACCAATATCTTTGGGTTGTTAAATGCTATTTTGTGATACACAAATCGTCATGTTTTATTAGATTTGCGCTTCACAAAATAACACCTAACAGCCCAAGGATATCGTCATGTTTTATGTAAAGTGTATACTAAAATAGGAAGTTTGATATGATTACTTTAGGCTACAAAAAAGGAGAATAAATCGAGAACTTATCTTTTTGAATGAGCCTATTCAGCTACTTATTTCATCTCGACAGCTATTGATTGCGACCGTCGCATATACACCTACTAATAACAACAAATATGGAATCGGAGATGGGAACCTATAGTTGGTGTCACTAATAGGTAAATGTAAGTGTAATAAAATCTAAAGTAATTCCTGGTTGGCATGAAACCATCAAATAAATGATGCAATATCTGTTCTTCTAATGCATTAGAGCACCTTTACAGCAGATGTGAGTGATTCTTGCGTGCAAACATGTTGTGACAATTGGACTCAAATGTAGAGAACTACTTACACAAACAACGATACCAATAAGACTAAAGCAGCATATCAATTATACCGAACGACATTGGCATTCAACACTAATGTCATGATAATGGCGAAACTAATATTATCTGCCAATCTTTTAATCAGAAGTTTATTTCATAGAGATAGGCTGGTATGGGGTACCAATATAGATATATATGGATGCAAATTTACCAAATAAATAACCTGTTGGCAGACAATAGAGTGGACTAATCGAATCCATGGCAACAAGTTGGTGGTAAAAAAAGGTATACTTAAACCTTAAAAGCAAATTTTGAGTTGTGACAAAGTGGACCAAACTGCAATGGCTGTAATTGTATGACCATGTGTTTATGAAAATCTGGTAAATTTCAAACAACGTAGTTCACATAAACCATTATCCTTTATAAAGATGCACGTGACTATTTACAATTGAGAAAATAATGAACACGATGGTTACCAATAAGCATAAAATCTTCAGTCATTTTAATATTTCGCGTAACGTTCCAGTGCAACTATTGTTCCATGTCCGCTGTGATTCCAATACTGCATAAAAAAGTGGTTAACATCCCTAAGTAATATTATTCTATTAAATATGTAAGATCCATCTTGAAAGTGAATACCTGAAACTGGAACAAAAGAAGGAATCTTGTATGGAAGACTTATCAGTATTCTACCAAGAAAAGTCGAGCCCAATACATCAGTAGTAGAAGTAGTTTCTTGTAAGACGAATAACGCTCACCACATTTCTTTTGGCACGGGTAGGCTGTAACACAATACTGTAATTAGTTGAATAGCTAAAAATCATAACTTTCTCAGATTCTCACCTAAATAATTAGAAACACCAAAAGAGCTATCTGATAAAACTAACTAAACATGTAAGCGTATCCTACCTGAAGTGGTTATTTAGGTATATGTTATTCACACGAAGCATTGCCGTTCATAAAGACACAGATGGTTGGGTACAATTGAGTAAAACCAAATACTATCCGTACCAGTAGGTATAAAGTCTTTAGTCATCTTAATATCTAGTTTGAGTCATCTAAATGTTTTGTATTAATGTCTGCGCTAACGGATGTATACATATAAGGTAATCGAAACATCCCTAACTAATATTATTCCATTAAATATGTAAAATTCAACTTGAAAGTAAATACCTGCAGGCGAAGAAAATTGTAATCTTGTATGAAACACCAAGTGTTTTGGCACATGCATTATAGAAATCATAAGCGGTGATCAGTATTCAACCAAGAAAAAGCAATCCAAGTACATCAGTAGCAAGATTAGTTTTTCTTGGCCGAATACTGGCCACTACATCTAGTTTCCCAAAGGTTGCCTGAAACCCAAAAAACGGAATGACATTTAAATTCCAGACATTTTCAGTTAAATAATTAGAAACACCAAAAGATACATTTCATTAAACCAACCGAACAACCATTCAAAACATAGAAAATTGCATGTTAAAATTCTTAAAAAAGAAGATCTACAATCAATCACCACTTAAACTGGAAAAAACATATAACTAAACTGTTAAGTTACATCCACCATACATCACGAATGTTTCTTTTAAACTAAGCTAAAAACCACAACAATTAAAATAAATTACTGAGAACATATGTGGAAGCAAAATAATTGGAAGATAACAGATAAAACCTAATAAGATCGTACAAAAAAAACATGATCCAATATCATACCTCAAAAAGGAATCAAAGAAAGAGATCATCGTACAACCAATTGCCACACCATTTTTGTAACCGGTAGGGTTATAAATCGTACATAAAACCTAAACAGATCGTACAAAAAAATTTTATTCAATTAAACCGTGGCAAAAAAATAATAATAATTACAATAAATTATACCTCGAAAAGAAATCAAAGAAAGAGATCGTGGTACAATCGATCGACAAACCTTTTTTGTAACTGTTACGGTTATAAATCGTTCACTTCCAATCGATAAACGGGGAGTGCTGATCGTTTGATTTGAGAAAGAAGAGAAATAAGAGATGATGCGCAAGTTTTTTTTTGGGTATCAATCGGGAGAGATAAGATAGATCTTGGGAGAGACAAGGTAGATCTAGAATATTTGGGAGAGAGAAAACGGTGAGCTAACGCTCAACAGTTGAAATATACTGTAAGATACTGTAGAAAATAACTCACAATTGGCTATTAGCCAATAGCATTAAAGCAACACATCTATAAGGACCAATCACCTTTGGACACATCATTAACGGTGTTAAAATAGTGAATTCCGTTTGTTCAACAATTAGTATATAGATATAATTATCAAACCATCGGAATATAATTTGTTGTATAAAACCATTGTTACTTTTTACCATTGCATGTAACACACTTATAATTTCCTAAATCATATATAAAGTAGTTACATCAACGTAAAATGCATCATCGCTTTCATTTTTCTCACGGTAAAAAAAGGAATCCATCAACTTTAAGTAAGACTTGGTAAATGAATGTTCACACAAATAAAATTTAGTTACATCATATTGAAATCAAATAATTTCGTAAAAGGTAATAATCTTAAAATTTCAAGTGAATACGAATCTTTATATACTCGTATTAAATTCTTAATAATAATTAAAATATGTTTTTCTCGGCATAAGCCATGCTCATTGTATTTCTGGGTATTCTTGAAGAAGAAAAAGTTAAAACTCAAAATTATACCAGAGGATGCGGATTTACAAGAGCCCCCGTAAGTTTATATGAACGACAAAATCACTCACATCCTAAACTTCTAATATCCATTTTCTATAACTTTCTGATTTACATTTTTTGTTTCCATCTATAAACTCTCTCCGGCCTCTTATAAAGACCATCAAACTATAAGCTACGCATTGCCCGGTTGGTCTTCTCCTCTTGAAAGAGAATCTTGTCGGGTCAAACGATGATTTTTTAATAAAATAGTCAAACGATGATTTTTTTTAACATTAAGAGTTAAAAAAACGCTTGTGCAATTATATAAAACATAAAAAATACTACTTACAAGTTTTACATCAGACTCCAAAGCAACGGTCATTGATGAAAATGACGTCGGTAAATCAACTGCAAGAAACATGAAATAGTATCCGATTATAAACCTTTTGCAATAAAATGATTCAAAGCTTATGAATATACTTCAAGTCAAAATATCAATGTACATTCAACAACCAACATATATACTACGTAACAGACAGATATACATATGAGCTATTCAGCAAGCTTTTACATATCAAACTTTAAATTATCATAAACCATAGAATCTTTCAAAAACTTCAACTACAAATACTAAAAAAAGTAAAAATTGACAAGGGTTCATTTGACTTTCAAAGTCAAATATGACATAATTAACTTTTTATAGTCCATATAAAGAAAAACAATACTAACAACATGCAGTAAAAAAATTACATAAAGTTCCTACCTTATTTATCCTGACCCACCATATTAAAAACCAGTAAATCAAGAATCATAAACATATAACTTAAGGCTACCCACGATCGTGACTCAGTAGCATTAACTTTTTTAAGGCGACCGTATACAATCAGTTATCACATCGTCGATAATCGGGTTGTTATTTATTTTTTTTATTATTTTTTTTTTAAATTCAAATATTTTTAACAACAAAATTAAACTTCATTAATAATAAAAATATTACATAAATCATGCAATACGATACGATTAAAAAACGTACGAACTAAAATATACTACGATACGAAATACATAAACATATCCTAATCCGAATGCTCCCCGCATGCAGAATTATACGAAGGAAACTGATAACTAGCAAATTCCTCGATGTAAGCCAAACGTTCTTCTTCCGCCTTCCTGGCTTTCTCATCATCCTCATCTGCATAATCTAGCCCAATTTGAGTCAGCTGAGGTTGCTCAACAAATCTAGGTCTAGCAGACGAACTTGATGCACCAACACCAACAGTTGTGTTCTCCCTATAGCTCCAAGTGATTTTGGTGTTGATGTTGTTCTGTTTCTGTTGGACACACCCCCACAACATGTCAACAATGTTGTCGTCTTTGCGGGATTCATCCATAAAAAAATTGTCAATTACAGCTTTTCTTTCAGGCGAAAAGTCGTTGCAAATCGCGTATTGTTGTCTCAAACGTTGCTTCTCTGCCTTTGCGAGATCAAACTGCTTGATAACGACGATAATAACGTTTTGTCGAGCCGCATCGTCTTCTTCACATTGTTTTTTAATATACGTTTGAATTTGTTCGAAGGAATGGGGGAGACGACAAGTCATAATAATTTTGTGTTGAGAGAATTGTGTTTGAAATTGTGTGTTTAAAAATGTATTTGAGGTTGATATTTATAATGTGTTAAAAGGGGTAAAGTTTTTTTTCTTTTATCAAATGGTAACAATCGATCGAAATTTAGACAGATACTTTTTTTCCCTTTGTCGACCGATATATGACCCGACCTCCACAATAGGCATGACCAACTTTCAAATCGGTCACAAGGATCGACCGACCCATTTTTTCAGTTCGAGTGTGAGTAGCCAAACATACAATTAAACCTATCATGAGATTATAATCATTCGATACATCACAATTAGAACAAATGTTTGTGTGTAAAAAATCTGAAAGAGAGACGTGCCACAAATAAATATTTGTAGCAGACTCACTCTGATTGATTGTACAATCATACTTTTACTTATATATATCTCCTTATCCTTACTTGCTACGGATGTGGGACTAAGTTATAGACATCAAATTATCAAATCATCTTATACACTAATTTGTTGTATACAACATAACAACAATTGTTACTTTTTACCATTGCACTAAAAAGATATTTAGAGCAAATAGATATCAAATTGTAAGTCTAAAACAATAGCAACTAATTTACGACTATAACCTAGTAATATAGACATCATCAAACGGCGCTAAAACTACTACTTTAAAACATACTATATGTTTAACGTTATATGATATTACACGTCCAAAACAACTTCCAATAGTAGTGACTACCGTTTTCGTATCGCCGTTGCATCGTGATGCACGAGCTCTTTGCCATTCTTTTATAAAATAGTGTGTGATAAAGTTGTTCCCTAAAGTTATCGCTACGTAAAGTTAACATCATGAAAAACATATAAGTGCTCAACAAAAATTTTGATTACGTGGTGGTCGCATCCGTAACACGTTGGTATCGTATACAAAAACTCTTTATAATGTTACCAAATCATTATAAGTATATATTAAAACACAAAAAAAAGGCGCCGCCGTTTGCTACAAGACATCTGATTACTCTGACGCTGTGCCGGGTCTACGATATATTTTGGGCGGCTCACACAAAGATGTAAAAACCGGTCGGTACAGACAAAAAAAAAAAAAAAAAAAAAAATGTTATATTACTATTTATTAATGCACAATCACCGGTTGTAAAAAATTCGCATCCACGCCTTGACCAATGCCGATCTCGTTTAGTCTAAATGCATAAGCAAGAGAACAAGTTAATTTTCAGCTAATAACTTATGTTGGGCATTTGTTTTCCTTCTATAAAAGCAATCAATCGAAAAAACTTGCTATAGCTGAAAAATATAATCGCACGTAAATACCTGGCAAATTATGAAATTAAATTGGCTTTTATTCTAAAACACCATGTAGGCACGAGATTATAAGATACATATGCAAATAAAATTAAATTATGTCCAAACTCTGTTTTATGCGATTGTATTTCAAAGCCGTGCACGAGAGTCAAATTTCAAAGCCGTGCACGAGAGTCAAAAATCATTAAAAAAAAATCAAAAGAAAAGATATGTTTCATTCGATACATCACAATTTGAACAAATGCAAATCCCAGAAAAAGACGCGCCACAAATAAATATTTGTAGCGCGTCAGATTTAATGTGACTATTTTGTAGGATTATACTTAAACTTATATACCATCTCTTATCCTTATTTCCTGTCGATGTGGGACACAAATTATCAAATCATCTTGATATAATTTGTTGTATAAAACCATTGTTACTTTTTATCATTGCATGTGACACACTTATAGTTTCCTACAATCATATATAAAGTAGTTACATCAACGTGAAACGCATCATCACTTTCATTTTCCTCACGGTAAAAAAAAAGAATCGATCTACTTTACATAACACTTGTGGTAAATGAATGTTCACACAAATAAACATTAGTTACATCATATTGAAATCAAATAATTTTGTAAAAGGTAATAATCTTAAAATTTCAAGTGAACACAAATCTTTATATACTCGTATTCAATTCTTAATAATAATTAAAATATGTTTTTCTCGGCATAAGCCAGGCTCACAGTATTTCTGGCAATTCTTGAAGAAGAAAAAAGCTAAAACTCAAAACTAAACCAGAAGATGCGGATTTACAAGAGCCCCCATAAGTTTACATGAACGAAAAACTTACCCGCATCCTAAACTTCTATCCATTTTCTATAACTTTCTGATTCACGTTTTTTGTTTCCTCCTATAAACCCTCCCCAGCCTCTTATAAAGACCATCAAACTATAAGCTACGCATTGGCCGGTTGGTCTTCACCTCTTTAAAGAGAACCTTGTCGAGTCAACGCCTCTTCAACGCGAGCTAGGACGGAGTGGAAAACGCGAAGCAACGCCTGCCCGCAAGGCCATAACGCCTCTTCTACGTTATGACTCCCTATGCTCTAATATTCATGTATAAGGTAAAAAAAAAAAAAAAAAATACAATCCCAAAATTCAATATATCTTTCGTGTGTTTGTTAAGCCCTTTAGTAACAAAACAAATTTTATTGTAATACTTTTGTTTTCTAAGTAACTACTACGTATATGATAATAAGTTAGAATTACCAACAATCATTATACGCCCATAACTCATTTTTAAAAAATGGTGAACATGTTAAGTGAGCAATTAGTTGTTTTGTCGGTTTTTTAAAATAATGATGTGGTCTATTACAATATACGTTTTTATCAAACTTATAAGATTTTTCTATATAATAGTTGGCTATTGTGTAAAGTTAATTTCATTATAAGGTTCTCGTAAATTTATTGTTAAGAAAAGCTTATACTCGAAAAATATGACTTGTTGAAAATTTACAGGGTATCCGTCGTCGCAACGCGCGAGTACCCTGCTAGTTTAAATTATGTGCGAACTCCGTTTTATGTGGTAGTTGTATATTTCTATTAAAAAAAATATTTGGTGACATAGTTGTAGTTGTATTATAATGTATAAAACAACTCATAAATGTTAAACGCTTCTAAATGCTACTTCATGCAACGTTGAAAAATAAGCATTTTGAAAAAATAGATAAAGCTACTTGTTGCTTGTTAAACAAACGTTAAAAATCACAACGCTCAACACTCACTGCTCACCACTCCTAAATGCTCTGTATTAAACACATCCTAACCATTAACAAATAAATGAAAGAAAAAATGTGTTTCGAAACACATCCTAACCATTAACAAATAAATGAAAGAAAAAATGTGTTTCATTCGACACATGACAATTAGAACAAATTAAATGTTAGTAATTGCGTAGTAATATGTAAAAATCTAAGAGAGAACACGCCACAAATAAATATTTGTGACATACCCACTCTTAATTGCATTAGACGACAATACTTAGAGTTTTATATATCTCCTTATCCTTAGTTGCTATCGATGTGGGACACAATTTTTAGACATCAATTTTCAAATTATCAAATTATCTTATACACTAATTTGTTGTATAAAAACCATTTTTACTTTTTACCATTGCATGACATACTTATAGTTTCCTACAGTCATATATAAAGTACTTACATCAACGTAAAACGCATCATCAATTTCATTTTCCTCACGGTAAAAAAAGGAATCCATCAACTTTAAATAACACTTGTGGTAAATAAATGTTTCACACAATTAAACTTTAGTTACATCATATTGAAATCAAATAATTTTGTAAAATGTAATAATCTTAGAATTTCAAGCGAACACAAATCTTTATATACTCATATTAAATTCTTAATAATAATTAAAATATGTTTTTCTCGACATAAGCCAGGCTCATTGTATTTTTGAGAATTCTTGAAGAGAAAAGCTAAAACTCAAAATTATATCAGAAGATGCGGATTTACCAGAGCCCCCATAAGCTCATGAATGACAAAATCACCCGCATCCTAAACTTCTATCCATTTTCTATAACTTTCTGATTTATATTTTTTACTTCCTCCTATAAACCCTCTTCGGCCTCTTATAAAGACCATCAAACTATAAGCTATGGATTGCCCGGTTGGTCTTCACCTCTTGAAAGAGAATCTTGTCGAGTCAACTGATAGTTTGTGTTTGTAGACCCTTGATTCTCACATTCGATAATATCCACTTTTGAACATAGAAAAATGAAGGAAGAAGTGTATATTGATACATGCCACATGCTGCAAATCAAGTCATGTTATTAACACATTATCGAGGTTAACTAAAATTCCACACAAAGCAAGTAGCTTTAACTAACCTGTGCCAAAACCAGTAACTTTCGGTTGATTCAAGACTCCAGCTTATGGCAGCCATTGCTAATGCAAAGAAACCCGCGAGCACAAAAAACCACCGAAGACATTTAAGAACCGTCTTTACAAGATTAGGAAGCCATCCTTTAATCTGCCACCTAAAACATTTCATAAATTTGCACAAGTTACTTTTTAATAACACAAAATTTTCATATAAAGTAGAATCTCACATTCGTACCTTTGAAGCATATTCAATAGAAGTTTGGCAGAAAATAATCCTCGTTTATAATATAAGCCCCAACCTCACTCTTAGCCCATTGTCCCAAACATCACAAGATTATACTCCTACTACGTAACATATATATAAAAATATTCACTATAGTATTAACGAGTGTGGCGATATAGCGGGATTGCTTTTGTAGACGTGAATTTGGAACTGATGAATGACCGGAAAATTTGTTTGGATATTTATTTGGTTAGTATTTGAAGGACCGACTTTGCAAATACAATTAAAACCTTAAGGACTATTTTCGTGGCTACAAAGGACTTACTTTGTAACGACACTTAAACCTTAGGGACTATTTTTGCCAAATTTCTATAGATAGTTATTAATTCTACAGGATTTACTTTGCAACGACACTTAAACCTTAGGGACTATTTTTGCCAAATTGCTATAGATAGTAATTAATGCTAAAGGACTTACTTTGCAACGACACTTAAACCTCAGGGGCTATTTTTGCCAAGATACTAAAGATAGCATTTAATGTGTTGGCTTGTTACTGTTTTCTTCCCTGCCTTTTAGTATATATAGTAATTATGTCCAAACTCTGTTTTATGTGACGTATTTCTCAAAGCCACGTGCATGAATCTCAAACTAGTAATAAATAACTTGAAAGAAAAGATGTTTCATTTGATACGTCACAATTAGAGCATGCCCAATGATAACACAAGTTAAAGTTTAACACCGTGCCACGTCAGCGTCACATCAACTTTAACATTTCACCTTAACATCCCCAAAAAACATCCACAATGGTTAGCATCCCAAGTTAAACTTTAACTTACCAACAATTTACAAAAACAACCTCTCGTTTAAGGCGAAATGAAAAAAAAAAAAAAAAAAAAAAAATGCAATAACATGTTAACACCGCCCTTTAACACCGAATAACATCGACTCTCCAATGGTTAACACCGTTCGGCGTTAACCATTGGACATGCTCTAGAACAAATGTTAATACGTAAAAATCCAAGAGAATACACGCCACAAATAAATATTTGTGGCACAGTTTCTAAAGAATTGCACTGGACATCATACTTAGGCTGTGTTTGGCAATGGGCTTATGAGGGCTTATGGGCTGAGCTTCTAAAATAAATCGGCTTATAAAATAAGTCTCGTTTGTCATCGCTTATAAAATCATAAGCCCTAAAAGGCTTAGAACTTTAGCCCATAAAAGGGCTAAAAACTTTAATGGCTTATGAACCATAAATTACATATTTACCCACAAAATATCTAACATATACTATAAAACTATTTAATTATATCCTTTTAGTAATTTTGCAATAATAAGCCCCAACCCAATTTCATTTGCCAAACAAGTCAACAAAATACAATTTAACTTCGCTTATAATAAAGCCTCAAATTTCAAATTTCAAGCTCAAGCTTCAAATTCACTTCAAATTTCAAATTATCATACCAAACATACCCTTAAACTTATATATATTTCTTTATCCTTACTCGCGGGATACTGGGACACAAGTTATAGTTAGACATCAAATTACCATATCGTATCATACAATACTAAAAAGATATTTAGAGCAAATAGACATCAAATTGTAAGTCAAAAACAATAGCAACTAATTTACGCCATAACTTAGCAATATAGGCATCTTCAAATGGCGCTAAAACTGCTACTTTAAAACATACTATATGTTTAAACATTATATAATATTAAACGTTCAGACCACCGTTTTCGTATCTTCGTTGCATCGTGATGCACAAACCCTCTGCCATTCTTTTATAAAATAGTGTGCGATAAAATTGTTCCCTAAAGTTATCGCTATGCGTAAAGTTAGCATCATGAGAAACATATAAGTGCTCAACAAAATTTTTGATTACAGAGTGCTCGCAGCCGTAATGCGTTGGTATCGTGCTATAAAAACTCTTTATAATGTTACTAAATCATTATAAAATATACTAAACCCCAAAATAAAACGAGGGTCAAGGCAATTTATTACGGAACCCGTTTTGAACTAATTTGGCTCCTCATTGGTCGTTTAGTCTAAATGCATAAGCAAGAGAACAAGTTAATTTTTAGCTAATAACCTATGCTGGGCATTTGTTTTCCTTCTATAAAAGCGATCAATCGAAAAGACTTGCTATAGCTGAAAAATAATCGCGCGTAAATACCTAGCAAGTTATGAAATTATATTGGCTTTTATTCTAAGACACCATGCAGGCACGAGATTATAATATACATATGCAAATATTTAGATTTACTAAAATTAAATTATGTCCAAACTCTGTTTTATGCGATGTATTTCAAAGCCATGCACGAGAGTCTAAAATCAGTAAAAAAAAACATGAAAAGAAAATATATGTTTCATTCGATACATCACAATTAGATCAAATGTTAATATGTAAAAAACCACAAAGAGTGACAAGCCACAAATAATTATTTGTAGCACATCAATATGTGATTATACTAGAGAATCATACTTAAACTTATATACTCTCTTATTCTTGCTTGATATCGATGTGGGACACAAGTTATAGATACCAAATTATCAAATCATCTGAATATAATTTGTTGTATAAAACCATTGTTACTTTTTACCATTGGATGTAACACACTTATAGTTTCCTACAATCATATATAAAGTAGTCACATCAACGTAAAACGCATCATCAATTTCATTTTCCTCACGGTAAAAAAAGGAATCCATCAACTTTAAGTAAGACTTGGTAAATGAATGTTCACACAAATAAAATTTAGTTACATCATACTGAAATCAAATAGTAATTTCGTAAAAGGTAATAATCTTAAAATTTCAAGTGAACACAAATCTTTATATACTCAGTATTAAATTCTTAATAATAATTAAAATCTGTTTTACTCAACAGAAGCTGTGCTCATCGTATTTACGGGCATTCTTGAAGAAGAAAAAGCTAAAACTCAAAACTATATCGAAGATGCGGATTTACAAGAGCCACCATAAGTTTACATGAACGACAAAATCACCCGCATCCTAAACTTCTATCCATTTTCTATAACTTTCGATTTACATTTTTTCCTCCTATAATCCCTCTCCGCCTCTTATAAAGACCATCAAACTATAAGCTACGCATTGCCGGTTGGTCTTCACCTCTGAAAGAGCACCTTGTCGAGTCAATCGATAGTTTGTGTTTGTAGACCCTTGATACTCACAGTCGATAATATCCACTTTGAGGAAGAAAAAAAAAAAAAAAAAAAAAAAGTATATATTGATACACGTCACATGCTGCAAACCAATTAAACCAAGTCATGTAATTAACACATTATCGAGGTTAACTAAAATTCCGCACAAAGCAAGTAGCTTTAAGCCTTTAACTAACTTGTGCCAAAACGTAACTTTCGGTTGATGGCAGCCATTGCTAATGCAACGAAACCCGCAAGTACGAAAAACTACCGAAAACGTTTAAGGACCTAAAACATTTCATAAATTTGCACAAGTTACTTTTTTGTAACACAAAAATTTCATATAAAGTAGAATCTCACACTCGCACCTTCGAAGCATATTTAGTAGAAGTTTGATAAAAAAATGATCCTCGTTTAAAATAGAGTTAATTACATAAATGATCCCTGTGATTTGTCGAAAATTATGGATTTGGTCCCTAAACTTTTTTTTTGCGGATTTGGTCCCTATGGTTTTGATTCGTTACGGATTTGGTCCCTTGACCAAATTTTCTGTCAGTTGACCGGCAAATGTGTGTTTGGATTGCTGAAATGACAAAAATACCCCCGTATGTGTTTCATGAATGGTCCCGATGGTTTGTAGGTTATCACGAATTAGTCCATGATTTTTAATTTTTTATTTTTATTTATATAAAAAACATTTTGTCTAAAATTTTATAAAAAATTCCGAAAATTTATAAAAAAAATCTATAAAAAATTCTTAAAATTTTATAACAAAGTCCGAAAATTTTATAAAAAAATCCGAAAATTTTATAAAAAAAGTATACTTAAAATTTCAAAAATTTTATAAAAAAATTTATAAAAAATTCCAAAAATTTTATAAAAATTCGAAATTTTATATAAAATTCGATAAAACTTTATAAAATCTTATAAAACATTCGACAAAATTTTTTCTTTTGAATACTTTTTGAAGGAATTTTTAGAAAATTTTGCCCAAAATTTTATAAGATTTTTATGGATTTTTTGACAATTTTATAAAATCCGTCAAAATTTTATAAACTTTTGGGCAAAATTTTATAAAAATTCATTCAAAAGTATTCAAAAAGAAAAAGAAAATTTTTGTCTAAATTTTTTTCCCAATATTTTGACGGAATGTTTTATAAGATTTTATAAAAATTATCGAATTTTTATAAAGTTTTCGAATTTTTGTAAAATTTTGGAATTTTTTTATAAAATTTTCGAATTTTTAATAATTTTTTTTAAATTTTCGGACTTTGTTATAAAATTTTGGAATTTTTATAGATTTTTATAAATTTTCTAATTTTTATAAAATTTTGAGTCGAAAAAAATCGTAAAATTTTTATAAAATTTTGGGCAAGATTTTCTAAAAATTCACAAAAGTGTTCAAAAAGAAAAAAAAATCGAAATTTTTCCCAAAATTTTTGACGGAATGTTTTATAAGATTTTATAAAGTTTTTGTCGAATTTTATATAAAATTTTCGGAATTTTTATAAAATTTTGGAATTTTTATAAATTTTTATAAAATTTTGGAATTTTAAGTATACTTTTATATAAAATTTTCGGATTTTTATAAAATTTTTGAATTTTTTTAAAATTTTTCGGACTTTGTTATAAAATTTTAAGAATTTTTATAGATTTTTTATAAATTTTCGAATTTTTATAAAATTTTAGACAAAATGTTTTTATATAAATAAAATTAAAAAATTAAAAAAATCATGGACTAATTCGTGATAACCTACAAACCATAGGGACCATTCATGAAACACATACGGGGGTATTTTTGTCATTTCAGCATTCCAAACACACATTTGCCGGTCAACTGACAGAAAATTTGGTCAAGGGACCAAATCCGTAACGAATCAAAACCATAGGGACCAAATCCGCAAAAAAAAAAGATTAGGGACCAAATCCATAATTTTCGACAAACCACAGGGACCATTTATGTAATTAACATAATTAAGCCCCAACCTCAGCCTTAGCCCATTGTCTCGAACATCACAAGATTATAATCCCACTACGTAACATATATATAAAAATATTCACTATAGTATTAACTAGCGGGTTAACCAGCGCGTTGCGACGGGAGTGCGTTGCCCTCGATCATTTTATTCACGGGAATGAATTTGCTAAAGTTTTTTTTTTTTTTTTTTTTTTTTTTTTTTTGCGCACTGCTCATGCAGTGGGTAATCGCTGCGCAGTCTCGCTCATCCCCAATGAGTTTTAGTATATATATATAATTATGTCCAAACTCTGTTTTATGCGACGTATTTCTCAAAGCCACGTACATGAGAGTCTCAAACTAGTAATAAATAAACTTGAAAGAAAAGATGTTTCCATTCGATACATCACAATCAGAACAAATGTTAATTTGTAAAAAATCCAAGAGAAATACACGCCACAAATAAATATTTGTGGTTCGATTCCATCAAATTGCACTGGACAATCATACTTAGGGGGTGTTTCTTTTTTCCATATGAACCACTTATTGTGGGCCAAATCCTTTAATCCCACTTGAAAGTCTCAAACTAGTAATAAATAAACTTGAAAGAAAAGATGTTTCATTCGATACATCACAATCAGAACAAATGTTAATTTGTAAAAAATCCAAGAGATACACGCCACAAATAACCGATTCCATCAAATTGCACTAGACAATCATACTTAGGGGGTTTCTTTTTTCCATATGAACCACTTAATGGAAAGACCCATTAAAGTTTTGTCCTCCCCTTTAATAAGCTAATTAAGTGGTTCATATGAAACAACTTAATTTGGTAAACTACCCCTTTAAACTTATATATATTTCTTTATCATTACTCGCCATCTATGTGGGATACTGGACACAAGTTATAGTTAGACATCAAATTATCAAATCATCTTATACACTAATTTGTTGAACCATTGCATGTGAGTGTGTGACACACACACACTAATAGTTTCCTACAATCATCGTATATATAAAGTAGTTGCATCAATACTAAAAAGATATTTAGAACAAATAGATATCAAATTGTAAGTCTAAAACAATAGCAACTAATTTACGACCATAACTTAGCAATATACACTATTAAATGGCGCTAATGGCGCTAAAACTGCTACTTTAAAACATACTATATGTTTAAACGTTATATAATATTACACGTCCAAAACAACTATCAATAGTAGTGACCACCGTTTTTGTATCGTCGTTGCATCCTGATGCACGAGCTCTCTGTCATTCTTTTATAAAATAGTGTGCGATAAAGTTATTCCCTAAAGTTATCGCTACACGTAAAGTTAGCATCATAAGAAACATATAAGTGCTCAACAAAAATTTTGATTACATGATGGTCGCAGCCATAACGCGGTGGTATTGTGCTATAAAAATTCTTTATAATGTTACTAAATCATTTAGTCTAAATGCATAAGCAAGAGAACAAGTTAATTTTCAGCTAATAACCTATGTTGGACATTTGTTTTCCTTCTATAAAAGCAATCAATCGAAAAAACTTGCTATAGCTGAAAAATATAATCGCACGCGAATACCCGGCAAGTTATGAAATAAAATTGACTTTTATTCTAAGACACCATGTAGACACGAGATTATAAGATACATATGCAAATATTTAGATTTACTAAAATTAAATTATGTCCAAACACTGTTTTATGCGATGTATTTCAAAGCCGTGCACGAGAGAGTCTAAAATCAGTAAAAAAAACATGAAAAGAAAAGATCAGAGGCGGACCTACAGTATATCAAGGTGGTTCTAAAGAGACTACCACAGTACACACTCAAGCTCCTAACACCTCATCTACAAGTCATTCAGTACAAAATGTTCACAGCTACAAAACAAGTCAACACAAGATGAAGCTTATGCTTGATACAAGTTTAGTTCTATGTTACATGATGTGAGAATGTATTGTACATGTAAATAAGTCCAGATTCATAGCATATGTAGAGTAGTTGTCAAGGTAGTTAGTAGTAGTCTACATGTTGTATATATACTCTTCTTTTCATTCTCAGAAGATAACTTTTGATAATGTAAATACAAAGTTCTCCTTCCTCCCAAACTAAGTTCTCCTTCCTCCCAAACTTTATCATGGTATCGAGAAATATCCCGCCCACCATTACAACCACCACATTCCGCCATAACAAACCACCATAACTAACTCCGCCACCGTAATAAACCACCATAACTAACTCAGCCACCGTAATAAACTACAACCACCACTTTTCACCATCAATCTTGATCAAATCATACGATTTACGATCACAACAAAGAAGGAGAACACATCTATCATATCAAAACATAACAATCATCAACTTTCACAATCAAACCGAACAAATCCATCAAGAACAGCTTATAATCATCAAGAATAGTTACAATCATCTCACGTTGATTCATCATCAATAATGCCTCAAAATAGTGATTCAAGCACTTCCAACACAAACACCAATAACACCATGGATGATCTTACCTCACCAAACCATCCATTGTACTTTCATCCTCAAGATCATCCCGCATGATTCTCATCTCAAGAAAACTAACAGTTCGAAAACTTCGCCTGGCACGATCCATGACTATTGCATCAATGCCGTAAACAAGCTCAAACTAGTTAATGGTGAATTTGAGGAACCTGACATAACATCTCTAATAAGGCCTAACTGGGAAAGAGCTAATGATATGATCATTTCTTGGGTACTTAACACAGTTTCATATCAAATTGGTAATAATCTCAACTTTGTACACTCTGCACATTCACTATGGCATCAACTGCATGATCACTACTCACAGATAGATGGACACATAATTTATCAACTCACCACTGAGATAGTTCACTTGAAACAAATGAATAGTTCAGTTGAAGTGTACTATCATAAACTCAAAGGTCTATGGGATGAATTAGATGCTTTAGAGGCTCCCTATAACTGTACATGCAAGTGTGTTTGTGAAAATGGTAAAACAAATGGAGAAAGGGATCAAAGAAAGAGACTCATTCGGCTTTCTAATGGGATTAGATGAAAGTTACACTAACATCGAGGTCAAATCCTATTACTACAACCCTTACCCTTAGTGGCCAAAGCTTATAGTATGCTTAGACAGAAGAAAAGCAAAGAGAAGCCCCAAAATGCACCACTACACCGCCTCTTTTGCCCCGAACACTTACAAAGGCAACAATTATGATCCAACAAGAAACACCGTAAATCAAAACTCACAATCTCATACTCAACCACAAACAAGGAAAAGCACTTTCAAACTGGAGTTATCTGTGGAAATTGTGGAAAGAGGGTCATACCAAAGAAGAATGTTACAAACTTGTGGGTTATCCAATTGGCCATCCCTACACAATAAGTATCAACCACCACAAAGGAGACAACCAAACCAACACAATACAAGCCAAGGACAACAACATGGCAATGAAAAATGAAAACACTCCGCTTGAGACTACCTCGCTTGACACTCAAAACCTCATGAACTCGCCACCGTAGTACTCAAGGATCGCAAGGATGGATCGCCATGAATCAACTCAATCAAGTGTCGTTGATGATGCGTATAATGCAGACCTCTACTGGATCTCACAACTTCATGGCAGGTAAACCCAAAAGAATCATTGCTCATTACATTTCTGGTTCTAAGAAAATTTGGATAATAGATAGTGGGGCAACTGATCACATATGCATTTCACTCACACTCATGCACAACATAATCACTTGCATAACACCTATTATTGTTCACTTACCCAATGGTCAAACATCTCAAGTCACAAAGATTGGTTCAGTCACCTTACAACCAAACATCATCTTGCACAATGTCTTTTACATACCCACCTTCACAAACAACCTCATCTCGCTAGCAAGATACTTCAACACACCCTCAAATCAATCACATTTACTTACAACACTTGTGTTTTCCAGGCCATGATGGATCTCAAACTCATGGATTACTCAAGGTGATCTTTATGTTCTACCTTCTTCTACACTTGTGAATACCACCACTCAACCTCAGATCAAAAGCATTTTCTCTCAGACATACAAACAATTTTTCACTTTGGCATGCTAGATTGGGACACCCATCTTCTCAAGTTCTCAAGACCATCAAGCAATTGTCTTTCAAGAAAGCAACCTCGGATCACAATTGTACAATTTGTCCATTATCAAAACACCATACTTTACCTTTTAATTCTAGTTCATCACATGTCGATTCAATGTTCAAACTCATTCATGTTGATGTATGGGTCCTTACCACCATTGTACAATGAATAAATGCAAACTATTTCTCACAATTGTTGATGACTTTTCAAGAGCCACATGGACATATTTAATTCCAACCAAACATCATGTTATCTCAACTATAAAACACTTTCATGCTTATGTCAAAACACGCTTCACACTTCAATTCAAACACTCGGTGACAATGGCACGTAATTTGTTAATTCAACTCTCACCGAATTTTTCAATGATAATGGTATCATTCACCAAACCTCTTGCCCATAGACACCACAACAAAACTCCGAGTTGAAAGGAAACACAAACATCTCTTAGAGGTTGCTAGATCTCTCAATTTCGTGCCAATTTCCCAAAACATCTATGGGTTATCAGATTCTCACCGCAACCTATCTCATTAATGCACTCCCTCACCCATTCTACAAAACAAAAGCCCCTATGAGCTCATTTACAACACACCACCCCACTTGATCATCTCGTAACCATTGGTCGCAGAGCTTATGCTCATCACCACACACCGACAAATTTCATCCAAGATCAATTCCTACTATCTTATTGGCTATCCTCAAAATCAAAAGGTTACTTGCTTTATGATCCATCTACCACCAAAATTATTACCAAGAGACATGTAACATTTGATGAAAACTCTTATCCATTTCACAACTTAACTTCCCCTGCACCATCTCCAAACACCATCACCCAACCTTCACCATTCATCATTAACCAACCAGTCCTCACACCTCACCATATCCCTACAATACCAACTACATCATCATCTACACACAGTGAACCAACATCCTCAACACACACTGAACCAATATCACCAACACACACTGAACCAATATCACCAACACACACTCAACCAATACCACCAACACCCACTGAACCAACACACTCAACACACACTGAACCACCATCCCCAATACACCTTAACTCAGTACCACCTGAACCACCACCATCTACTGAACCACCACCATCAATTCCACCACCTCCATCACACAGAACTTCTACAAGAACCAAAACCAAACCAGTCAAACTTTCTGATTATCATTATAAACTTCCACCATCTCTCTCCAAACATCACCACTCCAACTTCCTTAATTATTCAAACTTAAAAACCA
Source organism: Chrysanthemum lavandulifolium (assembly GCA_022545495.1). Classification (NCBI taxonomy): domain Eukaryota; kingdom Viridiplantae; phylum Streptophyta; class Magnoliopsida; order Asterales; family Asteraceae; genus Chrysanthemum; species Chrysanthemum lavandulifolium. The sequence continues at coordinate 53,976,246 of CM040243.1, forward strand.
AATCACTACACTTCATTAATTGCATCGACAGATCATTGAACCATTCTTATGTCCAAGCTTCCAAAGATCCAAAATGGATTGAAGCCATGGACAAAGAAATGTCGGCACTTGAACAAAACAAAACTTGGTACCCACTTTACTTCCACCGCAAATCTTCTATTGGTAGTAAATGGGTATACGTAATCAAGTATCATGCGATGGCAAAGTTGAAAGATATAAGGCAAGACTAGTTGCTAAAGGGTATCATCAAAAGAAGGCATTGAGTACAAGGAAACTTATGCACTGTGGCCAAGATGGTTACCGTGAGAACCCTTCTAGCTTGGCAAATACATCTAATTGGCACATTGAACAGCTGGATATCAATAATGCTTTTCTCCATGGGGACTTGAATGAAGAAGTGTACATGTCGGCCCACAAGGCTACTCACACAAGTTTCCACCTAACACCGCTCGCAAACTAACCAAATCCCTATATGGTCTTAAACAAGCTAATAGACAAAGGGTTTGAAAAACTCACTACTTTCCTCCTCACCCAAGGATTCAAACAAAGTTTTGCAGACACTTCCTTGTTCACCATCAACAAAAATGGTTCCCAAACTTCTATCCTAATTTATGTTGATGACATCCTACTAACCGGAGATGACAAAACATACATTGATCACATCAAACAGCTTGCTTCATCGACTTTTAGCATCAAGGATTTGGGACCCCTACACTACTATCTGGGCATTGAGTTTCTGAGGAATTCCATTGGTTTAGCCATGACACAAAGGAAGTATACTTTGGATCTTCTCAAGCTTGCTGATGTTCTTGACTCTAAACCATGTGCTACACCCATGGAACCCAACACCAAATTAAACCTCACTGATGGCACCCCCATTAGTGACCCATCTTTGTACAGAACTTTAGTTGGTAAATTAATTTACCTTACAATTACAAGACCAGACATCTCCTTTGCTGCACACTCTCTCAGTCAGTTCCTTAAAGATCCTAGAACACCTCACATGAAAGCCCTTATCGTAGTACTCGATATCTTAAACTTTGTCCGTGCCAAGGTTTATTCTTCTCTCTACCAACTCTCTTAACTTGCTCACCCACTGTGATAGTGATTGGGCCATTGTTCTTTCTCAAGAAAGTCGGCCAGATATGGTATTTTCCTAGGCTCTAGTCTCATTTCTTGGCAATCTAAGAAACAAGGTGTTGTGTCAAGATCCTCAACAGAGGCAGAGTATAGGGCTTTAGCAGATAACTCATGTGAAATAAGTTGGGTCACTTGCCTTCTCAAAGATCTGCAAATACAAGTACCTACCCCTGTTCCCATTTTGTGTGACAATGCATCTACAATTGCTTTAGCCTCCAATCCAGTACATCATGCTAGGACAAAGCACATTGAGATTGATTGTCACTTTGTCAGAAACAAGATAAAAGCTGGTGAGATTCTACCTTCATTTGTCCCTTCCAAATCTCAAGTGGCAGATATTTTCACCAAAGGTCTTAGCAGAGCTCTACATTACAATTGCCTCTCCAAGTTGGGCATATGTAATCCTTACTCTATGCCAACTTGTGGGGGGGATAAAGAGACTACCACAGTACACACTCAAGCTCCTAACACCTCATCTACAAGTCATTCAGTACAAAATGTTCACAGCTACAAAACAAGTCAACACAAGATGAAGCTTATGCTTGATACAAGTTTAGTTCTATGTTACATGATGTGAGAATGTATTGTACATGTAAATAAGTCCAGATTCATAGCATATGTAGAGTAGTTGTCAAGGTAGTTAGTAGTAGTCTACATGTTGTATATATACTCTTCTTTTTCATTCTGTAAGATAACTTTTGATAACAGAAATACAAAGTTCTCCTTCCTCCCAAATTAAGTTCTCCTTCCTCCCAAACTTTATCAGGTTCCCGGGAACCACCTTAGAAATTAACACCGAGTATAAGGTATATATGCATAAAATCTGGGACCTACCTTAAACTTAGACCGGGAACCACCTTGCATCTAGAAAAGAGAAGAGAGTGACAAAAATAGACTAAGGAAATGTGACTGAAAACAAATCTTAAAGTTTTGCGTTAATGGAGGTTCTGTGGCTTTGTTAGAGAAGATGGCCCAAGAACCAAGGTTCTTTATTTTATTCTTAAAGTGTTACTCTTTTTGAAAATTCTGTTTTAACCCTTACACTTTATAATATACCACTTCACTCATAATTTAACATATTCAGATTAGTTACATAGTGCTTTTTATAACTATACGAACTGAAGTTAAATATTAGTTTAACTTGGTTAAAAGTTTGAATATTGCTATGGTGATGGCGTCATAAATGATATTTAGTTTCGTATATTTGTGAAAAACTATAGCAGCATTAACCGATATTATCACGGATCGTTTATAATTATGTAGTTAATTGTAAACAGTTTGAATACTTGTTATTTAATAGTTATGTTTGCTTTTCCCTCTATTGACATAGTTGTATTAAACTGAACTTGTCTCGACCCGACTCGACCCGTCCTAATGCGTTGACCGTCTAATTGATTGACCCGTTGATTTGTTCGCCTTTATAAGGAACCACCTTAGTTTTATGGCTAGGTCCGCCACTGGAAAAGATATGTTTCATTCGATACATCTGTATCGCAATTAGAACAAATGTTAATGTGTAAAAAATCCCAAAGAGTGACATGCCACAATTAATTATTTGTAGCACATCAAGCTTTATTAGATTGTATTGGAAAATCATACTTAAAGTTATATACTATCTCTTATTCTTACTTGATATCGATGTGGGACACAAGTTATAGATATCGAATTATCAAATCATCTGAATATAATTTGTTGTATAAAACCATTGTTACTTTTTACCATTGCATGTGACACTTATAGTTTCCTACAGTCATATATAAAGTAGTTACATCAACGTAAAACGCATCATCACTTTCATTTTTCTCACGGTAAAAAAAGAAATCCATCAACTTTAAGTAACACTTGGTAAATGAATGTTCAAACAAATAAAATTTAGTTACATCATATAGAAATCAAATAATTTCGTAAAAGGTAATAATCTTAAAATTTCAAGTGAACACAAATCTTTATATACTCGTATTAAATTCTTAATAAAAATTAAAATCAGTTTTTCTCAGCATAAGCCAGTCTCACTGTATTTCTGGGCATTCTTGAAGAAGAAAAAAAAGCTAAAACTTAAGATGCGGATTTACAAGAGCCCCATAAGTTTACATTTACATGAACGACAAAATCACCCGCATCTTAGACTATCCATTTTCTATAACTTTCTGATTTACATTTTTTGTTTCCTCCTATAAACCCTCTCCGGCCTCTTATAAAGACCATCAAACTATAACCTACGCATTGCCCGGTTGGTCTTCACCTCTTGAAAGAGAATCTTGTCGAGTCAACTGATAGTTCGTGTTTGTAGACCCTTGATTCTCACAGTCGACAATATCTACTTTTGAACATTGAAAAAAGAAGGAAGAAGTGTATATTGATACATGCCACATGCTGCAAACCAAGTCATCTAATTAACACATTATCGAGGTTAACTAAAAATCCACACAAAGCAAGTAGCTTTAACTAACCTGTGCCAAAACCAGTAACTTTCGGTTGATTCAAGACTCCAGCTTATGGCAGCCATTGCTAATGCAACGAAACCTGCAAGCACGAAAAACCACCGAAAACGTCGAAGAACCGTCTTTACTAGATTTGGAAGCCATCCTTTAATCTGCCACCTAAAACATTTCATAAATTTGCACACGTTACTTTTTTGTAACACAAAAATTTCATATAAAGTAGAATCTCACATTCGTACCTTTGAAGCATATTCAGTAGAAGTTCGGCAGAAAATGATCCTCGTTTATAACGTGTAAAAAACTCTATCAACCAACCAGCAAGATGACCGATTGCTCCGATTGCTATAACAAGAACAATGTTGGATGATCTGTCAAAAAAAAACACCCATGCATCATTTTTTGTTGTTCATATGATATCTCAAAGCTTCGAGAGTAATTGTCAAAAAAGTTTACAAATTCCTATGTAAACGGGTAAACCACGTAAAGCATACCTTGTTGCTCCTGTTTCGGCCATGAGTGCTGTAAGAATGGCAACAACTGTATGAATTGTCCTCTTTGAAGATTCATCAATGGCAGCTAAGTACCCAAATGTGCTCACGACAGCCATGAATGAAAGCCAGAAATCCATGAACTGATATTACATCAACAACAGACTTTATTACAAGTTCATAACATACTTGTGTGTGTGTGTGTGTGTGTTGGTACGTGTCACATGGGAGTATTAATAAACCTGTAAAACTCGAAAAGATAATGCACACCAAGTGCCAACATCACACGCGTGATATAAGCCGCTTGAAATACCACTGGATGTATATAGGACCCATTCTGCAAATGCCTGTGTTGGAAGTAAAGTAATCAAGAAAACATAAGTCTTGAAAGTAGAAGGACCAATGGTGTAGGATAGAAACTTATTAACTGTATTCCCTGTAAATCAGGAAGGGTTTGATGCATGAAACCTCTGATAAGTCACATCGGTTCACATGTACCGATTAGTATACTATATATATGTACCGATTGTAAACATTTTAGTGTGTGGAATAATATTAATATAGTGTGTTTTTACAGAAACAAAACCCACACTCTGTTCTCATATCGAGTCACCGCACATTCCTTGTGCATACTCTTATCAATATATTGTTCATCAAAGTTGCATGATTCGCAAACTCAGAGAAAATTAACAGCCTGTATTAACAGATATGTAAAATAACAGGGTTACAAAAAAGAATTGATAACCACAGTAAATCAGTTACTGTTTATATGTTTCACATCATAAAAAAAAATGTTGTAAAAAGGTAAAGAGTTTGTGATGTTTGTGCACTTATTAGTCGTAGTAAAGAGTTTGTGTTGATTCGAGTTGGGAACTATTTTGTTCGACTTTAAAGTCAAACATGTACTTCATTGTCCCATAAAAATTGCAAATAGTCAAACACTCGATAAATAGGGTATTTTAAAGAGTTTCTAAAACTTAACATATTGTTACCTTCTGACGTAGGGCCCAAAAGCAGGAAACACGAATGCAGCATTGGATGCGATAAGTTAAACTGATTGCAATATATGCCCTACAAGAGATTTCATTGAACATCATATGAAACCATAATTCATGCCAACGATACGATGGAAAAAGTACAATCTGAGAGGTAACATATGCACAGAGCCACACAAGCTTATACGAAAACACACTACAGCCACTTTCACATTAACCATACCCAATTAAAAAGATTCTTAGAGTTCCAAGATTACCCTTCTAGATAAAAATGTTTACCGTGAAAATGATCCAACCATATTGAAAGAAGAAGGGTATTTTGGTTACTTGACATGAAATGAATAATAAGGAGTGACAATGGGTCCGTCACATATACTTGCTATGATAAATATTGAAAAAGAAACAATTATTTCCTGTTTGTCTATTTTATAGTATTTGATCATAATAAGTTTACCTCGATGAGAAACAAGTTCAGCACTACAGTCGAAGCCTCCATGGGTGACGATCACACCAACAGTAGCTGAAAGTAAATTATAAGAATTAATCATATACTCCGTAACAATCAACTAAAAAGAGCATTAACAAATCAAGCTATTTATTTAAATATGATCGGAGACAATATGTGAAATACCTGTAGATAGACAGTCCACTCATCTCAACAACATCTTGACATGTTCCATGAGAAGAGCACTTTCTGGGACATCTTTCGGCTGAAATGGACATGGTAGTCTGACTTTGACTTGTACGCGAAGAAGTCAAATGTTTTATTCCGAAACTCCAAGTTCCTCCTTTAGCATAGACGATGTAAAAACCGATAGTTTTTTCATGTGAGTCATACAACTTGAAGAACATAGAACCATTGCTGTTACTGGTTGAGTTCGCATAAAAGTAATCCCATCTATCTTCTAATGGTAATCCACCATATGACACATAAATTTCGTGATCCAGCTTAGTATCTGAATTAATTCGAAAATGAATGCTTCCTCCAGCTGCACCAGACGGAACTTCTACTGCAAAGTAAGTCCATGCAAAATCTTGACTTTGGCTGAGTGAAGAGTTGCTAAGAAGCGGCTCGAGAAGAAAATTAGATGAACGCGAAGATCCTTTATTGACCACAGGTAAATAATATGATTCGAAAGGGATAAAAGGATCTTTCCTCAAAACAGTCTGCAGATATAAACAATCAGAGTTAAATAGGTCATTTGGGGTTATACTTTACTGCGAACGGGTAAATAATTCTAATAAAAGAGGTAGTCGATACCATACTCAAATGTTTAAGCTTCAAATTTGGGTCAGTTGTTTAAAAATACTTTTTCTTAATCATATATGATATATTTATTATTATTCGTAATTCCAATAAACTTTGACGGGTCAATGGCCAATTTTGACCCGATCAATTTGCCACCTATAGTATCAATTCACCTATAGTTATAACTAACCTGAAGCATGTATCGTTCCCACATACAGTTGAAACCAGCTTTATTTTGAGGACATTGATTTATTTGCCACAACAAAGAATAGCAAACCTTCATGTTCCCCATTGTTCCACTTGTGAGGTTCAAGGGTAAAATAGTAATATACCACATACTAAGCAAGTCCAAGGAATAGACTTTTGGTTCATTCTGACCGCTGCAAGAGCTTTCGTGATTGTTAATGCAAGAAACAACGTTTTCTTGTGTTGAATTCTGGTTAGCGCAAGAAAGTTGGTCAATGGTTTTGTTACAGAACTGGCCCGAGATAGATGGGCCCATACAACCTTCAATGCTCACATTCCCACTAAAAGTATACCCGGATCCTCGGTTTATCTGTAACACCATATAGATAATAAAAATATGTTGGCGAAAAGAAAAACTAGGGAAAGTTAGCAATTATATCACGGCTACCATCTTTGATTGTGTCCTCATAGATCCAAAATGCCATTAAATAGACCAAAGTACCATACACCCGAAGAGATCTGTGAAAAAAACTGAGTCGTTTAATGATAACAATATGCTAACAATGACGTCAGTTTCTAAGTTCATATTTGTTTATCGTCATCACATCTTTGTCTGCCTTGGCACATAATAAATTTTCAGGGTCTCTGAATGTAGGTATAGAGAGAAAAGCAAACCTGCTCGTTTGTTAGTCTTAAAAATATATTGTTCTGCATATGATAACATTTCTCAGCAAATTGCAACATCAAGCAACCGATAATACCAAAAAAAGACATTGTTAATGGTTCTTAAATAGAACAAGGCAAAACTATATACCAATTTACGTAACAGTAATATTTTGAATAAAGAGTTTACCATTGTACCTAAACCAGTTAAAGAGGTATTATATGCATCTGGCAAAGGAGGACTGCCTTCACGAACGCATATGATTGGTAGATTATACATATTGGCCTTCTTAACGTACTTTTTACTCTAAAAATCAAAGGACCATCGTCAAACAATATAAAATAGATTTCAAATCAAATGATTTTTTTTTAACATAAAGAGTAAAAAACGCTTGTGCAATTATATGAAACATAGAAAATACTACTTACAAGTTTTACATCAGACTCCAAAGCAACAGTCATTGATGAAAATGATGTCGGTAAATCAACTGCAAGAAACATGAAATAGTATCTGATTATAAACTTTTTGCAATAAAATGATTCAAAGCATATGAATATACTTCAAGTCAAAATATCAAGGTACATTCGACAACCAACATATATAACAGACTGATTGATACTATTCAGCTGCCTTTACATATCAACTTTAAATTATCATAAACCATAGAATCTTTCAAAAACTTCAACTACAAGTACTAAAAAAAGTAAAAATTGACAAGGGTTCCTTTGACTTTTAAAGTCAAATATGACATAATCAACTTTTTATAATCCATAATTCCATATAAAGAAAGGAAAATGATTGTCCTGCCTAAAATGTATGACTAAAAACATGCCTAACAATAAGATGATGACAAGTGGAAAAATCAAAAGTGAAGATTTAGAGAGAGAAATGTATGAGTGATGTGTCAAATTGTTAATGGATTATGCATGAGGTTAGGCATATATGTTAGGCATCTATATCATTGCTCAGAAAGAAAAACAATACTAGCATGCAGTAAAAAAAAATTTAGATAAAGTTCCTACCTTTTTTATCCTGACCCACCATATAAAACCAGTAAATCAAGAATCATAAACATATAACTTAACATACAATTAAACCTATCATAACATTATAATCATTCGATACATCACAATTAGAACAAATGTTGGTATGTAAAAAAACCGAAAGAGAGACGTGCCACAAATAAATATTTGTAGCATTCTCAATCTGGTTGATTGCACAATCATATTTTTACTTATATATATATATATCTCCTTATCCTTACTTGCTACCGATGTGGGACTAAGTTATAGACATCAAATTGTCAAATCATCTTATACACTAATTTGTTGTATAAAACAATTGTTACTTTTTACCATTGCATGTGACGCATTTATAGTTTCCTACAATCATATATAAAGCAGTTACATCAACGTAAAATGCATCATCACTTTCATTTTCCTCACGGTAAAAAAACGGAATCCATCAACTTTAAATAACACTTGTGGTAAATAATGTTTCACACAAATATACTTTAGTTACATCATACTGAAATCAAATAATTTTGTAAAAGGTAATAATCTTAAAATTTCAAGTGAACATAAATCTTTAAATATTAATTAAATTACTAATATATCTACATCTGTTTTGATTAGTATTATTATTGGATTATGTAAGATGGACGTTGCCATAATGTATCATAGTACAATACTAAATAGATATTTAGAGCAAATAGATATCAAATTGTAAGTCTAAAACAATAGCTACTAATTTACGACCATAACCTAGCAATATAGACACCATCAAATGGCGCTAAAATTGCTACTTTAAAACATACTATATGTTTAAACGTTATACTACCTCCGTCCCATAATAATTGTCCACTTTGACATTTTTTAAGTTTTTTTTATTCAACTTTGACCATAAATATTTTTATTTGTATAATATAATACTTGATGAAAAATATATGAATAGATTGGGTTTTAAATGTATTTTTATTTGTCATAATTTTCATCAAGTATCATATAACACAAATAAAAATATTAATAGTCAAAGTTGAAAACGAAAGACTCAGAAAATTCAAATTGGACAATTATTATGGGACGGAGGGAGTATGATATTACACGTCCAAAACAACTGGCAATAGTAGTGACCATCGTTTTCGTATCGTCGTTGATCGTGATGCAATAGCTGAAAAATATAATCGCACGTGAATACCCGGCAAGTTATGAAATTAAATTGGCTTTTATTCTAAGACACTATATGCAAATATTTAGATTTACTAAAATTAACTTATGTCCAAACTCTGTTTTATCGACGTATTTCAAAGCTGTGCACGATTTGCTAAAATCAGTAACAAAAGAACATGAAGAAAAAAAAAGATATGTTTCATTCGATACATCACAATTAGAACAAATGTTAATGTTAATATGTAAAAAATCCTAGAAAGTGACATGCCACATATAAATATTTGTAGTACATCACATTTAATGGGACTACAGGTGGTCGCAGCCGTAACACGCTCGTATCGTGCTATAAAAACTCTTTATAATGTTACTAAATCATTTAGTCTAAATGCATAAGCAAGTGAACAAGTTAATAACTTATGTTGGGCATTTGTTTTTCTTCAATAAAAGCAATCAATCGAAAAAACTTGCTATAGATGAAAAATATAATCGCACGTGAATACCCGGCAAGTTATGAAATTAAATTGGCTTTTATTCTAAGACACTATATGCAAATATTTAGATTTACTAAAATTAAATTATGTCCTAACTCTGTTTTATCGACGTATTTCAAAGCCGTGCACGATTTGCTAAAATCAGTAACAAAAAAACATGAAGAAAAAAAAAAGATATGTTTCATTCGATACATCACAATTAGAACAAATGTTAATGTTAATATGTAAAAAACAGGAATTTTCAAATGCTTACTCTTATTTTGGTGATTACCAAGGGACAAATCCCCACCATCAATTTAGTTTGATATAATGGTGGGGTTAAACCTAAGATTTAATATGGAAACTTAAATCCATGTTTTTTTTTTCCTTTTTCTTTGTCTTTTGGTCTTTCTTATTTATTAACATTTTTTTCTTTTTTTTTTGCTTTTTTCTGAAATTCACGTTTTTATAAAAAACTCACGCTTTTATTTATTTATTTATTTATTTATTTATTTATTTATTTATTTATTTATTTATTTATTTATTTATTTATTTTAAATTCACGCTTTTTTATTCTAAGTTTTTTTTTCGCTTTCACGCTTTCATCTATATTCATGCGCTTTCTTTCGTTTTTATACGCCGTCCGTGTTCATATGTTTTCGTCCGTTATTTTACGTTTCGTCGATTTGACGTTTCGACGCTTTCACGCCGACGCTTATATACGTTTTAAATCTGTTTTCATCGTTTTGTCCGTTTCACGCCGCATACATTTTAGACATTTTCTTCTGCTTGAGACATTTTCATCCGCTTTTATACGTTTCGTCCGTTCTCACACGCCGCCCGCTTTCACGCCGCTTGTTTTCACACGCTTTTGTCCATTTTCTTACGTTGTTCGCTTTCATCCGTTTTCGTTCGTTTCGTCCATTTTCATACGCGTTTTTACGCTTTCATACGTTTCGTTTTTTCTTACGTTTTAAATCGCTTTCACGTTTCGACCATTTTCATACGCTTTGTCTTTTTAGGTTTTCATGTATTTTCGTCCGCTTTTAGACGCCGTCAGACATTATGTTTTCATGTATTTTGTCCGCTTTTATACGCCGACGTTTCATACGTTGTCATCCGCTTTTTACGTTTTGTCCGCTTTTATACTTTTTGTCCGCTTTCGACGCTTTTGTCCGCTTTCACGCTTTACACGCTCTTCATTTGATTTTATACGCTTTTGTCCGTTTGACGTTTTCATTTTGATATTTGTAAGTGACACTTATTTATCTCTTGTGATATAACGATGTAATGAAGATGAACAAGATTACATTCTTCATCATGTATGTTATTAGTTGTGATACTCAACTAAGAATGTGATGGTTGTGTTTTGAAAATATTTAGAAGATTTTGTGTTTTATGATATTATGAAATATTAGAAAAGTTGTTCAATCCGAAAACAAGAGATGTTATGATACTTTTGTTAGACTTGTGGTGAATTTTTCATTTAATGGGTACATTGTGCATGTTTCGATAGGTTTTATAATGGGATTTGAAAATATCTATGGTTTGAATCAGCAAACAAATAAGCTATGGTTGAAGATAGCACACATCTTTATAAACAAACTGAGGAAGCTCAAACACCTGTAATATCACAGGTGATATCACCTCACTTGTGATATCACACGTGATATCGTGTGTGATACCACCGGTGATATCACATGTGATATCATGTGTGATATTACCGGTGATAGCATGTGTGATATCATAGTTTATATCACTTGTGATATCACCAGTGATATCACCTGTGACACCCTGTGATATCACCTGTGGTATCATGTGATATCACAAGTGAGGTGATATCACTTGTGATATCATGTGTGATATCACAAATGTTTGAGCTTACTCAGTTTGTTTATAAAGATGTGTGCTTTCTTCAACCATAGATTCTTTAGTTTGCTGATTCAACCATAGATATTTTCAAATCACGCTATAAAACCTATCGAAACATGCACAATGTATCCATTAAATATAAAAATCCACCACAAGTCTAACAAAAGTTTTATAACATCTCTTGTTTTCAGTTAAACACCTTTTCTAATATTTCAGATTATCATAAAACACAAAATCTTCCTAAATATTTTCAAAACACAAATAAGAAAATGAATGTAATCATCACAGAATATAATAAGTGATGTTTATTATCATTTCTTTCATATATACCGTAAAATACTAAATTCTTATCACATTTGGTATGAATTTAAAATTTCTCATTCTTAGTTGAGTATCACAACCGATAACACATACATGATGAAGAGTGTAATACTCTTCATCTTTCTTACTGATGTTATATCACAAGAGATAAATAAGTGTCACTTAAAATATCAAATGAATAAAAAGGAAGCAAAGTATGAAAATAGAGACTTGACATATTCTCAAAATCAAACAAGTGTTGCATTAAATTAGCATTTCTTTGAACAAAATAAGAATTCACCTAAAGAGACTTTAACCCTTTTATTTCTACTAAGCGCATTAAAAAAAATATGCGCTTGTTAATTACGATGAAAGGCACAAAAACTATCTTGTAACTCAAAATTATAAAAATATTAGAAAACGTATAGGTGATAATATATAAAAATATACAGAGCAATGAAATATGTCAGATGATATTAAAGGTTAAAAAAAACATACTTGTTTGTTTATAAAATATCACAAGTGATATTAGACATTAACTTTTTCTTAATAAAATATCACAATTGATATTTGAAATGTAATATAATAAAGTTTAATAATAAACATGAAAACGTATGAAAATAGACGAAAACGTATAAAAATTGAAAAAAACGGACAAAAACGTATAAAAACGAATGAAAAGCGTATAAAATTGTATGAAAACGGAAAAGCATCCGAAAATGCATTTAAAACGTATAAAACGGATGAAAATGGACGAAAACGTCTCAAAAAGACGAAGCGTATAAAATGGACGAAAACGTAAAAAACGGACGAAAGCGATATAAACCTATGAAACCGATGAAAACGGACAAAACGTAAGAAAAGACGAAAACGTAAGAAAAGTATTTAAAAGGTATGAAAACGGACAAAACGTAAGAAAACGGACGAAAATGTAAGAAAACGAACGAAAACATAGGAAAATGGACGAAAATTAGAAAACAGGCGAAAACGTATGAAAACGGATAAAAACGTATGAAAACGGACGAAAACATATGAAAATAGACGAAAACGTAAGAAAACGTAAGAAAACGGACAAAACGTGAAAATGAAAAAATGTAAGAAAATGTATTTAAAAGGAACGAAAACGTAAAAATGTATAAAAACGTATGAAAACGGACGAAATGTAAGAAAATGTATTTAAACGGACGAAAACGTAAGAAAACGTGTGAAACGTAAGAAACGGATGAAAACGTGTAAACGAACGAAACGTATGAAACGGTCAAAATGTAAGAAAACGTAAGAAAACGATTTAAAAACGTAACAAGACCGACGAAACGGACGAAAATGTATGAAAATGGACGAAAACGTAAGAAAATAGACAAAACGCAAGAAAACGATGAAAACGGATGAAACGTAAGAAAAATGATTTAAAACGATGAAAATGTATTTAAAACGTATGAAAAGCGGAAAAACGGATAAAACGTAAAAAAATGACGAAAAAAATAAAAAATAAAAGAGAAAAAAAAGAACGTGAAATTAAAAAGTGACTAAAAAATGACAAATAATGAGAAAATAAATAAGAAAGATAAAAGACAAGAAAAAACATGTACTTAGGTTTAGACATATTAAATCTTAGGTTAATCACTATCATTAGATCAAACTAGATGAAAGGGTAGGATTTATCCCTTAGATGCAGAAAGTTTGAGATGCAAAATAAAGTCACCATGTAAAAATTCTAGAAAGTGACATGCCACGTATAAATATTTGTAGTACATCACATTTAATGGGACTACTATTGGCTAGACATATTAAATCTTGACTAAAATACACGTGGTCCCTAAACTTGGCACGGTGCATCGCGATGGGACTAAACTCGCCATTTTCATCGTCGGGGTCCCTATTTCAAGTTTTCACTGCTACAAGTCCTTTGACCAAGTCAACATCCGATTTTGTTTTTAGTCGAGGGTATTTTAGTCCATACACATTTATACTTTTATAACACATTTATATTTTACCCCTTCATCTTTCATCCTCTTCATCATCTACCCAAATCATTCATCTCCCAACATCATCATCTCCCAACAATCATCCCGAAAAAACTGCTGATGAACATCTCGCACATTATTCCCTGGTCTCGCTTCTCGCTGGTTTTGCTCATTATTCCTCTAGCTTTCACCTAATTACACAATCCATTTTGGGGCATTCAAACTATTTAAAACCATATTAAAACCCGACAAATATATAAAAATCCAACCAGTCAACAACCCTTTAAAATTTTGAATGAAATGACAACCCACCACCAATTAATTCAACATGTTTTGTTGGCATAGTGTCACAATTCTCAATTTCCGGTCATTTCTCAAATTTACTATTTCATCGTTTATCGTAAACTAGGTTTACAAGTATCAAATTCGCGTAACCTTAATGGTTTATCTGCGAATTCATGAAAAATTATCAAGGCATTTCATATAGACTAGGTTTAGTCTATATTTCATTAGCATCATTGTCATCATAGTAGTTCATGCATGATTTTGCAATCTACATTAAACGCGTAATTTTCATATTAAATAAACGCTATCGCGTAATTAATTATTTTGAACATTTGATCCGATACTACCAAAAATTATCCCGATATATTTTTGTACTCATATTAAGTTTATAAAATAATATTATTAGTTTACCCAATGTTTTAAATTTATTTCGATATAAATTGTTATATTTATATAATTACGATGGTTTCGTTAATATTACACGATAATTATTATTTCACTCAATTTTGTAAGAAATGTATTTTTATAAGTTTTATGACTTCAAAATGTTTTATTTTGACCCGTTAAAATTTATTTTAGCCTAACGCTACCTTAAAAGCTTAAATATGTACACATGTTATTAATTATCCTTAATTAACTACACAATTACTCTACATAAATGCACTTAATTAAAACTAAATGCAAACTCTTTTATTTTTATATGGTGGTCTATATATATGCTAGGTGAGTCACATAGATTTCTTAAATATCTTGCTACTAAATCATTTTATACTCAAAAGGCAACACATACAACTCATTATTTTACAAAGTGTAAGATCAAAATATTTCCTCTTCTCCTTTTCTCTCCATAGCCGGCCACCATAAGGGATCAAGAAAGATTTCACCAACAATTTTCAAGCCAAGTTTTTAACAACCTAGATACACTCTTAGTTTAGGTTTTGAAATAAAAACCTAGGGTGTTTAGGATTAAACCTTTGTTCATTTCACCTCATCAAGTCACTAGTAAGCATCACATATTCATTTTCATCTTTCATATTTATTTTGTGATTATTTCATCATATTCAAGAAAACATGCAAGTCATATGTATGTTTATACCACTTTTGATGATTTTAAGTGTTATATATATATATTCCATCCTATAATTACTCCTTGAAATATATCACCTTTGGTGATGTCTAGAACCCATGACACCCTAAGAAGGTGTATGGTAGAATTAGAATAGCTTCGAGTTGTTTTGAATTGGTTAGAATAGGTTTGGCGAGAAAAACTCATTTCGACAAGTTTACTTAAGGGTCTGTCCTTATTTTTGAAATCTGAATTTTCGACAAGAGATAAAAATTTTTGCCTAGATATTTGGAAAATATACTTTAAAACGAAAACGTGGTCATTGAATGGGTTAAACGGAGTTATAACGAAGAAGATATGAATTTTACAAGTTTGACGATTTAAAACTATAAAATCCTCGAAAATTCAAAGATGTTACGTCCAATTTGTACGAGTCAAAATGAGGCTTAGGCTTTATGAAATGTGTCGATTTATCAAAAATATATTAGTATACTTTGATATGAAGCTAAGGACATATAATACGTAGAAAACGGACTTGTAACGATTAAATTACACGCGTTTATACAAAGTTGCCGTAACTAGATTATATAAGAAAAACTAATATATTTCTATTAGACAAATATTACGGCCACGAAGGACCATGTTGAGGGTCATTTTTAACATGGATGTAGTACTTTTTATAACGTGATGTCTTCTAGTAAAAGTAAGTTCGCCTAGCCTATTTTCCAAAATGTCCAACCGTTCATCAAGCGGAGTTGTAACGAATAAAATACGGTCACTTAAACTTTGCCGAAAACCATCCTTAAACGATATTTTGGACACAAATACAATACTTTACCTATATTTTTCTCCATGATCGAGACCTCTAGAATGAAAACTTAAATGCTAAAACTTTGAGATAATGATACAATCTTTCCAAAACCATTGAGTGCGTTTCCTGACACTCGACGTACACCATTTTACGACTAGCTTTTCAAGGCCGTTTATTCACTTTCATGAAATTTTCAATGACATTATTTTATGACTAAAAGTTATAGTTTCATAATAAATCACTAAATGACTATCGAGGATATCGTTTCAACGTAAATACTTGTAAAGTAATTTATAAATTTTCAAGACTTTATAAGATTATTTTTCGACGATAAACTTTATTTTCAAAAGTGTACAAGTGGTATGGATATCATATGAGTTTGCATGAACGACATTGTTTCATGACTTATATTAGAGCATATCATTCATAATAGGTCATGTTAGAGTGTTATGCCTCATTTCGTGCATCCACTCATCATCATAACTATTGCAACATGTGAGTAATCACATCCCCTTTTACCGCTTTTACTATATTTTGGGCTTAAATGCATGAACCATTCTTGAGCTAAATTGATTACTACTTTATTAACTTGTTTGACTAGAACTTGTGAACTCGAATCAAACCCTTAAACATAATTACGAACCTATGACTTGTTTGATCTTATTGAACTGTACTTGCTATGACCTTAAAAGTCTCGCCTTATTGGTAGAGCGTACAAAGTCTCCTTGTTCGAGCAACCTTAAGCCTCCCGGTCCGGAGCGTAATGTCTCCTATGGAACGGAGCATTTTCAATCTAAGTCTCCCTTGTTCGAGCAAAGGCAAATTCTCCCATGTTCGGAGTGTTCTTGGTTGTATATTAATAGTTGTATGATGTAATCGCTCGTGACATTCGCATTGTTAGTCTCCTATTAGTAGGTAGTATGGATAGCGCTATTAGAGGTCGGCCAACCTCTCGTCCACTATGTTACGGGACGCATATTGTTTATTCTAAGGGCTTTGCCTGGCATACATTATTATATACGTGGTACTATATTGTGAACTATTATGACCACTTATACTTGACTACTTGACACGCTATATTTTGTGCAATGGGTTGTGAACACACAGGTTGCAAGTTTTGTATGGGCGGAACTTGGAACTGAGTGGATTTACAATGCCTTTGCTTTGTGGATTATTTATGATGACCGAAACCTTTGACTTTCTCTTACGAGTTTTCTTATTTTACGAAACGTGTATACTCACCAACTATTTTCATAGTTGACCCGTTTTTCTCTCATGCATTTCGTGTGATCGTTAGTAAGCTTTTCTACCGTGTCTTGCATAATGAAGTTTTCTCTTGTCACTACAAATCGTTATGTAATAAAACGAAATATTTTGGAATCTAAACTTTGTAATATATTTGCCGATGTCGGCTAAACTGGTATTGTAATGGTGTACTATTTCTTTTGAATCTTAATGTTGGTATGTTCTATTATCTTGTGCTTATGTTCATTTCTGTTACACTGTGTTTCATCCTCATGCGGTATGATGATTGGTATCGAGCCAAAGGTTATAGAGAATGCCAATTTTTCAAAAATAAAATCACGCCTATAACCGAATAAAGTTTTATTAAACATCGAACATCATCCGAGTCAACTAGTCCTATCGTTGATCGTTATCATAAATTATACATAGCCCGATCAACTATGTCTAATTTATGAAGAACTATGCAATGATAAGAGTGGTAGTTTTAAATCATGTTTAGTCGAGTCTTTAGAGTCCGGTCACCGAATTTGCATTGGTCGGCGGGTATGCATAGCATGTTTTACGCTCACGCCTACATTACCGCACCTTGTTTATACCTCCTCTTTTCCCACCTTTCAACTTATTAGACATAGCATGTCTCTGCTCTCGCCATATTTCGATCAATATAACACATATTACCACCGCTCGCACCTCATCCGACTTCGCTCGAATGTCGTTTACTCAACCCGATGTTTTGGTCCACCGCAGATCATGGTCGCAAGAAACACACGCTCCGGAGTCAACCTAAACAACAATGCCAACTCAAACAACGAAGAAAATCCAAACAACAACGCTGCTGGAATAGCGGATCTACTCGCCCAAATTATGACGCACCTAGATACTAGACGAACCAACGTCGGAGAAGGTACTTCAAACACTGGCCATGGATGCAGCTACAAGACTTTTATGACATGCAAGCCAATGGAATTTTATGGTACTGAGGGTGCCATTGGATTGCTAACCTGGTTCGAGAATGTTGAGTCAAAACTTAGTATCACGAAATGTGCTGAAGGAAACAAGGTTGAGTTCTCTGATGGTCTACTACAAGGTCGAGCATTGACCTGGTGGAACAACCAACCATGCACTGTAGGAGAGGGCCGCAAATGCGTTATCTTGGGAAGCATTTAAGAAACTACTAACCGATGAGTACCGCAAAAAAAGTAGAAGTGCGTGTCGGAAGCGAAATTTTGGAATCACTGATGGTTGGAGTAGAAGTCGACAAGTACACGATCCGCTTTCACGAGTTAACTAGGATGGTTCCTCACATGGTTTCCACCGTGAAAAGTTGATCGACCGATATATATGGGGATTGATACCGGAAATTAGGAGAGACGCCACCGTCGAACCCAACCACTCTGCAAGCCGCGTGGGCATGGCGATCGCTTGACAAATGATGTGATCGGTCCGGAGGACTAACAAAATCAAACGACAGTGGACAAAGGCGAGTGAGGATCACCGGGAAGCCGAGACCAGACCAAGAAACAAGAGGCAATAATAACCAGAACTATGGAGCGACCACCGTGAACGCAAAGGATATACAGTCCACATCCCATGTGTACTGATGTAACTATCACCACTCGTGAGACCGCCTAAGGTGCGGCAAATGTGACAGACGGGTCACTTCACGCGGAATTGCTCAAATAGGATGGGAACCAAGGACAAAGAAAAGCATGTTACGAGTGTGGAAGCCTAGATCACCTTCGAATACTGCTCAAAGTTGAAAAGAACTCCCAACCAAGGAGGTAAACGCCCAACCGGCGTTGGCAATCAAGGCCCACAAGATCATAACATTAATGTTTCTCCCGCACGTGGTCGATCATTCTATCTCGGCACCGAGGAAGCCCGCAACGTAACGGGTACATTCTTTTCGAACAACCACCTTATTCTCGTACAACATGATTTTGAGTGCATAACTTCCTTCCAAATTTTTACCACGCTCACGACATTGATTAATTTGAGACCCATCGATATTGACTTTAGTTGTAAATTATTTTGTTGATTTGATTTGTGTGTTAAATCCAAGAATGATCGGATCTTTCAAAAGACTTCATTCAAGGATGTTGAATCCTATCATACTAACAACTTGTTTCTAGCTTGATCTAGTGACGCTTCTTGTTTGATGAGTTGCAAAATCAAGCTAAGAATCAAGTTATTACTCAAAAAGGTCTTTTGAGGATACGCTCGGTGTTGGGTAAGTTTACCCCATCAAATCTAATCACGGCATGTATTTAGTTGGATGAGGAACCCATATGCATGAGCATTGACATGATCATTTAGACTATTCGTACGAGCATGAACTTTTAGAACTCTTGTCGAGGTTCGGACTATAGTATCAATAATCGAATCACGAGGACGTGATTCCTCTAACCGGGGAAGAATGTCACAATTCTCAATTTCCGGTCATTTCTCAAATTTACTATGTCATCGTTTATCGTAAACTAGGTTTACAAGTATCAAATTCGCGTAACCTTAATGGTTTAGCCGCGAATTCATGAACAATTATCAAGGCATTTCATATAGACTAGGTTTAGTCTATATTTCATTAGCATCATTGTCATCATAGTAGTTCATGCATGATTTTGCAATCTACATTAAATGCGTAATTTTCATATTAAATAAACGCTATCGCGTAATTAATTATTTTGAACATTTGATCCGATACTACCAAAATTATCCCGATATATTTTCTACTCATATTAAGTTTATAAAAATAATATTATTAGTTTACCCAATGTTTTAAATTTATTTCGTATATAAATTGTTATATTTATATAATTACGATGGTTTCAATTAATACACACGATAATTATTATTTAACTCAATTTTTGTAAGAAATGTATTTTTATAATTTTATGACTTCAAAATGTTTTATTTTGACCCGTTAAAATTTATTTTAGCCTAACGCTACCTTAAAAGCTTAAATATGTACACATGTTATTAATTATCCTTAATTAACTACACAATTACTCTACATAAATGCACTTAATTAAAACTAAATGCAAACTCTTTTATTTTTTATATGGTGGTTTATATATGCTAGGTGAGTCACATAGATTTTTAAATATCTTGCTACTAAATCATTTTATACTCAAAAGGCAACACATACAACTCATTATTTTACAAAGTGTAAGATCAAAATATTTCCTCTTCTCCTTTCTCTCCATAGCCGCCACCATAAGGGATCAAGAAAGATTTCACCAACAATTTTCAAGCCAAGTTTTAACAACCTAGATACACTCTTAGTTTAGGTTTTGAAATAAAAACCTAGGGTGTTTAGGATTAAACCTTTGTTCACTTCACCTCATCAAGTCACTAGTAAGCATCACATATTCATTTTCATCTTTCATATTTATTTTGTGATTATTTCATCATATTCAAGAAAAACATGCAAGTCATATGTATGTTTATACCACTTTTTGATGATTTTAAGTGTTATATATATATATTCCATCCTATAATTACTCCTTGGAAATATATCACCTTTGGTGATGTCTAGGAACCCATGACACCCTAAGAAGGTGTATGGTAGAATTAGAATAGCTTCGGAGTTGTTTTGAATTGGTTAGAATAGGTTTGGCGCGAGAAAAACTCATTTCGACAAGTTTACTTAAGGGTCTGTCCTTATTTTTGAAACTGGAATTTTCGACAGAGATAAAAATTTTTGGCCTAGATATTTGGAAAGTATACTTTAAAACGAAAACGTGGTCATTGAATGGGTTAAAACAGAGTTATAACGAAGAAGATATGAATTTTACAAGTTTGACGATTTAAAACTATAAAATCTCGAAAATTCAAAGATGTTACGTCCAATTTGTACGAGTCAAAAATGAGGCTTAGGCTTTATGAAATGTGTCGATTTATCAAAAATATATTAGTATACTTTGATATGAAGCTAAGGACATATAATACGAGAAAACGAACTTGTAACGATTAAATTACACGCGTTTATACAAAGTTGCCGTAACTAGATTATATAAGAAAAACTAATATATTTCTATTAGACAAATATTACGCCACGAAGGACCATGTTGAGGGTCATTTTAACATGGATGTAGTACTTTTATAACGTGATGTCTTCTAGTAAAAGTAAGTTCGCCTAGCCTATTTTCCAAAATGTCCAACCGCTCATCAAGCGGAGTTGTAATCTAATAAAATACGGTCACTTAAACTTTGCGAAAACCATCCTTAAACGATATTTTGGACACAAATACCATACTTTACCTATATTTTTCTCCATGATCGAGACCTCTAGAATGAAAACTTAAATGCTAAAACTTTGAGATAATGATACAATCTTTCCAAAACCATTGAGTTTGTTTCCGACACTCGACGTGCACCATTTTACGACTAGCTTTTCAAGGCCGCTTATTCACTTTCATGAAATTTTCAATGACATTATTTTATGACGAAAGTTATAGTTTCTAATAAATCACTAAATGACTATCGAGGATATCGTTTCAACGTAAATACTTGTAAAGTAATTTATAAATTTTCAAGACTTTATAAGATTATTTTTCGACGATAAACTTTATTTTCAAAAGTGTACAAGTGGTATGGATATCATATGAGTTTGCATGAACGACATTGTTTCATGACTTATATTAGAGCATATCATTCATAATAGGTTGCGGTTAGAGTGTTGCATCTCATTTCTGTGCATCCACTCTGTCATCATAACTATTGCAACATGTGAGTAATCACATCCCCCTTTTTACCGTTTTTACTATATTTTGGGCTAAATGCATGAACCATTCTTGAGCTAAATTGATTACTACTTTTATTAACTTGTTTGACTAGAACTTGTGAACTCGAATCAAACCCTTAAACATAATTACGAACCTATGACTTGTTTGATCTTATTGAACTGCACTTGCTATGACCTTAAAAGTCTCGCCTTATTGGTGGAGCGTACAAAGTCTCCCTTGTTCGGAGCAACCTTAAGCCTCCCCGGTCCGGAGCAGAATGTCTCCCTATGGGAACGGAGCATTTTCAATCTAAGTCTCCCTTGTTCGAGCAAAGGCAAATTCTCCCATGTTCGGAGTGTTCTTGGTTGTATATTAATAGTTGTATGATGTAATCGCTCGTACATTCGCATTGTTAGTCTCCTATTAGTAGGTAGTATGGATAGCGCTATTAGAGGTCGGCCAACCTCTCATCCACTATGTTACAGGACGCATATTATTTATTCTAGGGGCTTTGCCTGGCATACATTATTATATACGTGGTACTATATTGTGAACTATTATGACCACTTATACTTGACTACTTGACACGCTATATTTTGTGCAATGGGTTGTGAACACACAGGTTGCAAGTTTTGTATGGGCGGAACTTGGAACTTAGTGGATTTACAATGCCTTTGCTTTGTGCATTATTTATGATGACCGAAACCTTTGACTTTCTCTTACGAGTTTTCTTATTTTACGAAACGTGTATACTCACCAACTATTTTCATAGTTGACCCGCTTTTCTCTCATGCATTTCGTGTGATCGTTAGTAAGCTTTTCTACCGTGTCTTGCATAATGAAGTTTTCTTGTCACTACAAATCGTTATGTAATAAAACGCAATATTTTGGAATCTAAACTTTGTAATATATTTGCCGATGTCGGCTAAACCTGTATTGTAATGGTGTACTATTTCTTTTGAATCTTAATGTTGGTATGTTCTATTATATTGTGCTTATGTTCCTTTCCGTTACACTGTGTTTCATTCCCATGAGGGTGTGATGATTGGTATCGAGCCAAAGGTTATAGAGAATGCCGATTTTTCAAAAATAAAAATCACAACTATAATCGAATAAAGTTTTATTAAACATCGAACATCATCCGAAGTCAACTAGTCCTATCGCTAGATCGTTACTCATAAATTATACATAGCCCGATCAACTATGTCTAATTTATGAAGAACTATGCAATGATAAGAGTGGTAGTTTTAAATCATGTTTAGTCGAGTCTTTAGAGTCCGGTCACCAATTTGCATTGGTCGGCGGGTATGCATAGCATGTTTTTACGCTCACGCCTACATTACCGCACTTTGTTTATACCTCCTCTTTCCCACCTTCGACTTATTAGACATAGCATTTCTGCTCCTGCCATATTTCGATCAATATAACACATATTACCACCGCTCGCACCTCATCCGACTTCGTCGAATGTCGCTTACTCAACCCGATGTTTTGGTCCACCGCAGATCATGGTCCGCAAGAAACACACGCCCGAGTCAACCTAAACAACATTGCCAACCCAAACAACGATGAAAATCCAAACAACAACGCCGCCGAATAGCGGATCTACTCGCCCAAATTATGACGCACCTAGATACTAGACGAACCAACGCCGGAGAAGGTACTTCAAACACCGCCATGGATGCAGCTACAAGACTTTTATGACATGCAAGCCAATGGAATTTTATGGTACCGAGGGTGCCATTGGATTGCTAACCCGGTTCGAGAATGTTGAGTCAAAATTAGTATCACGAAATGTGTCAAGGAAACAAGGTTGAGTTCTCTCGATGGTCTACTACAAGGTCGAGCATTGACCGGTGGAACAACCAACCGCTGCACTGTAGGAGAGGGCTGCAAATGCGTTATCTTGGGAAGCATTTAAGAAACTACTAACCGATGAGTACCGCAAAAAAGTAGAAGTGCGTGTCGGAAGCGTAATTTTGGAATCACTTGATGGTTGGAGTAGAAGTCGACAAGTACACGATCCGCTTTCACGAGTTAACTAGGATGGTTCCTCACATGGTTTCCACCGTGGAAAAGTTGATCGACCGATATATGGGGATTGATACCGAAATTAGAGAGACGCCACCGTCGAACCCAACCACTCGCAAGTCGTGGGCATGGCGATCGCTTGACAAATGATGTGATCAGTCCGGAGGACTAACAAAATCAAACGATAATGGACAAAGGCGATAGGAGGATCACCGGGAAGCCGAGACCGTGACCAAAGAAACAAGAGGCGCGAATAACCAGAAACTATGGAGCGACCACTCAGAACGCAGGATATACAGTCCACATCCCATGTGTACTCGATGTAACTATCACCACTCAGGAGACTGCCCAAGGTGCGACAAATGTGGACAGACGGGTCACTTCACGCGGAATTGCTCAAATAGGACTGGGAACCAAGGACAAAGAAAAGCATGTTACGAGTGTGGAAGCCTAGATCACCTTCGGAATACCTGTTCAAAGTTGAAAAGAACTCCCAACCAAGGAGGTAAACGTCCAAATCTGGCGTTGGCAATCGAAGGCCCACAAGATCATAACATTAATGTTTCTCCCGCACGTGGTCGATCATTCTATCTGGGCACCGAGGAAGCCCGCAACGTGTAACGGGTACATTCTTTCGAACAACCACCTTATTCTGTACAACATGATTTTGAGTGCATAACTTCCTTCCAAATTTTTTACCACGTTCACGACATTGATTAATTTGAGACCTATCGATATTGACTTTAGTTGTAAATTATTTTGTTGATTTGATTTGTGTGTAATCCAAGAATGATCGGATCTTTCAAAAGACTTCATTCAAGGATGTTGAATCCTATCATACTAACAACTTGTTTCCTAGCTTGATCTAGTGACAGTTCTTGTTTGATGAGTTGCGAAAATCAAGCTAAGAATCAAGTTATTACTCAAAAGGTCTTTTGAGGGATACGTTCGGTGTTGGGTAAGTTTACCCCATCAAATCTAATCACGGGCATGTATTTAGTTGGATGAGGAACCCATATGCATGAGCATTGACATGATCATTTAGACTATTCGTACGAGCATGAACTTTTAGAACTCTTGTCGAGGTTCGGACTATAGTATCAATAATTGAATCACGAGGACGTGATTCCTCTAACCGGGGAAGAATGTCACAATTCTCAATTTCCGGTCATTTCTCAAATTTACTATTTCATCGCTTATCGTAAACTAGGTTTATAGTATCAAATTCGCGTAACCTTAATGGTTTAGTGCGAATTCATGAACAATTATCAAGGCATTTCATATAGACTAGGTTTAGTCTATATTTCATTAGCATCATTGTCATCATAGTAGTTCATGCATGATTTTGCAATCTACATTAAACGCGTAATTTTCATATTAAATAAACGCTATCGCGTAATTAATTATTTTGAACATTTGATCCGATACTACCAAAATTATCCCGATATATTTTTCTACTCATATTAAGTTTATAAAAATAATATTATTAGTTTACCCAATGTTTTAAATTTATTTCAGATATAAATTGTTATATTTATATAATTACGATGGTTTCGTTAATATTACACGATAATTATTATTTAACTCAATTTTGTAAGAAATGTATTTTATAATTTTATGACTTCAAAATGTTTTATTTTGACCCGTTAAAATTTATTTTAGCCTAACGCTACCTTAAAAGCTTAAATATGTACACATGTTATTAATTATCCTTAATTAACTACACAATTATTTCACACATAAATGCACTTAATTAAAACTAAATGCAAACTCTTTTATTTTTTATATGGTGGTCGACATATGCTAGGTGAGTCACATAGATTTCTTAAATATCTTGCTACTAAATCATTTTATACTCAAAAGGCAACACATACAACTCATTATTTTACAAAGTGTAAGATCAAAATATTTCCTCTTCTCCTTTTCTCTCCATAGCCGGCCACCATAAGGGATCAAGAAAGATTTCACCAACAATTTTCAAGCCAAGTTTTTAACAACCTAGATACACTCTTAGTTTAGGTTTTGAAATAAAAACCTAGGGTGTTTAGGATTAAACCTTTGTTCACTTCACCTCATCAAGTCACTAGTAAGCATCACATATTCATTTTCATCTTTCATATTTATTTTGTGATTATTTCATCATATTCAAGAAAACATGCAAGTCATATGTATGTTTATACCATTTTTGATGATTTTAAGTGTTATATATATATATTCCATCCTATAATTACTCCTTGAAATATATCACCTTTGGTGATGTCTAGGAACCCATGACACCCTAAGAAGGTGTATGGTAGAATTAGAATAGCTTCGAGTTGTTTTGAATTGGTTAGAATAGGTTTGGCGAGAAAAACTCATTTCGACAAGTTTACTTAAGGGTCTGTCCTTATTTTTGAAATCAAATTTTCGACAAGAGATAAAAATTTTGGCCTAGATATTTGGAAAATATACTTTAAAACGAAAACGTGGCATTGAATGGGTTAAAACGGAGTTATAACGAAGAAGATATGAATTTTACAAGTTTGACGATTTAAAACTATAAAATCCTCGAAAATTCAGATGTTACGTCCAATTTGTACGAGTCAAAAATGAGGCTTAGGCTTTATGAAATGTGTCGATTTATCAAAAATATATTAGTATACTTTGATACGAAGCTAAGGACATATAATACGAGAAAACGGACTTGTAACGATTAAATTACACGCGCTTATACAAATTTGCCGTAACTAGATTATATAAGAAAACTAATATATTTCTATTAGACAAATATTACGCCACGAAGGACCATGTTGAGGGTCATTTTTAACATGGATGTAGTACTTTTTATAACGTGATGTCTTCTAGTAAAAGTAAGTTCGCCTAGCCTATTTTCCAAAATGTCCAACCGTTCGTCAAGCGGAGTTGTAACGAATAAAATGCGGTCACTTAAACTTTGCCGAAAACCATCCTTAAACGATATTTTGGACACAAATACCATACTTTACCTATATTTTTCTCCATGATCGAGACCTCTAGAATGAAATCTTAAATGCTAAAACTTTGAGATAATGATACAATCTTTCCAAAACCATTGAGTGCGTTTCCTGACACTCGACGTACACCATTTTACGACTAGCTTTTCAAGGCCGTTTATTCACTTTCATGAAATTTTCAATGACATTATTTTATGACGAAAAGTTATAGTTTCATAATAAATCGCTAAATGACTATCGAGGATATCGTTTCGACGTAAATACTTGTAAAGTAATTTATAAATTGTCAAGACTTTATAAGATTATTTTTCGACGATAAACTTTATTTTCAAAAGTGTACAAGTGGTATGGATATCATATGAGTTTGCATGCACGACATTGTTTTATGACTTATATTAGAGCATATCATTCATAATAGGTTGCGGTTAGAGTGTTGCGTCTCATTTATGTGCATCCACTCGTCATCATAACTATTGCAACAGTGAGTAATCACATCCTCCTTTTACCGCTTTTACTATATTTTGGGGCTAAATGCATGAACCATTCTTGAGCTAAATTGATTACTACTTTTATTAACTTGTTTGACTAGAACTTGTGAACTCGAATCAAACCCTTAAACATAATTACGAACCTATGACTTGTTTGATCTTATTGAACTGCACTTGCTATGACCTTAAAAGTCTCGCTTTATTGGTGGAGCGTACAAAGTCTCCTTATTCGAGCAACCTTAAGCCTCCCGGTCCGGAGCGTAATGTCTCCTATGGGAACGGAGCATTTTCAATCTAAGTCTCCCTTGTTCGAGCAAAGGCAAATTCTCCCATGTTCGGAGTGTTCTTGGTTGTATATTAATAGTTGTATGATGTATTGTTCAGACATTCGCATTGTTAGTCTCCTATTAGTAGGTAGTATGGATAGCGCTATTAGGTCGGCCAACCTCTCGTCCACTATGTTACGGACGATATTATTTATTCTAGGGCTTTGCTCGGCATACATTATTATATACGTGGTACTATATTGTGAACTATTATGACCACTTATACTTGACTATTTGACACGCTATATTTTGTGCAATGGGTTGTGAACACACAGTTGCAAGTTTTGTATGGGCGAACTTGAACCGAGTGGATTTACAATGCCTTTGCTTTGTGGATTATTTATGATGACCGAAACCTTTGACTTTCTCTTACGAGTTTTCTTATTTTACTTAAACGTATACTCACCAACTATTTTCATAGTTGACCCGCTTTTCTCTCATGCATTTCGGTGATCGTTAGTAAGCTTTTCTACCGTGTCTTGCATAATGAAGTTTTCTCTTGTCACTACAAATCGTTATGTAATAAAACGCAATATTTTGGAATCTAAACTTTGTAATATATTTGCCGATGTCGGCTAAACCTGTATTGTAATGGTGTACAATTTCTTTTGAATCTTAATGTTGGTATGTTCTATTATCTTGTGCTTATGTTCCTTTCCGTTACACTCGTGTTTCGCCCCCATGAGGGTGTGACAGATTGGTATCGAGCCAAAGGTTATAGAGAATGCCGATTTTCAAAATAAAATCACGCTATAGTGGAATAAAGTTTTATTAAACATCGAACATCATCCGAAGTCAACTAGTCCTATCGTTGCATCGTTACTCATAAATTATACATAGCCCGATCAACTATGTCTAATTTATGAAGAACTATGCAATGATAAGAGTGGTAGTTTTAAATCATGTTTAGTCGAGTCTTTAGAGTCCGGTCACCGAATTTGCATTGGTCGGGTGGGTATGCATAGCATGTTTTACGCTCACGTCTACATTACCGCATTTTGTTTATACCTCCTCTTTTCCCACCTTTCGACTTATTAGACATAGCATGTCTCTGCTCTGCCATATTTCGATCAATATAATACATATTACCACCGCTCGCACCTCATCCGACTTGCTCGAATGTCGCTTACTCAACCCGATGTTTTGGTCCACCGCAGATCATGGCCGCAAGAAACACACGCCCGAGTCAACCTAAACAACAATGCCAACCCAAACAACGATGAAAATCCAAACAACAACGCTGCTGGAATAGCGGATCTACTCGCCCAAATTATGACGCACCTAGATACTAGACGAACCAACATCGGAGAAGGTACTTCAAACACTGGCCATGGATGCAGCTACAAGACTTTTATGACATGCAAGCCAATGGAATTTTATGGTACTGAGGGTGCCATTGGATTGCTAACCTGGTTCGAGAATGTTGAGTCAAAAATTAGTATCACGAAATGTGCTGAAGGAAACAAGGTTGAGTTCTCTGCTGGTCTACTACAAGGTCGAGCATTGACCGGTGGAACAACCAACAACGCACTGAGGAGAGGGCCGCAAATGCGTTATCTTGGGAAGCATTTAAGAAACTAATAACCGATGAGTCTGCGCAAAAGATGAAGTGAAGAAGTCGAAGCGCAATTTGGAATCACTTGATGGTTGGAGTAGAAGTCGACAAGTACACGATCCGCTTTCACGAGTTAACTAGGATGGTTCCTCATATGGTTTCGATTCGTGCTAAACCGTCTGTTATCTCACACAAGCTAGCCACTTGCGAATGGCTAACCGTAAGAAACTTAAAACAGATCGACACCAATGCAATGAAGTCCATGAGAGTATAGTGTTTCCCAGTGTCGTTATGTCCCAACGAGTCATGCGAGAATAATCAAACGAATAGTGATCGAGAATTTTGAATCGGAAAAGAGAAATGATTGATTATGAATAATGAAAAGTATATAAACTACAGGGCTTAAACGCAAATTAAAGAAAATTAAAAGATAAATTATATTAAATAAACGCTATAACTATTTTTAAACTAATGCTTTTGATTTTCTTTTATAAAACTTAAATTTAAAAACTACGTGACGTCTAAAAAGAAAATCAAATCGAACAATATTAATCCTAAAAATATGAAAATGATATTTTTACAAACCTAATGATAAGAGAAAATTTTAGAAAAGAAAATTATTTTTAAAACTATTTATCTAATTATTATTAATTAAAAACTATTTTACTTATTAAATAATAGCCTAAGATACAAGAAAATATGAAATAAAGCTAGAAAATGAAATTATGACTTGGAAAATCTAAAATAACTAAAGAGAATTTTCAAAACTAATTTTATATTTTTCCGATTATTTTTCTATTTTCTATGAATTAAGAACTATTTAAAACTACTTAAATTGCTTAAAAATACAAATTTAACTAAGAAAAATCTGAAATATATTTTTTGACTTTTATATTTATCTTAACCTAGGAAAATGAAAACTTATTTTTTTGAAACTTTTCGATTTAATTGTATTAAAAGCTAATTAAAAAGGCTTAAAACTGCTTTTAAATGAAGAAAATAGCAAACCGAACTAGAAAATCAAAAATTCAGGAAAAGCCTAAAATAATATTATGAATCTATGAAAAGTATAAAACAGTAGCTTGTGTGTGAGAAAATGAAGTCAGCAGTGAAACCGCTTAAGTAATAAGACCCCAATAAGCCAAAAGCTACCAATGGACACCAAACGACTGAAGCTATAAAATGCTAAAACTACTCAAATGCAACTAATTATAACTACCCTTAATCTCTAAAATACCAACCGCATGATTTGATGATTTAAGATAAAGTGCTAAAAACAGATTTTACCACTACTTTAAGCTAAGGAATAAGCTACCCAATAAGTCGAGACTCAAAACCAAAAGTTGGAACCTAAACTAGACCGGCTAGCTACCTATAAACCAAAGATGAGCCCTGATAAGCTATGATGAGCTTGTTGCAAGCTCTCAAATCACATGCACACTCAATATACACTGAGTGTGTACAGGGCACTTATGACCATTTTGACAAGCAGTTTTGAAGCTTATAGAAAATTTACAAAAATCTACAAAAATGGTATTAAGAAACTAGACCAGTTGAAGTTTTTAAACCCCAAGTTTCACTGGATTGAACTAAAAATGAGTCCATGAAAAATCACCCTAGTTAGGTCCAAACTGACTTTTTCAATATTTTGACTTTTGAAAACAGTTTTGATATGTTGACTTATTTGAGATTTGAAACCGGTTTGTGACCGAATGTGATGTATTATGATGAAAGAATCCTACCGCAAGCTATATCTATCAATTCTAAACACAAATCAAGTTTTGATTTCTCAAATTTCTAACAGACTTGAAATTAAGATGCAGTTAAAACATGATTTTGACTTTTAAGGTTCTAAGGTGCACTTGAATGATCAAAATGACTCTATTACAACTGAATAAGACTAAAGCAACAACTTTTAACAACTGAACTGGCCTAAATCTCAGTTTGGCCTCATGATCCAAACACAACTTTAGCTATTTGATTAACTGTTTTGCTAAGCTAAACTCAGATTCAAGCTGAACTCATCATTACACTAGATTAAGATAACCAACTTAGACCTAGATCAAGATAGCTACTCAATATTTAAACACCAAAACTCAACTGCTTCATTTTGACAGATGTGCAAACATAACTTGAAACATGCACATAAATAAAAACTTCAATTACACTAGAGATGTTAAGCTAAATTATATTAATGTTTAACAGAATTAAAGCTTATTAACAAGAGAACATGATTCAAACAGTTCAAAGAAAGTGATACTCACATGAGGTCCTAGCCACAATGGCTTGAGATCAATCAAACAAAGAACACTATCCTATTACTGTTTTATTCTTATACCCAATCTGAATTTCAACCCAAATCCATCTCTGCATCAACCATTATTCAATTCCATACCTGCTTAACCAAATTTTCTTCTCAGTTGACTTTTGTTGACCAAAAACCAAACTTGCTTGAAACTGTGTTCCAAGCTTACCAAAAGCTATAATAAGCTTAAGTAAGCTTGTTTGAATTAAAATGAAGCTACTTGGAGCATTTTTTATAAGAGTATGAAACTGAATTCCTTAACAGTAAGCATAGAAACTTGAATTTATATTAAAACTTTGACTTGATACTAGAAATTGGATTATATTGATAAAACAACTTAATTTGAGTACATAAGAACAGAAAATTACAACTTGAGACTTAAATTAAAACTTTAATACTAAAAACGACATACATAAATATTTTTAAACTAAGTACTGCTTCCTTCTCTCCTTCTTCTTCCTTTATTTATAGCCAAAAAGCTTCCCACGTGTCTTCAGATTAAATCCCACTAATTTTCAGGACCATTGGATCAGTTTAGTGGTTTATAGCCATTGATGGCTTTTTTGGCGGGAAATGGTATTTTGACAGTTGGAGAGGTTGAGTGCAAGGGGAAGGCATTTAATGCTTCTTGGCTCGGGGTGTTTGGAGGGTAGGAGTAGGGTGGGAGTGATGATGATGAGGGTGCGCAGGAGTTGCAGCGATGATGGAGGGTAACCCGTGAGGCTGGACGGGTTGAGTCAAACCGTTTGACCGGGTATATTAAAGGAAGGGGTCAAATGGAGGGTCAAGTGTATGATGGGGTCCAAATGGTATAAATGGCGGGGTCAAGGTTCACAAAGGGGTCATGGCTAGTATTTAAATAACAAGGACTAACTTTGCAATTC
The DNA here is from genome assembly GCA_022545495.1 of Chrysanthemum lavandulifolium. Classification (NCBI taxonomy): domain Eukaryota; kingdom Viridiplantae; phylum Streptophyta; class Magnoliopsida; order Asterales; family Asteraceae; genus Chrysanthemum; species Chrysanthemum lavandulifolium. The sequence continues at coordinate 54,008,875 of CM040243.1, forward strand.
CTGATTCTTGAAGGACCATTTCTGCCATTTTCCAAAGTTCACACAAGGATCATTTTTGCCAAGTTTCAATAGTACAAGGACCATTTTGACATTTTCAAACTTTCAAAGGACCATTTGTGACAATTTCAAAACTCGAGGACCAAACTTGTAATTTCTCAAAACTTTTGACATTTTTCACCAAAGGACTAATTTTGACAACTTATGATTTTAAAAGGACCTTTGGTGATTTTTCTTTTGAAATAAGTGCTCAAGGACTATTTCGACAACTTTTGAAACTGGGGACCAAACCGCCAATTATGCAAACTTAGCTCATTTTTCATCCGATTTTAAACATTTTGCATCCGAAACATATAAAATGCAATTTTGAGATATTTTCAAGATTTTGATGCATTTCGAGCATTTTAAATGTTTCAGCAGTCAGATTGACCAAAATGATGAGTATTTACACACTACCGGTTTCCACCGTGGAAAAGTTGATCGACCGATATATATATGGGATTGATATCGAAATTAGGAGGGACGTCACCTCGTCGAACCCAACCACTGCAAGCCGTTGTGGGCATGGCGATCGCTTGACAAATGATGTGATCAGTCCGGAGGACTAACAAAATCAAACGATAGTGGACAAAAGCGGCATGTGAGGATCACCGGGAAGCCGAGACCGAGACCAAGAAAACAAGAGGCAGCGAATAACCAGAACTATGGAGCGACCACTCGGGAACGCAAAGGATATACAGGTCCACATCCCATGTGTACTGATGTAACTATCACCACTCGTGAGACCGCCCAAGGTGCGACAAATGTGGACAGACGGGTCACTTCGCGCGGAATTGCTCAAATAGGACTGGGAACCAAGGACAAAGAAAAGCATGTTACGAGTGTGGAAGCCTAGATCACCTTCGGAATACCTGTCCAAAGTTGAAAAGAACTCCCAACCAAGGAGGTAAACGTCCAAATCTGGCGTTGGCAATCGAAGGCCCACAAGATCAGAACATTAATGTTTCTCCCGCACGTGGTTGAGCATTCTATCGGGCACCGAGGAAGCCCGCAACGTGTAACGGGTACATTCTTTCGAACAACCACCTTATTCGTACAACATGATTTTGAGTGCATAACTTCCTTCCAAATTTTTACCACGCTCACGACATTGATTAATTTGAGACCTATCGATATTGACTTTAGTTGTAAATTATTTTGTTGATTTGATTTGTGTAAGCGAATCCAAGAACGATCGGATCTTTCAAAAGACTTCATTCAAGGATGTTGAATCCTATCATACTAACAACTTGTTTCCTAGCTTGATCTAGTGACGCTCTTGTTTGATGAGTTGCGAAAATCAAGCTAAGAGTCAAGTTATTACTCAAAAAGGTCTTTTGAGGGATACGTTCGGTGTTGGGTAAGTTTACCCCATCAAATCTAATCACGGGCATGTATTTAGTTGGATGAGGAACCCATATGCATGAGCATTGACATGATCATTTAGACTATTCGTACGAGCATGAACTTTTAGAACTCTTGTCGAGGTTCGGACTATAGTATCAATAATCGAATCACGAGGACGTGATTCCTCTAACCGGGGAAGAATGTCACAATTCTCAATTTCCGGTCATTTCTCAAATTTACTATTTCATCGTTTATCGTAAACTAGGTTTACAAGTATCAAATTCGCGTAACCTTAATGGTTTAGCTGCGAATTCATGAACAATTATCAAGGCATTTCATATAGACTAGGTTTAGTCTATATTTCATTAGCATCATTGTCATCATAGTAGTTCATGCATGATTTTGCAATCTACATTAAACGCGTAATTTTCATATTAAATAAACGCTATCGCATAATTAATTATTTTGAACATTTGATCCGATACTACCTAAAATTATCCCGATATATTTTTGTACTCATATTAAGTTTATAAAAATAATATTATTAGTTTACCCAATGTTTTAAATTTATTTTGTATATAAATTGTTATATTTATATAATTACGATGGTTTCGTTAATATTACACGATAATTATTATTTCACTCAATTTTGTAAGAAATGTATTTTTATAATTTTATGACTTCAAAATGTTTTATTTTGACCCGTTAAAATTTATTTTAGCCTAACGCTACCTTAAAAGCTTAAATATGTACACATGTTATTAATTATCCTTAATTAACTACACAATTACTCTACATAAATGCACTTAATTAAAACTAAATGCAAACTCTTTTATTTTTTATATGGTGGTCGACATATGCTAGGTGAGTCACATAGATTTCTTAAATATCTTGCTACTAAATCATTTTATACTCAAAAGGCAACACATACAACTCATTATTTTACAAAGTGTAAGATCAAAATATTTCCTCTTCTCCTTTCTCTCCATAGCCGCCACCATAAGGGATCAAGAAAGATTTCACCAACAATTTTCAAGCCAAGTTTTTAACAACCTAGATACACTCTTAGTTTAGGTTTTGAAATAAAAACCTAGGGTGTTTAGGATTAAACCTTTGTTCACTTCACCTCATCAAGTCACTAGTAAGCATCACATATTCATTTTCATCTTTCATATTTATTTTGTGATTATTTCATCATATTCAAGAAAAACATGCAAGTCATATGTATGTTTATACCACTTTTGATGATTTTAAGTGTTATATATATATTCCATCCTATAATTACTCCTTGGAAATATATCACCTTTGGTGATGTCTAGGAACCCATGACACCCTAAGAAGGTGTATGGTAGAATTAGAATAGCTTCGAGTTTTTGAATTGGTTAGAATAGGTTTGGCGAGAAAACTCATTTCGACAAGTTTACTTAAGGGTCTGTCCTTATTTTTAAATCTTGAATTTTCGACAGAGATAAAAAATTTTGGCCTAGATATTTGGAAAATATACTTTAAAACGAAAACGTGTCATTGAATGGGTTAAACGGAGTTATAACGAAGAAGATATGAATTTTACAAGTTTGACGATTTAAAACTATAAAATCCTCGAAAATTCAGCATGTTACGTCCAATTTGTACGAGTCAAAAATGAGGCTTAGGCTTTATGAAATGTGTCGATTTATCAAAAATATATTAGTATACTTTGATACGAAGCTAAGGACATATAATACGAGAAAACGGACTTGTAACGATTAAATTACACGTGTTTATACAAAGTTGTCGTAATTAGATTATATAAGAAAACTAATATATTTCTATTAGACAAATATTACGCCACGAAGGACCATGTTGAGGGTCATTTTAACATGGATGTAGTACTTTTATAACGTGATGTCTTCTAGTAAAAGTAAGTTCGCCTAGCCTATTTTCCAAAATGTCCAACCGTTCGTCAAGCGGAGTTGTAACGAATAAAATACGATCACTTAAACTTTGCCGAAAACCATCCTTAAACGATATTTTGGACACAAATACCATACTTTACCTATATTTTTCTCCATGATCGAGACCTCTAGAATGAAAACTTAAATGCTAAAACTTTGAGATAATGATACAATCTTTCCAAAACCATTGAGTGCGTTTCCTGACACTCGACGTACACCATTTTACGACTAGCTTTTCAAGGCCGTTTATTCACTTTCATGAAATTTTCAATGACATTATTTATGACGAAAAGTTATAGTTTCATAATAAATCACTAAATGACTATCGTAGGATATCGTTTCAACGTAAATACTTGTAAAGTAATTTATAAATTGTCAAGACTTTATAAGATTATTTTTCGACGATAAACTTTATTTTCAAAAGTGTACAAGTGGTATGGATATCATATGAGTTTGCATGCACGACATTGTTTCATGACTTATATTAGAGCATATCATTCATAATAGGTTGCGGTTAGAGTGTTGCGTCTCATTTCGCATCCACTCGCCATCATAACTATTGCAACAGTGAGTAATCACATCCCCTTTTACCGCTTTTACTATATTTTGGGGCGAAATGCATGAACCATTCTTGAGCTAAATTGATTACTACTTTTATTAACTTGTTTGACTAGAACTTGTGAACTCGAATCAAACCCTTAAACATAATTACGAACCTATGACTTGTTTGATCTTATTGAACTGTACTTGCTATGACCTTAAAAGTCTCGCCTTATTGGTGGAGCGTACAAAGTCTCCCTTGTTCGGAGCAACCTTAAGCCTCCCCGGTCCGGAGCAGAATGTCTCCCTATGGGAACGGAGTATTTTCAATCTAAGTCTCCCTTGTTCGAGCAAAGGCAAATTCTCCCATGTTCGGAGTGTTCTTGGTTGTATATTAATAGTTGTATGATGTACTTGTTCGTACATTCGCATTGTTAGTCTCCTATTAGTAGGTAGTATGGATAGCGCTTATTAGAGGTCGGCCAACCTCTCGTCCACTATGTTACGGACGATATTATTTATTCTAGGGCTTTTCCCGGCATACATTATTATATACGTGGTACTATATTGTGAACTATTATGACCACTTATACTTGAATACTTGACACGCTATATTTTGTGCAATGGTTGTGAACACACGTGTTGCAAGTTTTGTATGGGCGGAACTTGAACCGAGTGGATTTACAATGCCTTTGCTTTGTGGATTATTTATGATGACCGAAACCTTTGAATTTCTCTTACGAGTTTTCTTATTTTACTTAAACGTATACTCACCAACTATTTTCATAGTTGACCCGCTTTTCTCTCATGCATTTCGTGTGATCGTTAGTAAGCTTTTCTACCGTGTCTTGCATAATGAAGTTTTCTCTGTCACTACAAATCGTTATGTAATAAAACATAATATTTTGGAATCTAAACTTTGTAATATATTTGCTGATGTCGGCTAAACTGGTATTGTAATGGTGTACTATTTCTTTTGAATCTTAATGTTGGTATGTTCTATTATCTTGTGCTTATGTTCCTTTCCGTTACACCTCGTGTTTCCGCCTCCGGCGAGGGTGTGACACATAGTGACATTTGACTTCACTGCAAAAGGTCCTATTTCATAGTTCATACAATGACATAATCAATGCAACAACATAATTTGAACACAAGATCGCTCATTTTTGATAATCAATGCAACAACATAATAACTCGAGCTCTCAAGCAAGCTCAATGAAATGAAGCAAAAACATTACAAACAACTTTTATTAACCAAAGATTCCATAGAAGTAAAACATGTTGTAACTTACCTTTCATCGATTTTGAGCACATTTTCCTTATTGTCTCGTGAAACATTCTCGCTCGTTTAGATGGTTTTTCGGTGAGCATACATCGCATTCTCTTGCTACCATGGTTGGATGTGCAAGGTGATAGAATATGTGAGCGGAAGCATCGTAGAGTCTCATCGATGCACTTCTTGGATGTTTGCTTAGTGAAGCCTTGATCGATCTTGGTATGCACTTTGTAATGGTCGTTGTTGAATCACACTTATTAGCATTGTAAGAAGATCGCTTTAGACTACTAATGCTCGCTTCCTTCATTGATTTGGTCTCCACCAAACTCCCACTAAAGTATTGCTTATCTTCCGATTTTATACCCATAAAACTACTAGTTTGTGACAAGAAGTCAAGCTCCCAAACCTTACAGACGATGAAAGTAGACGTGATGGATATCTTGAACTTAAGGACCCCGAATCGCAAGACGAAGGTCGACCAAAGTATTCATCTTCTCTGAAATCGACCCACATGAGAACAATTGTAATAACATATTGGTCATACCGAGCTTTGTGTTGATGGAACTTTATCATCTTCGCTTTCTTTTACTTCTTCTATTAGTCTTTCGAGAGATGTTCGGTTTACCACCATCGCCTTTCATCGAGACTCTAAAGTGTCGGTCTTGGCTGCATTTGACGAGCATGTACCGATGAAGATGGAGGTGAGTCATTGGTTATTGATTCTACCAAATCCACTATGATTTGAAAAACTCCTTCGCAAGTTTTTCGAGATCCTTTTCTTTACGAGTTCTTCGCCTGTGTGGAAGCATCAGCAAGACCATTAGTACTCTTGTAAATCTTGTATTTTGCAAGGCTAGGGCAACTATCACGTGCTACTAGTTTCCCACTTTTGATTGCGGTGACACACAGATGAACTTGTGGAAGATGAACTATCATCTTGAGTTATCGTGGATTGTGGTTCGTTAATTGTTCTACATTTTGCAATTGCGAGTGTTTCAAGCAGCACAATACAACCTAAAAACATTCGTTGAGTTCAAATGTTTAGTGTTCTTATAAGGATTAATTGCATCGAATGTAATGTTTAGTGTTCTTAGATGGAAGGTGAGGATTTATCTCTTAAGATCCAAAGAAGTTTGAGATACAAAATAAAGTGCCTCATGTAAAAATTCTAGAAAGTGACATGCCACGTATAAATACTTGTAGTACATCACATATAATGGGACTTATGGATTATAACCTGTGATAATTAAACCTTAAGCCACAAGCCCACAAGTTCCAACGTTCGGAGGCGGTGTACATCCGAGTAAAAAGTTCACCCTCCTTGAGTAACCTCAACTTGAAAAACCACATCCGTTTATCGTTATGGACCCGGATTAAAAAGACAGGGCAAAAAAAATTTTGATAAAATTGTGATGCACTTTAATAAAAAGGTCATTTTTTTATTTTTTATTTTTAAAATTTTCTAACACTAAAACTAATATTTTAAAGATTAAGATAAAGATTTAAGGTTTTACATTGATTGTCTTTAAGGTGGAGGCCATTTGATTTTGTGGTAAGGCACTTTAATAAAATGGTCCCAAAAAAATTACATCGAAAATTGATATTTTTATGGATAATAACTGTGATCACTTTGATTTATAATAAGAAAACGATCATGGCGACTAAAATACGCGACTAATCGCGCTTTTATAGACGCAGAATAAACGACGGTTTGTGAAGAGTGGGTCCTCTCATTGTCCACAATAGGATAATGACATATGTTTAAGATATTATTAAAGATCTGAGCTACTATCCCATCAACGCCTTATAATAATATATTAGAAGGTACCGCCAGAATGCGGCAAGACCACCACGACTATTTTCAGAATAACAAACGTTTTTCATTTTACGCCTAATTCAAGTAGTTTCTCTTTTCAACTCCGCTTCTTCCCGACTACTAAAGAAAACTCATAAAAATATATCAAAATGGATGTTGAATTAAAAAGACAAAATTTTTAAAAATATGGTGAAATTAGATCATAAAAATTAAACGGATTAAAAGATATTTAAATTTAAAAATAAAGGTGATTAATTAGTTAGGAAGTATACGTGTGTCACCCATTATTGGAAATTTTTATTTTAATTTGTAAATCCTCCTTTTGTTATTTTTTAGTTAGAGAAGTAATACACGTATCAACCAACGATTAGCCCTTATCTTATTTTTTTAATTCTTCCATAATAAGCAAGTAAAAGCTGAATTTTAAGCCTTCTAATTTTAGAAGGCTAAACGCATTATAAAGAAGTATAGATAGATACTAATATAAGTCATTTCTTTTCCTGAGTAAGTACAATAAGATGTACATGATGCTAAGAAATTTTGTTGATAATATTATACGTAAAAGGAACATAAAGTCAGGCTCATTGTATTTTCAGCATTCTAATTCTTAGAAGAAGGGGGAAAAAAAGCTACTCGTAAAACTCAAATTTATACCAAAAGATGTGGATTTACAAGAGCCCCATAAGTTTACATGAACGACAAAATAAGTTGCTTTTAGTAGTCCCAACATCTTTCTTCGCATGATAATTATTCCCATTCACAGGAGATCTGTGGAACTTAGCGATGTTGGCTTGAAGTTTAAAGCGATCAATCCATACCGTACATAAATTGTTCACCAATCTCTCTTCATTAAAAACATTGATAAAACGAACAAAACCAAATCGCTTACCAGCTTTTGATCTCTTAAATGGAATGAAAGAGTCCACTACATGCCCATATTGTTTACATGCAATAAACAATCCCTTAGCAGGCCTATGGGAAATTCGTAACGAATATTGAAGTAGAAATCTTTGCCACGTCATCCTCCTTTGATGTGAATCTACCCATGGAAAATCAACAAAAAAAACTTCGTAACAGGATATGAAATTTTAGGATATAAATAAAACAATGGAGAAAATTGGGATTTATATGAAAAAAACCAATTAGGTTTAGGTATCAAGAAGGGATCTGAAAAAAGGAACAAGAATGATGTTATTTGAAAAATTGAATTAGGGAAGTGATGTGAATTTGGATGAGGGTTTAGAAGGAATTGAATTTTAGTTTAATGGAAGTGGTTTAATTTTGATCATGGTGATCATGGTCTCCTGGTTGTTAAACTTATACGCTAATTTGTTGTATAAAACCATTGTTACTTTTACCATCATGGGTATGTTTGGCGAAAATAGATCATTTGGTCTTGATGTCATTGTTGATGTTGGTCTTTGGTGTTGTTGTTGAAAATATTATTAAAAATTATTTTTATTACCATACGTGAATATTTTATTTTCGATATTATTATTATTATTATTATTATTATTATTAGAAAGATAGTTATTTTACATACCAAACTTTTCTCACATACTAAAGGACTCATCTCCACCATCCATCTAAAAAGAAATCAATTACCGAGATTAAAAGATTTTATTATTTCACCTATTTTTATAATTTAAATATCTCTTAAACCGCTAATCGTTGTGAAAATATTTATATTATCATGACGAAGATTTAATTATCTTTCATAGACGGACACTTTGATATACTTTCAAAAAGAAAAAAACGTTTTTTCACGTTTTTTTTTTCGTTTTTACGCATCGAAATTTGCGTAAAATCATATATAATAAAACACTAATTTGAATATCACACGTGATATTAGTGTTAAATCATATATGATATGTAATATCATATGTGATATTACACTAATATCACATGTGATATTACATATCATATATGATATTACACTAATATCACATGTGATATTCAAATTAGTGTTTTATCATATATGATTTTTAACGAAAATCAAGAACGAAAAACCCTAAAATACTTAAAAAAACGTGAAAATACGAAAAAAATATTTTTGTCGAAAGTATATCAAAGTGCCTATCTATGAAAGATAATTAAACGTCGTCGAATGATATATTTTTTTTCGCTAACGATTAACGGTTTGAAAATATTAATATTTGAAAAAAATTATGAAAGTGGGTTTTAAATTGTTGGGATTAATCTCATCCATTAGATCAAATAAAAATGGATGGTGGAGATTGATCCTCGATACGTAAATAATCTTTATCCTCAAATGATCTTAAATCTTATTATTATTATTTTATAATCTCTTTCACTTTCATCACAGTAGAAAAAAGGAATCGGTCAACTTTAAATAACACTCGGTAAATAAATGCTTCACACAAATAAACTTTAGACTAAAATACACCGTTGGTCCCTAAACTTGTATCGGAGGATCGCGATGGGACGAACCACGCACTTTTCATCGCCACCGTCCAAACAAGACCCATTAAATGTCGATTCGTCCCTTGACCGAATTAGGACAACAAACCGAGGGTATTATAGACCATTCACTTTTTGACCCAAGCTTCAACCTGTGGACCAATTGTGAGTATGGATATTAGCCGCTTTTCCCCGACACGATTTAATTTCATGGAACAAATACACCCACCCAACAAACAACTTTGCCAATCACATAAAACCACATTATCCGTAAAAGATAAACCGCAAATCGAATCAAGAATATAAATCCTCATTTTAACTCAAAGACCAACCCAACTTCCAACAAAACCATGTCGATCGATCGCTTTACCAACATACCGATGAAATGATCACTAACATTTTGAATCGGTTGCCTTTTGTTAAGCGGTGAGAACCTCTAGTTTAGCGAGAACCGAGGTCTAAGTGGACTTTGCTCACCGATGTCATACTTGATGAGGATTTCTTTTATTATTTAACATACGAGTTTGATGGTAGGCTTGTTACTAGATTCTTAAATCGGCTTATGGGTCCAATAAGAAAGTTTGTCTTTCTTTGTAGAGCCAAGATCAATTATTGAATAGACAACTTTCATTATGAACACATTCATGAGTGGCTCTTGTTTTGGTCGACAATGGAGTTGAGGAGCCGATTATTACAACCGGTATGGTGACCCGCCACGCTCCCAACCCAACTTTACTCTCGCAGCGAGTTGAAACATCCGGTACTTCATGTTTGTGCTATGGCTACTTTGGAATATTTTCATGGCTATCCAAATCTCATCGAGCATAGAATTGATTCATGTCAATTTTCTAAGCTGCACATTTTGGGACTTTATTGCTGGTTGTCCTCACTGAGTCTCTTAAAATGAATCGTCCTAGTACTAACGAGATGAGACTATGGGATATTGCAAAACTTGGGAATTTGAAGAAGTTACATTTGTCATTAGGTCGTTATAATGTTGTGACCACAATCACAACATCCGATATCTTTCACTTGACAAGACTTCAAAATCTTGAGACCCTTACATTGGATTTTGGTGATTGCACTAGAAGAACAATTTCGCTTTTACAACTTATAATGTTATAGAGATGTGTAACAAGAATGAAATTTAATCAGAAAATTCTTGTAGTTGATACATGAAGCTAATCCTAGGATGAAGGTGCCTTTGTTTCCTCGATTAACCTTAAGTCGTCCGATGTCGATTTTGGGAATAGTGTTATGGTAGCATTCACCATTGAATGATTCGTCATCTCCGAATTTGAAAATGCCGGATACGAGAGTAAGTGTAATGATGTAATGAATATGTATCAAATAAAACATTCCTAAATTGCCATGTTTGTGTATCTCAACACTATTTGATTTTTCAGTCGCAAACACGCTTAGTGATCTATCTTTGCCCAATTTTTCCATCACAGTAGATAGAAACACATTCACCATGGGCGCTTCAGACGGTGGTGTTTCGAGCTTTTCCCGCATCGAGCATGAAATAACTTTAATAAAGTGTATACTTGCGTGTTCCGGTCGCTAAAGACAATCAATATCGTGGAAAGCGATAGAGTCATGATGGGAATGAAAATACCAGAACAACTGGGAGTTGGCTAGAAGTCGTTGAAACTCCCCGAGCTTCCCCACACCGTGGTAGATTTCTTTGACCGGTTGTAGTTTAAGTTTGGGTTGAATACCCTTGGACAATTAATGTTTCAAAATAGTTTTAGTAATTTTGTACAAGAATTGTTATATGGTTTGCTTAAAATTATATTGTTCATATGTTGTTGTTTCATACAGATTCTAGGTGATGAAAGTTTGACATTCGAAAGTCAAACTTTCATTTAGCATTTTTATTTGATTGTAGCAAGTAAAACCGCATTTCCGCTTTACTTTAGTTAGTCAATACTTGAAAATGTTGAATGGGTTAACGTGAACGAGAGTTGTAATGTCGGAGGATTGAAAACCTTTGGAACATTAAGTGCAAAAGTCATAATGGTATTTGAAGTTTGATGATGAGGATGGCTATTGGAATGTTCAATAATATATACAATGGTATTTGACTTTGTAAAGTCAATATTGCAAAACCATTACTAAATATTTGTTTTGGAGTGAATTGATAATTTGATATGTTTTAGAAGTTTGACTTAACAAAGTCAAACTTCTAATGGTTTTACTGGAAGTTGGCAACTCGAGGACCAATTGTGTATCCTAAAGTGAATATTGGGCGGAGTTTTAAGTGTGACAAATTGACAACGGCAACCAATACAAATTCGTGGACCGAGTGTGAAAAAAGGAAACTATTAAACTGTTCACCGCCTCTTACCGAGACGATATTAACTAGTGCACACCAAACGAGATACTCATCTACCACTTTTTCCACACACACACACTTTCCAATGGCGATTTCCCATTTTAAACAAACTCATGGAGGTGGTCGATTCGCCAAATCTTAATGATCGGATGGCTATCTGGTTTGAAGATGAGGTCGCCAAGAAGGATTCTATGAGTTACTTCTTCAAGGTCGCCAAAGATCTCAAGACAGAATCATCAACCGTAGGGAGTCGATACAAGAGAATCAAGCTCGATCTCGTGGAATTGCGCTGATCGTGTGGATGCGCCGAACAAAATCCGCCTAGGCACATTAAACCAACTTGCCCAACTCATACAGATTGTTGGTCAAACAGATGAAGGTATTCGGTTCAACCAAGAGTTTGTTAAGAAAATGGTCGAACATAATGCTTGAATTTTTGGTTTTCCATGGGGTAGATAAAGGCGCCTTTTAGGTGATAGTTTTGCTAAAATGGTATGTAAATTAGATTTGATGTAGTTGGTTATGATGTTTAATGTAATTTATTAATGATAAAATATCATTTGGGTTATGTGTTGTTGAATCATTGTATTGTGATATGGGTTGTATTTTAGTGTTATTAGTATAAGCAAAACCAAACAGCCCTTGTATCAAGAAACCAAACAGCCCTTGTATCAAAAACTTTAATCAAGAGAACCAAACACCCCTTGTATCGCAAAAAAGCAAAGGCAATGGTTTAAAAGATGTGGTGAAAATGCAAATACTTTGGCACTAAATCATAATGTATCAAATAAAACATCCGCTTGTATCGCCTAAACCAAACGGCCCTTTTATCAAAAAAGTCATTATAAAGAAACCAAACACCCCGTATCGTAAAAATTAGAGGCGGTGGTTTCAAAACACGGGTTCAAAAGGCAAACGCTTTAGCGAAGAAACAACAATGTATTGACAATTGTGTATTGTAACATCTTGAATTTTGACTTACCAAAGTCAAACAAACTAATGAAACCAACAAATTGTAACTTGGGTAAGTCAAACCTATTAAGATATGCAAAACGATTTCAAACACAATTACTTAAATAAGATCACAAAATTTTATTCATCGATTTCAATAACTACAAATGTTTACTATCATCTAAACATACACTTAGCTAGACCCACAACTCTCCCTATCATCGCTTTCCTTCTTTCCTTCCTTTCCTTAAGATATTTAAACAAAATTTCCGCTTTGTAATCCTTTCTCCCAAATCGTTAAACTTTGATATCAAGATGTCATCCTCTTCCTTCTCCTTCTTAACACCCAAACGCTTTTCATTTCGCAATCGCTTTCATCAACGAACTCAACAAACCCTTCCCTTATCGCTTTGTGCCATTATTGTTTTTCTTTTGCTTTGGGAAGAATGTGTGTTGATTGTATTTTAGGTTCACTCTTGCTCGTTCATACATATATGGTTGAACGTTGGGTACATTTTAACTAGCTTGGGTCAAAAAGTGAATGGTCTATAATACCCTCGGTTTGACCGTCCCATTCGTCAATGGACAACTGCATTTAATGGTTGTTTGGACCGTAGCGATGAAAAGTGCGTGGTTCGTCCCATCGCGATCCTCCGATACAAGTTTAGGGACCAACGGTGTATTTTAGTCTAAACTTTAGTTACCTCATGTTGAAATCAAATAATTTTGAAAGAGGAGAGTTATTTTACATACCAAACTTATCTTACATACAGTGACTCATCTCCACCATCCATCTAAAAGAAATCAATGGTTGAGATTAAAACATTTTATTATTTCACCTATTTTTATAATTTAAATATCTCTTAAACCGTTAATCGTTAAGTGAAAATATTTATACCATCGCGACGAGCATTTAATTATCTTTCTATAGACGACCTTTGATATACTTTCAAAAAGAAAAAATCGTTTTTTGAATCGAAAGCATGAAATATCATATATGATTTAACACTAATTTGAAGATCACATGTGATATTAATGTTAAATCACATATGATATGTAATATCATATGTGATACTAGTGTTAAATCATATATGATAAATCACATATGATATACATATCATATATGATATAACACTAATATCACATGTGATATTCAAATTAGTGTTAAATCACATATGATATTTTAATGCAAATTTCAAGAACGAAAAACGAAAAAACTTAAAAGAAAACGTGAAAAATACGGGAAAAAAATTCTCAAAAGTATATCAAAGTGCTTATCTATAAAGATAATTAAATGCCGGTCGCAATGATATTTTTTTCGCTTAACGATTAACGGTTTAAAAGTTATTAATATTTTAAAAAAGATGATGAAAGTGGGTTTTTTAAATTGTTGGGATTAATCATATCCATTAGATCAAATAAAAATGGATGGTGGAGATTGATCCCTTGATATGTAAATAACCTTTGTCCTCAAATAATCTTAAATCTTTTGTAAAATTCAATAATCTTATAATTTCAAGTGAACATAAACCTTTAAATATTACTACTAATAAACTACTACCGAATAAACTACTACCGAATTATATTATTGATTATGTAAGATGGTGTTACCATATTGTATCATACTACATACTAAAAAGATATTTAGAGCAAATAGATATCAAATTGCAAGTCTAAAACAATAGCAACTAATTTACGACCATAACTCAAGAATATAGACACCACTAAATGGCGCTTAAACTGCTACTTCAAAACACATTCTATGTTTAAATTATGTCTCTTTAGTTAGGCTCATGTAGTTTTAATTAGGTCTCCATTTTTAATGTAATTGGGTGTTATTGTACAATTCATTTATTTATTAAGTCTCTTTTTAGGCCTCTTTAGTTAGGTCCATTTATCATTTTCCTATATCTAAGAGCTTTGATACATTATTGATTAGTATATTATTGATTATGTAAGATGGGTGTTACCATATTCTATCATACTACATACTAAAAAGATATTTAGAGCAAATAGATATCAAATTGCAAGTCTAAAACAATAGCAACTAATTTACGACCATAACTCGTAATATAGACACCACTAAATGGCGCTAAACACATTCGCTACTTTAAAACACATTCTATGTTTAAACGTTATATAATATTACACGTCCAAAACTACTAGCAATAGTAGTGACCATTGTTTTCGTATCGTCGTTAAAACAATAGCAACGTGATACATGGGCTTTTGCCAATTTTTTATAAAATAGTGTGCGGTAAAGTTGTTCCCCAAAGTTATCGCCACGCCGTAAAGTTAGCATCATGAGAAACATATAAGTGCTCAACAAAAATTTTGATTATAGGGTGCCTGCATCCGTAACGCGCAAGTACCATGCTATAAAACTCTTTATAATGTTACTAAATGCATAAGTAAGTGAACAAGTTAATTTTCAGTTAATAACTTTTATTGTACATTCTTTTTCATTATATAAAAGTAATCAATCGAAAAGACTTGCTATAGTGAAAATATAATTACACGGTATCAACTAGTTATGAAATTAAATTGACTTTTATTCTAAGACACCATGTAGACACGAGATTATAAGATACATATGG
This sequence comes from Chrysanthemum lavandulifolium, assembly GCA_022545495.1. Lineage (NCBI taxonomy): Eukaryota > Viridiplantae > Streptophyta > Magnoliopsida > Asterales > Asteraceae > Chrysanthemum > Chrysanthemum lavandulifolium. The sequence goes on from CM040243.1 coordinate 54,024,131, forward strand.
AAATATTTATAGTGCTTAATTGGAGAAAAATTCTCTTGTTTTCTATCTCTAATTTTGTAAAAATTTGGATTGGAAATTTATCTCCACGAAACACTTTAAAATATGAAAATGCGTTTAGTTGATATTTGTATTTTCTATTTTGAAAAAGGGATGGAGTGTTGGAGGTTACAAAAGAAACAACTAAAATTTGTTTTGTAATTTTCCTCATTAGATTAGGAATAGAGTTTGGTGTTTTCAAAACATTTTGTTGGAAAATGATAATTTAAACGCGATCTTTATTTTCATTGTTTTCACAAAACATTTTATGAAAATAAGAGTGCTTTTCCCCAACTAAATGCACCCTTAGTATTTACTAAAATTAAATTATGTCCAAACTTTGTTTTATGCGACATATTTCAAAGCCGAGAGTCTAAAATCAGTAAAAAAACATGAAAAGAAAATATATGTTTCATTCGATACATCACAATTAAATCAAGTATTATAGCATTGTGTTGGACAATCATACTGAAACTTATATACTATCTGTTATTCTTACTTGATATCGATGTGGGACACTAGTTATAGATATCAAAACCATTGTTACTTTTTACCATTGGGGTTAATATACAAAGAAGTTACTAAACTTTCAAAAAAAATTGTCCTAAGTCACTAATATTTATCTTCTTTCATCTAGGTTACTACACTTCACGGGTTTTCACATATGTTACTAAACCTTTTATATGTGTCACCCTAGTCACTACATGAAAGGGCAACCGGTTGCGATGTGATGACGTGGGATACCTATACAAACAAGTCACTAAACTTCATGAAAAATTTGTCTAAGTCACTAACGTTTCATTTCGTTATCTAAGGTCTCAACTACACGAGTTGTTTAAATATTTTACGGTTTCGTTCGCTTTCATCCCCTTATTACGCTTTTATTTGTTTTCAACCGCTTTTATAATGCTTTTATCCGCTTTTTTACGCTTTCATCTATTTTTATACGTTTTCATCCGTTATTATACGTTTTGTCCGTTCTTATCGCTTTTATACGCTTTATACAAATTTTATAAGTTTTTATTCGCTTTCATCCGCTTTTATACGCTTTTATCCGTTTCGTCCGCTTTTCTTACGCTTTTGCCTATTTTCTTATGTTTTTCGCTTTCATCTGTTTTTACGCTTTTATCGCCAATCTTTTTATATATTTTCTTCCGTTTTTCGTACGTTTTCGCCTGTTTTTTATGTTTTCATACATTTTCGTCCATTTTTCTATGTTTCATACGTTTTCGTCCGTTTTTTATGTTTGAAAACATAAGAAAATAGGCGAAAACGTAAGAAAATTGGACGAAAATGCAAGAAAAACGGACGAAACGGACGAAAAAATGGGACAAAAACGGACGAAAACGTAAAAAAAACAAACAAAAACGTATAAAACGAATGAAAATGAATAAAACGATAAAAGATGTATAAAATCGTATAAAGCGATAATTTTAAAGGTTCAAGAATACGTGTTTAAACAACTCGTGACACCCGACTAACCACAAGGACCATTTTGTACTAAAAAATGTGCAATGTCATCATTTTAAAGATACAAGAATATTTTTAAACAACTCAAGTTTTAATACCTGATACATATGCAAATATTTAGATTTACTAAAATTAAATTATGTCCAAACTCGCTTTTATGCGATGTATTTCAAAGCCGCACGAGAGTCTAAAATCGAAAAAAAAAAAAAAAAAAAAAAAAACATGAAAAGAAAATATATGTACAACTCGTGAAGTTTTAAGACTCAGATACATATGCAAATATTTAGATTTACTAAAATTAAATTATGTCCAAACTCTGTTTTATGCGATGTATTTCAAAGCAGTGCACGAGAGTCTAAAATCAGTAAAAAAAAACATGAAAAGAAAAGATATGTTTCATTCTATACATCACAATTAGATCAAATGTTAATATTTAAAAAATCCCAAACAGTGACATTCCACAAATAATTATTTGTGGCACATAAAGTGTTATGAAATTGCATTGGATGATCATACTTCAACTTATATACCATCTCTTATTCTTACTTGATATCGATGTGGGACACAAGTTATAGATATCAAATTATCAAATCATTTGAATATAATTTGTTGTATAAAACCATTGTTACTTTTTACCATTGCATGTAACACACTTACAGTTTCCTACAATCATATATAAAGTAGTTACATCAACGTAAAACGCATCATCACTTTCATTTTTCTCACGGTAAAAAAAGGAATCCATCAACTTTAAGTAACACTTGGTAAATGAATGTTCACACAAATAAAATTTAGTTGCATCATATTGAAATCAAATAATTTCGTAAAAGGTAATAATCTTAAAATTTCAAGTGAACACAAATCTTTTATATACTCGTATTAAATTCTTAATAATAATTAAAATCTGTTTTTCTCGGCATAAGCCAGGCTCATTGTATTTCTGGGCATTCTTGAAGAAGAAAAAAGCTAAAACTCAAAACTATACCACAAGATGCAGATTTACAAGAGCCACCATAAGTTTACATGAACGACAAAATCACCCGCATCCTAAACTTCTATCCATTTTCTATAACTTTCTGATTTACATTTTTTGTTTCCTCCTATAAACCCTCTCCGGCCTCTTATAAAGACCATCAAACTATAAGCTACGCATTGCCCGGTTGGTCTTCACCTCTTGAAAGAGAATCTTGTCGAGTCAACTGATAATTTGTGTTTGTAGACTCTTGATTCCCACAGTCGATAATATCCACTTTTGAGCATAGAAAAAAGAAGGACGAAGTATATATTGACACGTGCCACATGCTGCAAATCAAGTCATCTAATTAACACATTATCGAGGTTAACTGAAATTCCACACAAAGCAAGTAGCTTTAACTAACCTGTGCCAAAACCAGTAACTTTCGGTTGATTCAAGACTCCAGCTTATGGCAGCCATTGCTAATGCAACGAAACCCGCAAGCACGAAAAACCACCGAAAACGTTTAAGAACCGTCTTTACAAGATTAGGAAGCCATCCTTTAATCTGCCACCTAAAACATTTCATATATTTGCAAAGGTTACTTTTTTGTAACACAAAAATTTCATATAAAGTAGATTCTCACATTCATACCTTTGAAGCATATTCAGTAGAAGTTCGGCAGAAAATGATCCTCGTTTATAACGTGCAAAAAACTCTATCAACCAGCCAGCAAGAAGACCGATTGCTCCGATTGCTATAACAAGAACAATGTTGGATGATCTGCCAAAAAAAAAACACCCATGCATCATTTTTTGTTGTTCATATGATATCTCACAGCTCCGAGAGTAATTGTCAAAAAAGTTTACAAATTCCTATGTAAACAGTAAACCACGTAAAGCATACCTTGTTGCTCCTGTTTCGGCCAAGAGTGCTGTAAGAATGGCAACAACTGTATGAATAGTCCTCTTTGAAGCTTCATCAATGGCAGCTAAGTACACAAATGTGCTCACGACAGCCATGAATGAAAGCCAGAAATCCATGAACTGATATTACATCAATAACAGACTTTATTACAAGTTCATAGCACACGTGTGTCTGTCAGTGTGTGTGTGGGTATGTGTCACAAGGGAGTATTAATAAACCTGTAAAACTCGAAAAGATAATGCACACCAAGTGCCAACATCACACGCGTGATATAAGCCGCTTGAAATACCACTAGATGTATATAGGACCCATTCTGCAAATGCCTGTATTAACAGATATGTAAAATAACAGGAAAGATGTCTGCTTATGACTTAGACAAACCAACTTTTTTACAAAAAAGAATTGATAACCACATTAAATCAGTTACTATGTTTCGCAACATAAAAAAAATGTTGTAAAAAAGTAAAGAGTTCGTGATGTTTGTGCACTTATTAGTCGTAGTAAAAAGTTTGTGTTGATTTGTGTTGGGAATAGTCAAACATGTACTTCATTGTCCCATAAAGTTGCAAATAGTCAAACGCTCGATAGATAGGGCATTTTAAATAGTATCTAAAAACCTAACATATTGTTACCTTCTGACGTAGGGCCCAATAAGCAGGAAACACGAATGCAGCATTGGATGCGATAAGGGAAACTGATTGCAATATATGCCCTACAAGAGATTTCATTGAACATCATATGAAAACATAATTCATGTCAACGATACGATGGAAAAAGTACAATCTGAGAAGTAAAATATGCACAGAGCCACGCAAGCTTACACGAAAACACACTACAGCCACTTTCACATTAACCATAAAAGATTCTTAGAGTTCCAAGATTACCCTTGTAGATAAAAATGTCTACCGTGAAAAAGATCCAACCATATTGAAAGACGAAGGGTATTTTGGTTACTTGACATGAAATATGAGTTTTCTTGTTTTTGGAAGAAGACAATTGATAGCGCATACATTTGAAAACATCAAACATGTGTCTATTCATTAAAAAGATTATCAGGGTTCCAAGACTACCCTTGAAAAATATAATTCTCATTAGGTGGTAGACATTTTCGCTTTTCAATTTTGTTTCCATTTTCATCTGTATAATGAAATGAATAATAAGGAGTGACAATGGGTCCTTCACATATACTTGCTATGATAAATTTTTTAAAAAGTAATTATTTTCTGTTTGTCTATTTTTTATTTGGTCATAAAAAGTTACCTCGATGAGAAACAAGTTCAGCACTACAGTCGAAACCTCCATGGGTACGATCACACCAACAGTAGCTGAAAGTAAATTATATGAATTAATTATATACTCCGTAACAATCAACTAAAAAGAGCATTAACAAATCAAGCTATTTATTTAAATATGATCACAGACAATATGTGCAATACCTGTAGATTGACAGTCCACTCATCTCAACATCATTTTGACATGTTCCATGAGAAGAGCACTTTCTTGGACATCTTTCGACAGAAATCGACATAGTAGTCTGACTTTGACTTGTAAGCGAAGAAGTCAAATGTTTTATACCAAAACTCCAAGTTCCTCCTTTAGCATAGACGATGTAAAAACCGATAGTTTTTTCATCTGAGTCATACAACTTAAAGAACATAGAACCATTGCTGTTACTGGTTGAGTTCGCATAAAAGTAATCCCATCTATCTTCTAATGGTAATCCACCATATGACACAAAAATTTCGTGATCCAGCTTAGTATCTGAATTAATTCGAAAATGAATGCTTCCTCCAGCTGCACCAGACGGGACTTCTACTGCAAAGTAAGTCCATGCATAATCTTGACTTTGACTTTGACGACCGAGTGAAGAGTTGCTAAGAAGCGGCTCGAGAAGAAAATTAGATGAACGCGAAGATCCTTTATCGGCCACAGGTAAATAATATGATTCGAAAGGAGAGAAGGATCTTTCCTCAAAACAGTCTGCAGATATTAACAATCAGAGTTAAATAGGTCATTTGGGGTAATACTTTACTGCTAACGGGTAAATAGTTCTAATAAAAGAGGTAGCCGATACCATATTCAAACGTTTAAAAATACTATTTCTTAATCATATAAGATATATTTATTATTATTCGTAATTCCAATAAACATTGACAGGTCAACGGCCAATTTTGACCCGATCATTTTGCCACCTATAATACTAATTCACAGAAAGAAAAGCTGTGCAAACAACATGGAATATGAAGCTAATTATAGTTACAACTAACCTGAAGCATGTATCGTTCCCACATACAGTTGAAAGCAGCTTTATTTTGAGGACATTGATTTATTTGCCACAACAATGAATAGCAAACTTTCATGTTCCTCATTGTTCCATTTGTGAGGTCCAGGGGTAAGACGGTGATATACCACATACCAACTTTTGGCGACTGTATAGCCAAAGGGGCATCATTGATATTACCCGAATAATCATGAATAGATGGCGATGGCATGGCACCATGCCGGACATAACACATTAAACCGATGCTACTATAATTACTTGTACCATCTGGAAGTTGACTTCGGTTGACTTTAACAATTGCAGCTGAAATCGTTATTCTTTCTGAAATACTAAGCAAGTCCAAGGAATAGACTTTTGGTTCATTCTGACCGCTGCAAGAGCTTTGATTGTTAATGCAAGAAACAACGTTTTCTTGTGTTGAATTCTGGTCAGTGCAAGAAAGTTGGTCAACGGTTTTGTTACAGAACTGGCCCGAGATAGATGGGCCCATACAACCTTCAATGCTCACATTCCCACTAAAAGAATACCCGGATCCTCGGTTTATCTGTAACACCATATAAATAATTAAAATATGTTGGCGAAAAGAAAAACTAGGGAGAATTAGCAATTATATCAGGGCTACCATCTTTGATTGTGTCCTCATCGATCCAATGCCATTAAATAGACCAAAGTACCATACACCCGGAGATATCTGTAAAAAAATAAAATCCATTAAGTCATTTAATAGATATAATATTGTAGTCTGTGAATGTAGATATAGAGCGAAAATCCAACCTGCTCGTTTGTTAGTCTTAAAAGTATATTGTTCTGCATAGGATAACATTTCTCGGCAAATTGAAGACCTTCCGTTCCCAAAGATTCGTTAGAAATAGGATCCAACACTGCAGAATAAGGTCACCAGTAATACCAAATAAAAAGACACTATTAATAGTTGTTAGATATAACAACCCAAAACTACAAGCCAATCTATGTAACAACAATATTTTGAATAAAGAGTTTACCATTGTACCTAAACCAGTTAAAGAGGTATTATATGCATCCGGCAAAGGAGGACTGCCTTCACGAACACATATAATTGGTAGATTATACATACTGGCCTTCTTAACATAATTTTTATTCTGAAAATCAAAGAAGCCTTGTTAAACAATATAAAGAAAAACAACACAAAATCTGATTGAATATCCTTGGGCTATTGACCAAAAGTCTGAGAAGCTTTCAATAATGAAGATTCTAGTATGATTAAGGGGTAATTACAGCCTAAATTTATATCAAAACAAAATGAAGTGTTCAGAAGCCCTCCCCTTGATGAAAAAGTCCATATTTAAACTTTGAATTTGATAAGGACAATTTGAGCCAAAAAGCAAAGCATGATGCTCCATAGAAACACTTTGAACATCTGGAGCTAAAAACTCGACTCCATAAAAGTAAAAACAGTCTTGAAATTACTAAATTCGATTTTGGTTTGCATTTCCATTATTTTGTCCTAATTAAGGGCCATTCAATCATTTGATCACTCGTTAAAAAATTTCTAATAACTTACACGTCAAGTCATACGTTGCATTTCTTAGAGCATTGACAGTAAAAATGCTTGTGTAATTATATAAAACATAAAAAGTATTGCTTACAAGTTTTACATCAGACTCCAAAGCAACAGTCATTGATGAAAATGACGTCGGTAAATCAACTGCAAGAAACATGAAATAGTATCCGATTATAAACTTTTTGCAATAAAATGATTCAAAGAATATGAATATACTTCAAGTCAAAATATCAAGGTACATTCCACAACCAACATATATAACAGACTGATATCCATATGAGCTATTCAGCTGCCTTTACATATCAACTTTAAATTATCATAAACCATAGAATCTTTCAAAAACTTCAACTACAAGTACTAAAAAAAGTAAAAATTGACAAGGGTTCCTTTGACTTTCATAATTCCATATAAAGAAAAACAATACTAACATGCAGTAAAAAAAAGAATACATAAAGTTCCTACCTTTTTTATCCTGACCCACCATACAAAACCAGTAAATCAAGAATCATAAACATATCATAACATTATAATCAAGATTTAGCTAACTCATAATCAAATAAACCAAAGATCAAAACTTTTTTATACCATAATTCATAAAAAAATAAACCCACAAAAACCCAAAAATAATTACCTCTGATATAACGCCAATCAAATGGTTTGAGTGAAGTTTTACTATAGCTAAACCTTGAAATAATGAAAGACTCATCTTCATGTGAGTAACAAGAGATGATTAATGTATAAAAACAAATAAAAATGTAAACTTTATTAGAATAAAGATGACCCATGTATTGGTTATATGAAAAAGATTTTAAGGAAACTAGATTTTGTGTGAAGTTGTTTATATGAAATGAATGAATATAAAAATGATCATGTGTAGGTGATTGTTGTTGACATTATAGAATTTTGGGTTTGGTTATATATTTTTTAAGTTGAAATTGGAAGAATGAATTAAGTAATTGTATTGATCTTGACTTTGGTGTTTTGGACTTGCCAAGTCTTCTAGATATGTCATGCTATCAAGTACAAGCTTAATAAAATCTTGAATGCACACGGGTCTCGGTTCATACTTTTATTTTATAATATTTTAAAATAAATATTTATTTTGTAAAAGAATTTTCAAACGCTACTTCTTATTTTGGCTACTTCTACTGACAAATCCTCACCATCCATCTAGTTTGATCTAATGGTGGAAATAAACCTAAAATTTAATATAAAACCCAAGTCACGTTTTTTTATCATTTTCTTTTTCTTTTATTACTATTATTTATTATTATTTTTTTTTTTCTTTTTTAATTCACGCCACCTATTTTAAATTCATTTTCTTTTTCCTTTTGTGGAGTTGACGCTCTTTTTTTTTTTTTTTTTTTTTTTTTAATTTACGTTACTATTTAAAATTTTCAAGTCTTTTTTTTTTTTTTTTTTTTTTGCATTGACGTTTTCTTTAGTTCACCTTTTTTCATTATTTTTTTATTTTAAATTCACGCTTTTTTATTCAAGTTTTTTTCCGCTTACATACGCTTTCATATGTATTCATACTTTTCGCTCGCTTTATGCGTTTCGTTCGTGTTCATATGTTTCGCCTTTTTCACGCCACGCCCGATTTCAGCGCCGCCTATTTTCAACCGCTTTCGACGCTTACATTCGTTTCGACGCTTCCGTCCGCTTTCATACGCTTATATACATTTTCGTATGTTTTTAGACGTTTTTCCGCTTTCATCGTTTCGTCCGCTTTTAGATATTTTCGCCTGCTTTTAGACGCCGTCCGCTTATATATCGCCGCCCGCTTTCATACGTTTTATATGTTTTCACGCCGCCGCCGTCCGCTTTCACGCCGTTTGTTTTCTTCGCCGTCCATTTTCTTACGCTGCTCGTTTCATACGTTTTGTCCGTTTTCATACGTTTTCGTCCAATTTTCATACGCTTTTAGACGCGCTTACGCTTTCATCGTTTTCGTCTGCTTTCATCCATTTTCTTACGTTTTCCATTTTCATCCATTTTCATCGTTTTTACTTTTTAGGTTTCATGTATTTTCGTCCGCTTTTAGACGCTTTTGTCCGTATTTTACGCCATGTATTTTCGTCCGTTTTATCGCCGTCCATTTTCGCACGCTTTCATACGTTGTCATCCGTTTTACGCCATCCATTTTAGACGTTTCGCCTTTTCGACGCTTTTATCCGCTTTTACGCCGTCCGTTTTCATCGCTTTCTTCCATTTTTATTCGCTTTTTCTATTTTATACGCTTTGTTCGCTTTCGACGTTTTTGTCCGCTTTCACACGCTTTTCATTTGATTTTATTCGCTTTTGTCCGTTTCAGACGGTTTCATTTTGATATTTGTAAGTGACACTTATTTATCTTTTGTCTATAACATCGTAGCGAAGATGAAAAGTATTACATTCTTCATCATGTATGTGTTATCAATTGTGATACTCAACTAAGAATGTGATGGTTGTGTTTTGAAAATATTTAGGAAGATTTTTGTGTTTTATGATATTATGAAATATTATAAAGTTGTTCAACTGAAAACAAGAGATGTTATGATATTTTTGTTGGACTTGTGGTGGATTTTTCTATTTAATGGATACATTGTGCATGCCGATAAGTTTTATAGCAGATTTAAAATATATATGGTTGAATCAAGAAATCGAATAAGCTATGGTTAAAGATAACACACATCTTTATAAACAAATTGAGGAAGCTCAAACACTGTGATATCACGGTGATATCACACGTGATATCACGTGTGATAACACCGCTGATATCACCCGTGATATCATGTGTGATATTACCGGTGATAGCATGTGTGATATCATAGTATATATCACTTGTGATATCACCAACGATATCACCGCGATATCACGCGATATCACATGCGGTGATATCACCCGTGATATCATGCGTGATATCAAAGGTGTTTGAGCTACTCAATTTGTTTATAAAGATGTGTTTCTTTAACCATAACTTTTTAGTTTGCCGATTCAACCATGATATTTTTAAATTCGCTATAAAACCCATCGAAACATGCACAATGTATCCATTAAATAGAAAATCCACCACAAGTCTAACAAAAGTTTCATAACATCTTTGTTTTCGCTAAACACATTTTCTAATATTTCATATTATCATAAAACACAAAAATCTTCCTAAATATTTTCAAAACACAAATAAAAAATGAACGTAATCATCACAAGAATATAATAAGTGATGTTTATTATCATTTCTTTCATATATACTTGGTAAAATACTAAATTTTATCACATTTGGTATGAATTTAATATTTCACATTATTAGTTGAGATCACAACCGATAACACATATATGATGAATAGTGTAATACTCTTCATCTTTCTTACGATGTTATATCACAAGAGATAAATAAGTGTCACTTAAAATATCAAAATGAATAAAAAGGAAGCAAACTATGAAATAGAGACTTGACATATTCTCAAAATCAAACAAGTGTTGCATTAAATTAGCATTTTTGAACAAAATAAGAATTCACCTAAAGAGACTTTAACCCTTTTATTTCTACTAAGAGTATAATACAAACAAAATATCGCTTGTCGAATCATATGAAAGACAAAACTATCTTCAGAATCGAAAATTATAAAAATATTAGAAAACACATAGGTGATAATATATAAAATATACAAAGCAATGAAATATCTCACGTGATATTAAAGGTTAAAAACATACTTGTTTGTTTATGAAATATCACAAGTGATATTAGACATTAACTTTTATAATAAAATATCACAATTGATATTAGACATGTAATATAATAAAGTTTAATAATAAGCTTGAAAACATATGAAAATAGACGAAACGATAAAACCGCAAAAAACGAACGAAACGTATGAAACAAACAAAACGTATAAAAACGAATGAAAAGCATATAAAACGTATGAAAATGAAAAAAGCGTCGACAACGGACGAAAACGAATAAAACGGTTGAAAATGGACAAAATGTCTAAAACAGATTTAAAGCGCCTAAAATGGATGAAAACGTAAAAACGGACGAAGCGATATAAACCTATGAAAACGATGAAAATGTAAGAAAACAGACGAATACGTATTAAAACGGACGAGAACGTAAGAAAACGGACGAAAAGATATGAAAACGGACAAAAACGTAAGAAAACATAAGAAAACGAACGAAAACATAGGAAAACGAACGAAAATGTAAGAAAACAGGCGAAAACGTAAGAAAACGGACAAAATGTAAGAAAACGGACGAAAACATATGAAAACGGACTAAACGTATGAAAACGGACGAAAACGTAAGAAAACGGACGAAAACATAAGAAATGTATAAAAAGCGTAAGAAAGTAAGAAAAGGTAAGAAAACATAAGAAAACGTAAGAAAACGAACGAAAACGTAAGAAAATGTACAAAACGTATGAAAATGTATTTAAAATGTAAGAAAATGATTTAAAACGTAAGAAAATGATGAAACGGACTAAAACGTATGAAAACGGACAAAAACGTATGTAAACGGATGAAAGCGGACAAAACGGATTTAAAACGTAAGAAAACGGACGAAAACGTAAGAAAATGTATAAAAACATAAGAAAAGGATTTAAAACGTAATAAGACCGACGAAAACGTAATAACACGGACGAAAACGAATGAAAACGGACGAAAACGTAAGAAAATGATTTAAAACGTATGAAAACGGACGAAATCGTGAAACCGGACTAAAACGTAAGAAAACGGACGAAAACGTATGAAAAACAGAATTTAAAACGTATGAAAACAAAGCGAAACGATAAAAAGCGGAAAACCAAACAAAACGTATGAAAACTGACGAAAACGAAAAAAAAAAAAAAAAAAAAAACGTGAAATTAAAAAAAGTGATTAAAAAAATTACAAATAATGAGAAAATAAATAAGAAAGATAAAAAGACAAGAAAAAAACATGGACTTAGGTTTAGACATATTAAATCTTAATCCCCACCATTAGATCAAACTAGATGGAAGGTGAGGATTTATCCCTTAGTATGCAAGGATTTTTGAGTATGCAAAATAAAGTGCCTCTTATTTTGTATTTTAATCACTAAAAAAAATATTGCGTAAAAATGATATTTGATTATTAGATATTGTAAATGTAGTTAGTGATTTTTTTTAAAACTTTATGCATTTATAAAACTATCTGAAATCCGAGCCTCAATGCAACAGTTTCTAAAGATCGATAATTAATGATTTGTGATATTGTGGTGAGTGTTTTGTGTAGCGTTTAAAATGTAACGTGAACCTATGAAACGCAATTGCAAACGGTTGTATTATACGATAACTAAAGTCTGTATAAAATTTTAACATCTATCAAACCACAAATAAAAACATTTAATGAATATGAAAGTAAACATTACATCGCTTATGAGATAAAAACTAACAACACACGCTACTTGTCGCAAAAACTAACAAGGATGGGATTAATGGTGCCATTGTTAAGAAGAACGCAAGCACCAAAATTAGCATGAATGTGATTAGCCAAAAAAAAAACAATGGGCTAATTTTGGCTATTTTGTAAAAGATTTGGGCATTTTAATTTCATCTTTTTTAAATGTGCGATGAGCCTATTGAAAGTTAAATGTGCACTAATGAGCACATATTTTCTCTTAATTGTAAAACATTATGATCGCTTTTGAAGAAAAACTTATATATATAATATATTTATATAGCGACAGATCGTTTTTTGTTAAAAAACATTTATGGGTTCTAAACGAAAAATAATAAAAGTTTGAAGATTTGGGATTAAACATAATGTTTTGAAACCCGGTTCGACCCAGTGTTTCAACCGGTTGAACCGTTCCCGTCGAAAAACGAGTCGATTTAAACGAGTCAACCCGACAGGTTGGGTCAAAACGGGTCAAATTAAACAGGGTCAACCCACCGGGTTTAAGGCGTCCGGTCAACCCGGTTTTCGATATATATTAATAGTTTCAAATTTTCACTTTTTACTTTTGGTTTTTCCTTTATATATAGTATAGGTACCGCAGCGTTGCGGCGGGTACTTCGATGACGATTAACTGAGAAATAGATCTCGATGAGACCGATTCACCGCTTGTATCGATTCAACGGGTCATCTCTAGTTCGTTTTCGGATGGCTGTTATTTGTTAGCCGAACCGGTGGCGACACCGGTTTCCGGTTGAACCCTTTGGTCCGGTCCGATTTTCAAAACTATATGTACCATCAACTTGTTAGCTTCTATGAAGTTTTGTGTGTTTTATTAATTTGTATAATGTGTATAATAACATGTACTTTTCATTTTAGGGTGTTTTAAAAATAATATTAATTAGTGTGTTTAATTATTTTATATTTACATTTATGTTGTAGCTTGTTTAAATTGTACATTGTGAAAATTTTATTGTACTTTTTAGTAAATGGTGTTTTAATTGGTTGTTTTAAATTTGGTGTATATGTTTTTAATTGGTTGTACAATGTGAACAAATTATTTCTTTTAAGTAATTGGGTGTTTTAATAAAAGTATTAATTACACAATACATTTCTCTCACCTTTGACTTTCAACTTTTCACTTTTCGAGGTTTGAATCGCTTTTCATTATATGTAGTATAGATAGACATTTATTTTTAAATGAAGAGAGTAATTTTCTACGACACAAGGACATAATGACATAAATAAGATCACAAGTTAAATATATAAGGAATTTTAAGTTAATATTTAAAGGGATGTGATTTACACACTCTCTTAATTGATTGGCATATTCTAAATTAGAGTGTCTTGACATTTATACCTTCACATCAAGACATTCTAATTTAAAGTGTGTCAATCAATTTGAAAAGTGTGCAAATCACCTCCTATATTTAAAGGTTTTTGAGATATCTTTTTGAAGAAAATCTTTTTTGTTAAGGTCCTAATGTCCTATATATAAAGGATTGATAAGGATCGATGGTGATGTTAAGCATAAAATTGTGCATTAAAAATTACTTGATAAAAGCTAGTTAATCTTTATAAAAGCTTTATCTTTTCATTTGTGGAAGACCTTTTCTGATCATATTTGTGTAGGAATGAAAAAAAGAAATTAAAGCCCAAGGATCGGTTTCATGTCAAATAATACACAAAGAAAGTGCCAACCATAAAGCCTAATTGGGCATTAACTTTATCTTAAATCCAACCTTTTCTGTTGGAATGTTTCTATTACTAATAAGATTAGGTGTGGTCTCGCCGTGGAGCTCGCCGTGCTAACATGGACCCTCGCCACATCACCGCGGAGCTCGTCGTGGTGTTGCTCTTCGTCCGCACAATGCGCCTCTCCTTTGACAAAACACAAACCAAACGCAGAAAATTTATTTGAAAACAATCTATCAAAAAAAAAAAAAACGACTTATACCACCTATAAATACTAAACCATTTCAATCAAAATAAACACACTTTTACACACTATAAAATCTACATATATAAACATGAGTGAATCATCTTTTTCGGTGAAAGTGATATCACAGATAATGACCTGAAATGTTTATTCAAGAGTTTGAGGACGAGCAATCGTTGCAACAACAAGAAGCCGGTCCTTCATTCCACCGTCGACACGTCCCTCAGAACGTGAAATTGTTGAAGCACGCTCACTTGCCGACTATTTTGGTGACAACCCAAAATATACGGACGAAAATTTTAATCGTCTGCTTTCAGATGAGCCGTAGACTATTTTTACAAATATTACAAGGTATTGAACATATATTGAAACTCATCATCCTCTTCCCAAGCATTTTGATTTCTTTAGAGTTCGACTTACGATGCTAGGGGTGTAATGAGTTTTAGTGTGATAATGAATGCACACGTGCCTCACGCCAATTGGCTTACGGGTATCGCTGATGCATTAGATGAGTATTTACAAATAGGTGAACACTATGCACGCGATTTGTCACAATTCTCAATTTCCAGTCATTTCTCAAATTTACTATTCATCTCGGGAATTTACTATTCATCGGTTACTATTCATCGTTTTTGAAGTCGATTTGATATTCTGAGAATGTATTTAAAAATTTTACTATTCATGAAATACTATTCATTCCCGGAGAAAAATCACTATTCATGTTTCAATATTCATCATTTTTCGTAAACTAGGTTTACGAGTATCAAATTCGCGTATCCATAAGGGTTTAGCTGCGAATTCATGAAAAATCATTGAGGACATTTCATATAGACTAGATTTAGTCTACATATCATTAGTAACATCATCATCATATTAGTTCATGCATGGTTTGCATATTTCATTAAACGATATTTTTCCTATTAAATAAACGCTATCAGCAGTAATCATTTATTTTAAATAATTGATCCGACACTTCCAAAATTATCCTAATATATTTTTATACTCATTTTAGGACAATAAAAAATATATTATTAGTTTACCCGATGTTTTCAATTTATTTTGTATATAAATTGTTATGTATATATATTCACGACGGTTTTTGTAAATTCAACTCGATAATTATTTATTCACTAAATTCTTGTAAGAAATGTATTTTTATAATTTTTATGACTTTGATATATTTTTATTTGTTCCGTAAAAATCGATTTCTAGCCAACGTTACACTAAATAATTACTTTACTTATCAAATATACACTACAATTATCATAAAATACACTTACTTAATAAAATTCACCATCATTTTCTTTTTTTTTACCCATTGTCGACCAAAACTATGACTCAACATAGATTTCATATAAAAATCTTTACTAGCTTTACCACATATACCATTATAGGCTTACACATGTATTATTTTTAATTATATACAAACATATACACATACTACACTCTTATTCAAGGTGAAAAAAAATAAAACACTCTCTCATTCTCATCTCTAGAACCGGCCAAGGAAGAAAGAAAAGGAAGAAAGCCAAAAAATTTCAAAATCAACTTATTTATACACTCTAGTATATTTTCTTTTAAGGGTTTTGCAATAAAACCTAGGGTATTTAGGAAAACCTTGTTACATAAACCTCATCATCATATTAGTAAGCATTTCATGATCATTTTACTCTTTCATAATATTCATGAGTTATTTTATCATTCTAGTAGAAAACATGCAAGTTTCATGTGTATCTCTATACCACTTTTAATGTTTTTAGTACTTATAATTAGTATATATCATCCTATAATTAATCCTTTGAAACATATCATTTTTGATGATGTCTAGGAACCCATGACACCCTAAGAAGGTGTATGGTAGGTTTAGAATAGATTTGGTGTTGATTTGAAGTGGTTAGAATAAGTATTACGCAAGAAAAATCACTTTCGACAACTATAAAATATGGTCTGGATCATTTTTGCAAAGTCTGGAAATTTTGACAGTTTATAAAATATTTTGGGCTAGATATTCAGAAAATATACTTTAAAACGAAACCGTGGTCGCTTGAACGGGTTAAAACGGATTTATAACGAAGAAGTTATGCTATTTTTCAAGTTTAACGACGAAAACTATATTTTCCAGAAAAACAGCATGCTGTCCAGATTTTTAAGGGTCAAAAATGAGTCTTAAGCATTATCTAAATGAGTCGATTTATCAAAAATATATTAGTATACTTTAACACAAAGCTAAGAACATATAAAACGTAGAAAACGGACTTATAACGACTAAATTACACGCGTTTAAATAAGGTTGTCGTAACTATTATTCACAAGTATAAAACACTTACATATATACGCTCTATTAGCCAAACTAGTTGTCGCTAGTGACCATGTTTGGAGTCGTTTTCACATCGATAGAATACTTTTTAGAAAACGAAGTCTTCTAGTAAAAGTAAGTTCCTCTAGCCTATTTTCCAAAATTTTCAACCGCTCGTCAAACGGAGTTGTAACGAATAAAATGCGATCACTCAAACTTTGCCGAAAACTACCTTTAAACAATATTTTTGGTACAAGTACCTACTTCACCTATGTTTTTCTCCATGATCGAGACCTCTATTATAAAAATTTTAAAGCTAAGACTTTGAGATGATGCTACAAGCTTTCCAAAACCGCTGAGTTTGTTTCCTAACACCGATATTCACTATTTTACGACTAGCTTTTCGAGGCCATTTAGTCACTTTCATGAATTGTCAAATTATATTGTTTTGCGACGAAAACTATAATTTCTTAAGAAATCACTAAATGACTATCGTAGGATATCATTTGAATGTAAGTACTTACAAAGTAATTTATAACTTGTCAAGACGTTATAAACTTATTTTCGACGATAAACTTTATTTTCAAAATTGCACAAGCGGTATGGATATCATATGAGTTTGCATGCACGGCATTGTTTCATGACTTATATTAGAGCATATCATTCATATTAGGTTGCGGATAGAGATTGCACCTCATTTATGTGAATTCACTTTGTCATCATAATTATTGCATCAGATGAGTATTCACGATCCCCTTTTTACCGTTTTACTATATTTTGGGGCGAAATGCATGAACCATACTTGAATTAAATTGATTACTACTTCTATGAACTCTTTTGAACTTGAATCAAAACCTTGAACTTTTATGACTTGTTTGAACTTATTGAACCGTACGTGCTATGACCATAAAGTCTCCTCTGTCGGAGCGATGTAAATTCTCCCATGTTCAAGTGTTCTTAATTGTATATTAATAGTTGTATGATGTACCATTCTGCATTCGCATTGTTAGTCTCCTATTAGTAGGTAGTATGGATAGCGCTTATTGAGGTCGGCCAACCTCTCGCTCACTATGTTACGGACGCATATTATTTATTCTAGGGTTTTGCACGCATACATTATTATATACGTGGTGCTATATTGTGAACTATTATGACATCGTACACTTGACTACTAGATACACCATATTTTGTGCAATGGGTTGTGAACACACAGTTGCAAGTTTTGTATGGCGGAACTTGGAACTGAGTGGATTTACAATGCCTTTGCTTTGTGGAATATTCTCGATGACCGAAACCTTTGACTCTCTTTTGCGAGTTTTCTTATTATATGAAACGTGTATACTCACCAACTATTTTCATAGTTGACCCGTTTTCTCTCATGCATTTCAGGTGATCGTTTGTAAGCTTTTCCTCAAGGTCTTTGCATAATGAAGTTTTCACATGTCACTACTAATAATTATGTAATAAAACGTAATATTTTGGGATCTAAACTTTATATTATATTTGCCGATGTCGGCTAAACTGGCATTGTAATAATGTATTTTTTTTCTTTAATCTTAAACGTTGGTATGTTCTATTATCTTTTGCTTGTGTTACTTTTCAGTTACACCTCGTGTTTCCGCCATCGGGTGGGTGTGACACGATTGCCTAGATTTTTTTACTATGTGCATAATCCATCTATATGTGAAGGAGTTTTTAAAAAAACCAGATGAGGATGACATTCGTAACTTATACAATGCACATAACATTGTTCATAAGCTATCGGGAATGTTGGGGATCATCGATTGTATGCACTGGGAATGGAAGAACTGTCCGAAAGAATGGAAAGGCCAATTTCATAGAGGTGATAAAAAATATCCAACTATAATGCTTGAAGATGTTGTTTCATAGGATTTGTGGATTTAGCATGCATTTTTTGGGGTAGTGGGTGTGAATAACGATCTTACGGTTTTAAATAATTCTCCGTTATTCAACGACCGCTAGATGACATCGCCCGAGGTTGACTTTGAAGTATACGGTGTAAATTTAAGCAAGGGTATTATCTAGTCGATGAATTTACCCAGAGGGCATCTTTGTCACGTTATTTACGCTGCAAGTAACCCAAAAATATGGCATTCAAAGCGAAACAAGAAAGTGCTCGAAAAGATATCGAAGAGCTTTTGGTGTCCTCCAGGACGCTGGCATATCATTGCCCAACCGCGCGTGCATTTATCGTTGGCAAGTTACGGAGAATCATGTACTCGTGCATCATATTGCCTAACATGATTTTGAAAGATCAACAATTTGCGATATCCGACATTGTTGAAACGTATATTTCTCCGACACAAAATTTACAACGGACATGGATTGAACGTTGCGAATTGCAAAGGAAAAAAACTAAAGATCTACAAGATAAACGCAAACACGCAAAGCTTCAATGATGTCTCCTCAAGCATGTTTGGCAACAAGTTCAATGGGAACAATTTCAACAATGTAATCCAAATGATTAGTTTCGTTATAATTTACGTTTCAGATGTTTTTTTTACCGTATCGTTATTTTACGCTTCAGATGTTTTTATTATGTTGTATTGTATTTTATTTTAAATGAAATAAATTTAGTTTATTTGAAAATTTGAATAAAAAAAATAAAGTTGTAGTGCGTGGGCCTCAAATGAAGATGTTGAGGTTTGTTGTGAGTGGGGGGTTAGTTGCGGTTAGTTATGGAGGTTTGTTATGATTATGTGAAGGTGATGTGACGGTGATGAACAGGTTGGGGTTTGTCACGACACGTAATCCTCTAAGATTTATATCTAGAGCATGAGGCGACGCGATAGCATAACAACACGCTGATCATGTACAAGTAAGTTCAAAATATATATTAAAAGTAGAAACTCAAATCACAAATAAAATAGCTAATTGCATTTTGGTTCTTATGGTATGGTCAAATTGCGTGCTTGGTATTTAAAATTTTGAAAGTGCAATGTTAGTGTTCATTTAAAGTTTGAATTGCATTTTGGTCCCTAAACGGTGTGAAATGACCAAATTATCCTTGTCTTCTCTAAATAAGACAAAGGGTATTTTAGTCATTTCACTTTACCCAGGGACAAAATTGCAATCTAAACTTTAAAATGGGAACTATCACAATAAAAAAATTCGGTGAATCATGTATTTTAGTTTATTATATTCTTTTTGACAATAAATTTACGGATATCAAGAATTTCGTTTAGCCTGTGCCCGTTCAGGCTCGAGCCTGTTTGTAAGTCCATTTTGTAAGTCCTTAAATTTTAGAGAGAGAGTCATCTCTCTATTATATGCAGTATAGAAGATAGCTTCATTAGATTATAAATTGTGGTTAGATAGTTGTATTTTTGGTGTAAAAGTATTTTTAATAGTGTATTAATTGTATTAAATGAATAGTTTTTTTTTTTTTTTTTTTTTTTTTTTTTTTGTGCTTTGTGTATTGTATAATAATTATTATGACTTGTAAATTAAGACTAAGAGAGAGAGATTCATTCCTACATTATAAGTAGTACGGATATGTAATAATAATAATAATTATATAAAATAAAATAAAATAAAATAAAAACATCTTCCTTCCCGATGGTTTGCATATACACTCAAAATATGACATCGTGGCCTATAACGCACTCATATTGGGTGCTCTTATTATTGAAGTGAAACCTAAAGTATGAAATGAATTCTCAAAGCTATATTTGAACTTTAAGATCGGGTGTGATGGCGATTATGCTCACCATCACTAACTCAACAACACATCAATTTATCTTTTCACTACCAACTCTACCATCAAACAAGTTTTATAAGACCGCTAACTCAACCAAATAAAAATCACTCAAACACAAACATACCGCAATACACTCGCATACACACAAAAGGAAAAAATGTATAAAATTGATTGACAACGCGCCATGAGAGTGGTGTTTCAGTTGATAACACGCGTAAAAAGGAGTGAGAGGGAGCGTTGCCAGCCCCACCGGTCAAAAGTAGTCAAAACCCAGAGTTCCAAATTTATTACTTGAAGTGTTATCTTGTTAGGCTTTAACTTGATGGGAAAAAGAATTTATATGTTATCATTTTGCATCACTTTTGACATGAAGTCGAAGTTTTCACTTATAATTACGCACTTGATCAAGCGTAAAAAATTCGCTTTGTAGTAAAAGTTTGGCAACACCCTTTTAAAATCTCTTCTCCTATAGCTAGATGATATATAGTTAAAGAGTGTGTTTGTTCACGGTAAAGAGTGTGTTTGTTCGCCTAACTAAAACTATAAAGTCATTTTTGTGTTATGTGAAATATAATACGGAGTATATTTTTTTCCTTTCTATAAGATGCTATCACATATGCATACAATATATTTACATTACTCTTCCACAACTCATTGAACCCACTAAAGCTTTTTTACAATTTATGTAGAGAGAAACATGAAGGTTTTCTTAGAAAACTAATGGGTGTGAAATAAAAGGGCCCACAATTGAAGTTTAAATACGGCGAAAACAAAGAATAACTCATATTACACCCACTAATGATGAGTTGTCATCTAAACCATTTCATTGAATTATGTCACCTCACCTTATTGTGGATGTCCTTAGATTCACACCAATATTTGCTTTACATACGTCACTTAATACACTTTGATGTAAGTAGATGAAAATCAGGTTCACGTAAACAAAGTAGGAAAAAATGAAACTTGTTGGGCTCTTATTCTTCGAAGTAATAGTTCTAATAATATAACACTAGCAGGGTACCCGCGCGTTGCAGCGGCGGGTACTCTGAAGTAAAAGTTTCCGGTAAATCATGTATTTTAGTTTATTATGTTTTTTTTGACAATAAATTTACGGATATCAAAAATTTTGTTTAACCCGCGCCCGTTCGGGCTCGAGTCCGTTTGGCCCGTGACCGCTTGGGCTCGACCCGCTTGGCCCGTGCCGCTTGGGCTCGACCCCATTTGGCCCGTGCCGCTCGGGCTCGACCCGCTTGATGATATAATTTTCGGATTCATCATTTCACCGTGCCGTCGTCGGGCTCGACATTCATCATTTCACCATGATAAAATTGATAATGACCATAGTAGCCCATTAAAATTCGTGAGTTAAAACTTATTTCACCAAAGTAGAAGAATATGAACCAAAGCTCATCAAATACACCCAAACCCTAAAACGCACTCGTGATAATCCGCCTCCTACACCTTAGCACATCCACTCACCCAACTCATCTCAAATCTCATCTCCTCTCAGCTTCATCTTTCCACTAAACCGATCCTTTCCTCTTCTCAGTTCATACGATCCACAAACAATAACCATATTACTTTATATAATTAAGACCACGAACAAGAATTGTTGTTGTTGGTTCGTCTATGCTTTAAGATTGTGGAACGGTCTCGGGTAGGTTTATTGTGTTGTGATTCGTTTTTATTTCTGACTTCAATCGAACCAAAGGATTGATTGAAACCGATTGGTTTTGGTCATTCTTTATATTTCGAATATTAGCACGAAGTGTTTGGTCAATGATGATACAAGTCCCACTAAAATCTAAGAAAGATTACAAATAAAATGGACGATATGAGATCGCTTGTATATAATTTTTTTTTGTTTCGAGTCAATTGACAAGTTTGGAGATGGGATAGAATAGTTATAGTTTGAAGTCTTGATCTCTCTAGTTAATGTAAGAGTGTGGAAAAGAACCGAAAATGGTATCTTGGTCGAAGCTTGTATCGTAATCGTTATACATGGTCATTTTGTGAAGCAAATGTTGTACATCATGATTAGAGAAATGTACTTTTCAAGGGTGTTTTAAGTTGTGTATTAATTGTAGTTTGATTTGTATTTTTATTTGTGCTTTAAGTATTGTAACTAATGCTTTGTAACTTGATTTGCTTAAAATTATATATATGAAAATCTTAAAATCATTAATACGAGGAAGCAGATCCCTCTATTATAAGATAGTTAGATAAAAATACCCCTTTTCAAGAAAATAATGTTAGCATGTATGAAGAAAATTAGAAAAATACGCGTTTATCATTAATTTCCAAACTTCAAAAGATCTGAAGAAAGAAACCTCCAGAAGTCGGATCCAAAATATTGTTTCGCTTCACTTGTCTAGATCGAGGTTTTGACTTTTGAGCAATATTAGTTAGCAACGTATAAATGGATGAAGTATCATGTTAGACAGATGGTTGTATACTTGTATACAAAGTTTTAAAAATCGGATTTTTAATCGATCGCTTTGAGTCATCGGTTTAGCAATATTATTTATTTCTTAAAAAACTTTTATTTTCGACAATATAAAATAAATATATATATAAATCATGACTAATCCGCCCAAAAAAACATGTACCAACAAACGTAACACGCAGAAATAAAATTATGTCGTAATTACGTATATTTAACTTTTTTTATTCGTAAAAAAGCAGTTGGGTCTCGAAAACCGAGTTGACTCGGATCGCCTTAAACCTGGTTGGTCAAACTGAGTTTTGAAAATCAAAAACTTGATTTAAAAGGCTTGTTTTCTTGACCTGAACGGGGTTCAGCCGGTTGAAACGGTCGAGTCGAAACGGATTTAAAAACATTGGTTGTATGTCAGATTAAAGCTATCGGCTTAGCCCAAACATCCGTTATGTCTAGCTTTTGATTGAGTTGTGGTGTCTTTGTTTGGGCCTCAGCCATCTTGGTTGGACTACTCACTTGATGTTAGAGCTTGAGTTTACTTTCTTATTTTTCGTAAGCTTTGACGGTATATAACTTTCAAAATCATAAGCTCTTAAACAATAAACTATAGTCTGAACTCATAATCTGTTTGTATATAAGCTATGTCTCTAGCTAAATGTAACAAAAAGTTAAATGCATTAATTTTAAGACAATATATAATAACTTTAATGATCAGAAAACATCAGCGAACACATATGACATATCATGGCAGTATTTAAAAGTAGTAATGGGTATGACTTATGAGAAACAACGAGAAACGTTAGAACCATTCATAAAATTTACATAAAAATTCATTCGTTAACGTATCACGGACGATCGATTTAATAAAATAAAATAAAAATTGTCAACGCACCATTCACCTGCTGATACGTCAGCGAATAATTTTTTTACGTAAATTTTGTTAGTGAATCTAGTTAAAAAAAAACTTCACGAGTAAAGCGACAGAAAGATTTATATGAAAGCTAAAGTTTACCATGATTAGTTATGTTCATCAATATCCTAGGTTGAAAATGACATTTCGGCTCCAAATAGATAAAAACGAATTTTTTTACTATAAGTAAATTCTAGAGCATCTTGCAAATGGCACGACCTAAAGATACTAGTAATATTTTATCCAATAGCATACATAGGCTAATTTACATTTAGGTAACCTTTGTTTTTCGAATGGGGTTATAGAGCCATCCTAAGTTTAATTTTCACATTTTAACCATATACTTACTTGTTCATGACAATTTATAATTTTTGATATTGTGATTCACTACTTGTTAGTCATATAAGATTAAGTTCAAAAAAAAAAGCCATATAAGATTAGGTGTAATAATGATCAATATCATTATCGCTAACTCAAAGACCATATCATCTTTTCACTCCACTACTATCATCACTATTAAATGTGTAATAAAACCACCAACTTTACTACCCAAATATCCCCACTTAAACACAAATATACCTCATACACACTCACAAAATTTATTTCTCTCTCACACAACTTGATTGTATGCACGACCGAGTTCTCAACAAAATTAGAGGACAACGATCTCAAAAGGATGTGTGTGATAATAAGACGCATGGTTGGGAGTGTGAATGGAGGAGGCAATGTGTCTCAAGACCCTCTATCACACTTAGTCTAACTTAAAAAACTTTTTTATGCAATCACATTTAAATGATATTGTGAGTGAATACAAACTTTTACTAATAACTTGGAGTTTACAAATTGCATGTGTTATTTTCACAATGCAACTTTTTTTCTCAAATAGCCTAATGAAATAGCGAAAAGTTGTCGCAAGCTTTTGCATTAGAGTTACTCAAACATAATTATATATGAAAGCCCTAGAGAGTAATTATTGTGAATCATCTTATTTTTGTGTATAACTAAAATATGAATCCTTACCTCGATCAAACATTATAATTAGATAAGAAGAAGCAATCATATGCATTCATCATTATTCATTGCAACATGTCAATATTGACAAACTACAGAGACAAAGCTTGAACGAATTTATTGAAGGGGCCGAAATAAAGTTATCTCACCCAAACATAAAATTGTAATCATATTATCTCATTTACACAAGAAAATACTTATTTATATATGTCAAAGTACAAAAGGTTTGGGATGGCACAATCCATCCCAACCCCTTAAATCCTCCGCCCTTGACAAACTTTCTTCATTTCTTATATGACATATGTAAGTTGCAACACTAGAGAAATAACAACACTAGACAAAATTAATATTAACCATATTTTTTTAAAATAACATTACCGGTCTAATCAATACCGAAATAAACCCTGAGATCACGTAAATTATTTGGAAGAAAAATGATTATAGACGAGCAAGAGGGAATATTCAACTCGTCAAGTCTATTGTGTCAAAACCAATATGTGAAAAACTAGAAGGGGGGTTGAATAGTTTTGCTAATTAAAACTTCATTTTTAATTATTTAGATCGACTTATGTCAATCTATTTGGATGTGTGAGTTGGATGTTGATAAACAAGCATGTAAAGGCAAGTAATGAAAAGATAAGAGTAAGAGCACAAAACCACAACGCGAGTATTTATAGTGGTTCGCCACAAGGACACCTTCCTTGCCCTACTCCACTCCCCGAGTCACCTACTCGAGAGTTCATAAACACTACACCAATCTCCTTATGGCGGAGAAGCCTTCACAACGCCGCCACCCTTTTTCCGTGCTAGGCTAACCACCGGGTTCTTTCACTCCAAGATGAACCACACCTACACAACGTCGCTTACCCTTTATAAGGTACTAGGCTAAGTACCTAGTTCTTTCACCCAAGGTGAACTACACCTTCACAACGTCCGCCTACCCTTTATTAGGTACTAGGCTAAGCACCTAGTTCCATTGCAATGGAGGAACTACTACCACACTACACCAACGACTAATCCCAAAGGAGATCTACTCCTTTATAACATCACCAGGATATCAATATCCTTGGATCTAATACTAGTATATCTTGTACATCGAAACACACCATATCGAATGTACATCTAAGGCACTTTTCACTAATGCCTTTGACTAGATCTACAAGACACCTTTCACTAATGTCTTGTGTCTTTACTTCTTAAGCACCTTTACTAATGCTTCTAGTCTTGACTTCTTAAGCACCTTCACTAATGCTTCTTCTTGACTTCTAAGCACCTACCACAAGTGCTTATGCTATAGATTTATAGATACCCTTCACTAATATCTTCGCCTCGACACTTGAGACATCTTTCACTAATGTCTTCAACGCTACACTTCTTTGAATAAAGAAAGGAATCATCAACAAGAAGACTTCAAGAGCCTTGATGATGAGGAAGCATGGCAACTCATGGACTCGAGCTTGCTCGACTTCAAATGTGGTGATCTTGCCTTTAAGAGGAACCTAAAAGATCACACAAAAACAAAACTACAAACATAGATCTCTTGATCCGAGGTTAGTGAGTTTTAACTCGTGGAGAAAGTGTGTTAGAAAGGGTGAGAAACAATGAAGAAATGGCTCACTATTTATAGAAGAAAACTATATCGCTCCCGGATCCCTTCCATAAGGGATCCATCTAGCGTTAAGCTAGGATCTGGACGCACCCTTTACCCATGGGTATTTTGGTTATGGGTCATGGGTCGTGGGTTGAACCATGGATCTTTAGCTAGATACAATGTATCTTCGAGTGCAATGCACTTGGTCACTGGGTATGGGTTGATCCATGGGTTATGGATATTATCCATGTATGATATAAGCATGATGTCATGCAACGGGTTACGGGTCAAGCTCCATGGGTCATGGGCTTTGGGTTGTACCCAACTACATTCAATGTATTTGCCCAACGGGTTGTGATACTTAAGTTTCTACCCATTTATATTACCCAATATACTACATACTAGTTATGTGTATATTTTACCCAAATATGTAAACACTAGTTGTTGTACATATGTATTACTAAATCATAAAATCACTTATACTTGTTTTAGTGTTTTATGTGAAAATGTGAATATGTTAGAAACTATTAGTTCAAACCATTTACGTATTTTATTTGTTTCGTTAACATGATTTTATGTTTGTTATCGACAAAATATTAGAAAATCGTAAAATATAAATACACGCTTTTACGGATTATTTGTATTAACACAATAGTTAAATTATTATTAAATGTATAATCACTTAGAGATAAAAATACCATCAACTTTAGTTTACATTGTCTTTGATTCCTTATCTCACTTACCTAAAACATCGCCCAATGGATGATCATTAGTACACCAATTGATGATCGCCAAAACTTTTGTCACTATAAATGTCTTCCCATTGTTATATACATTTTCCCGTGTATTTTAAGTCATTTGCATTTAATGAGATTACACAAGCTAAAGTTACTACTACATAAGCTCATATTGTGCAAAGCCTTCACAGCTACAAGCAAAGTCAACACAAGATGAAAGTGATGCATGATTCTAGCTTGGTCCATTGTCATGAGATGTAATGAATGTATTTATGAATGTAACAATGTCTAGATACATAGTTAGTTAGAATAGTCAAAGTTATTCAAAGTTAGTCAAATATAGTTAGTGTGTAGTCAAGATGTATGAGTAGCCTTCATTTCAGTTTTGTAAGTAACCATTTCATATTTCAGTTACAATTTCTCTCCCTCTCAAATCTTATCATGGTATCAGAGCATTGTCCTGCTCAACCATCATCACCACCATATTTTGCCATAACTAACTGTTGTAACTAACTTCAAAAACCGTAACAAACTATCATCCACCACTTCTAACCACCATTCTTAATCAAATCAAATTGATTTCTGATCATAATAACAACATAAACACAATCATTAGTTCAATTTACAACAAATCCATCATTTTCAATAATAAAATTGAATTCAATCACCAAAAAAATTATAATCACCATTAATGGAAGAAATTTAGGCAAATTGATCTAACAAATCATCAATCAACAACCAACAAGTTCTTGATTTCCAATGGCTAAAACAAGTGATTCAAATACATCTACATCAACTACAAACCCCGTTGATACAATGTAGAACATCAACTCACCAACCACCCTCTTTACTCTAACCTCATGATCATCCAGATGATATTAATTTCAAAGAAACTTATTGGTTCAGATAATTACAGTACTTGGAAAAGGTCTATGATCATAGCGTTAAGTGCTAGAAACAAGGTTAAGTTGGTTGATGGTGATTTTGAGGAACCTGAAATGTCATCATCAATTAGGTCATATTGGGAGAGAGCAAATGATATGGTCATTTCATGGATACTTAATACAGTTTCAAACCAAATTAGCAATAACCTGAACTTTGTTCACTATACATACTCACTTTGCCACAAAATTTACCAATTGACCAATGAAATTGTTCATCTCAAACAGCTGAACTGTTCTGTGGAAGTGTATAACCATAAACTCAATGGATTGTAGGATGAGTTAGATGCACTAAAAGCCCCTTTATAATTGTACTTGCAATTGTGTTTGTGATAATGGTAAAACCAATGGGGAGAGGGACCAAAGGAAAAGATTCAGTTTCTCATGAGCTTGGATAAAAGTTACACAAACATTAGAGGCCAAATTATATTACTTCAACCATTAGCCATAGTAGCCAAAGCATATAGTATGCTTAGACAAGAAAAAAAACATAAAGAATTCCCCAAACAAAAAACTAGTTCAGTACCCTTTGCTTTGAACACATACGAAACCAACTATGACCCATGGAAATATGGAATGACATAAACCAAAACCCTCAATCACAAAACCAACCACAAGCTAAAAGGAGTAAATTTAAGGAAGGGTCATATGGGGAGACTGCACCAAAGAAAGTCACACAAAGGACGAGTGTTACAAACTAGTGGGCTATCCAATTGGTCACCCTCTTCACAAAGAAATACCTACCTCCTCATAGGAGACAATCAACACAATCACGGCAAAACCAAGAACTATTAACATGACTATGGCTATCGAAGGTACACTAGTTGAAGCCAACTCTGGAGCCTTCTAACTTAATGAACCCGCCACCATATTACTCAAGAATCGCAAGGATAGATTAGTTAGAAAATCACCAACCAAGTGTTGCTGATGATGCAGATCAACAATGAAGCATCTACCTTAGGCTCCTACAACTTCATGGTAGGTAAACCTCACATACTCATAGCTCATTACATTTCTAGTTTTAAAGAGATTTAAATTATAGATAGCGATGTTACTGATCATATATGCATATCACTCACACTAATGCACAACAGAATCACATATATGACACCTATCATTGTTCACCTACCAAATAGTCATACCACAAGAGTTACAAAAATTAGTTCAGTCACACTATAGTCAAATATCACCCTACACGATGTACTTTACATACCAACCTTCACTTATAACCTCATTTCCATCAGCCAAACCCTCAAACACACTTTAAAATCAATCACCATTACTCATAATGCTTGTGTTTTTCTAGGCCATGATGGATCCCAAACTCATGGAACTCTTAGTGGTGGTCTCTATGTTTTACCCTCATCTACAACAATCAATAACACAGTTTCACAACGTACTTCCACATCCATTATCTACTACCAGCAAGCTTGCATTATGGTATGCTAGATTGGGACATCCATCTTTTCAAGTTCTCAAACATGTAAAACAAATACCAATTTTAGTACCTACATCATTAGATCACATGTTGAACTCACACAAGACCTTGACAGATCTTGAGCACTCGTAGATCGTTAGTGTTGCCTATGTAATCATAGGCAAACTAATAGAGAATATCTACAACTCGTATTCTATAGCGGAATGTAAATACAAGCTGTTATAACTAAGAACACTTAGATCCTCTATGGATCTTTTATTAACTGAAACTCTATGTTTCGAATGAGTTGTCTATTACATACTATGAAGTTCCTTTTATAGACAAGGAACCCTAAACTATTACTACTCAATCGACTAAGCATGCAAGCATGCATTTAATGACTAAACACTAAACAATATTGAGCAAGACAATAATACCCATGCTAACCCCGCGCTCAAGAATAATGATGGGTTAGCATATAATTAATAAAGCGTGCATGCAGATTCTAGTCACTTCCACTCTTCAAAGAGACACACAAGACGGCTTTTATACTTCAAATAGAATCTCTTCTTCAAGCAGATTCTCGCTTCACTCAGCAGTAATCCTTCTACAGACTGATGAGAAACCTACTGATAATTCCAAAAATCCTCCCTAAACCGGAATTTGACTTGGTTAAGTTCCGCTTCCTAACCTTGATAGATCTTTAGAGATTGTAGTACTAGAGGATTGTTCTCACACATCAAGAGCAAAGAACCAATAATAATCTCATCTCTATGATGACCAAACTTTGAAACGATGTGTCTTTGCAAAGAATAAAGACATAGTGTACATCAATACTCATTAGTTGCATACTATTCTCATCACATCCGTGTGTGTTAACTCCGTGAGAGGTGAATCATTGAAAATAATGGATTTGATGTCTCTTTACCAATAGTCATCACTATCGAGTAGCCGATGTTTAAGTCCGAAAACTATGGTACATTGATAACCATCTCGATTTATTAGCAAATCAAGAACTATATAAACGGATTTGATGTGTCTTTACCTATAGCCGCTTGCTCAGACTAGTCAATTTAGAATTGGTGAATTGATAACCAAATATGGATTCGCTTGCCTTTACCACAAGCCATATACTTGTGGCTATCCAATTCTTGGATTCCAAAAGAATATACCATGGTGAATTGATGACCATACAACTCTCAAAGAATTAAGCATGGTGGTTGCACCTATGATTTTGAGCAAATCATTACGAAATATCAACAAGTTAGTTTTTTTTTTTTTTTTTTTAACTAACAAACTAACAAAACAAAACAAATTAAAATCGCCCCTCGAGGTTTATGCCTCCCTTAAACTTTGCGCTATGGGTTACATTCCAATATTGACCACAAGGTGTTGAAACCTTGGTCCATCAAAAGCTTTTGTTAACAGATCCGCCACATTATCATCTCAGATGAATTTTAGCCACATTTATCAAATGTTTTCATATGCATCTCTTATAAAGTGGTGCATGATTTCAATATGTTTGGTTCTCACCGTGAAAGACCGATTTTGACAATGCATATGGTACTTGATTATCAATAAAAGTGTTGTGTTCATGAAGTTATACCCATAATCCAAAGAATTGATTTTGAATCCAAAGGACCGTCCATAGCAATTTGCAACAAAGAACATACTACTTCAAGAGTCGAGGTAGCCACAATGGTTTGTTTCTTGCACCGCCAAGAAATCAATCTCGCTCCAAGGAATTGACGGCCTCCAACATGGATCTCCTATCCAGATTGCACCAAAGATAATCACTATCACTATATGCTTCGAACTTAAAAGGAGACTTTTTGGGTACCAAAGGCCTAAATGAGGTTGGCCTTCGAGGTACTTAAAGATCTTCTTGATCGCATTGAGATGGGAAGTAAGTGGAGTGACTTGATGTCGAGAGCAAACACTCACAAAGAAAGGTAATATCGTGCCTTGAAGTTTAGATACATTAATGAACCAATCATTGATCAAGATAAATGAACATTCATGTAGATCCGGGTTCATTGTTGGTTTTGTTTTTGAGCTTCATAAGGTGTTGTGGCGATCCCGACACCTTCCATACCAAATTTCTTCAAAATGTCCTCACATATTTATCTTGACCGATGAATATCCCATCTTGTTTCGCAGAACTTGAGACCCAAAAGAAAGTAAGCTCCCCATAGCACTCATCCGAAATTCTCCTTCATGAGTTCCTCAAATTCCTCGCACCAGTTTCTTTAGTGGATCCAAAATGATGTCATCCACATACACTGCACAAGTATGATGTCTGCCGAGTTCTTCTTCGTAAAAGAGTCTTATCAATGACACCTCTTCAGAGCCATGCTTCAGCAGAATGATGAAAGCCTAGCATACCATGCTCTCGTGCCTCGATGCGATCCATGAGAGCTTTAACCACCTTGTAAACATGATTAGATGATCCGGGTCTTCAAATCCTTTGGGTTGAGTGACATAAACCTCCTCTTCTATCTCACCATACGTAAAAGCACCTTTAACATCCATCCGATACACCATGAAGCCCATGTAAGAAGCATATGCCAAGAAAATTCGAATAGCCTCTACTCTAGCAACAGTGCAAACACTTCATCATAACCAATCCTTCCTCTCGCTCGTAACCTCGAGCTACTAATATAGCTTTGTTTTTAATAACCACACCCCTTGCATCTCTTTTGTTCTTCGTAATCCATTTAGTTCCAATAGCATATTTGCCATCTAGTAACGGTACCAAGATCCAAACTTGTTGGTTTTGAAACTGTTGCATTTCTTCTTGCATTGCTTCAATCCAACTCGAGTCTTCAAGAGCTTGAGTGACACCGTTGGTTCTACTCGAGAAGAAAACACGCAAATGCACAATGCTTGAAGTCCGTGTGATTATCTCTTTGCCGATTTGAGACATAGGAGAAAAGCAACTCGTCCAAATTCGTGACTAGAGATAGCCCTTCGAGTTCTAACAAAGCTAGAATGTCACCAATAATATTGAATCGAGGTGAGTGATGTTGATTCTTTTAGTAGCAAGGGGTTGACTTCAATGGAAGGTTCAAGGTTAGACACGCTTGGTACAAAAGTTGTGTCATAGGAAGTCGAGGTGAAAATGCCAGATTGTTGATGATTTCCAAGATCCAAGGTCTTGGAAAGCGAGTATAGGGTTCACCAAAGTCTCATGGACACTCTGAAGGAAAAGGAGGATAAACAATGAGCTTCAAAGCAGATTTGATGACGATGGGAGAGATCGATCGTTGTCGCAGAAACATGGTTTCCACCGACAAATTCATTTGCAAGCTCCCATTCACCTTCTTAGCTTCAAGCTTAGTCGCAAACTCTTGAGTCTCAAGCCTAGCAAGGTCCTCAAAGATAGTGTGATTCATCTTCACTCAGCAGAATATCTCTAGAAGTGTTACCGCAACATTGTTAGGGGAGAAAGAAGGCACAAGTATAGGTTGTTCATCATCTTCAAATTCACTTTCGAGTCAAGATCCAAGGTACATGCATTGTTAGTGGAGACTCTTGAGAACCCGCACGTTGGTTAGCCATATGTCTAGTATAACCCAAATAATCGCTATAGTCAAGGTCAAAGACCACACATGACCGCCTTGAACATCGGGCTTATCTTCCATGTATCTCGTGTTCAAAGTCTCCTCAATTTTCTTAGCGATAAATTGTACACTCAGAAGCCTTGCTATGAGCTGAATAACCCACAATATAACCCTCATCGCCTTTCTCATCAAACTTCCCCAACGGATCACCGTGTTTAGAATGGTCACTTGATAACCAAAAGGTTCGAGGTAATGAATGGTCGGAACCTTACCAAAGAGAAGCTCATATGGTGTTTTGAGGTGAGGTCTAGTAATGGAGACTCTGCTTAGCACATAGCAAGTCGTGCCAATAGCTTCATCCCGTAACATAGTGGTATTTAGAGTCTCAGCATTGATCTTGCACTCTCTATCAAGGTCCTATTCTTCTTTCGCCACCCCATTTTGTTGTGGGGTTCTTGGATTGCTATAGTCCCTCTTTATCCTTTAGACCCATGTAGTTCTATAATAATTGCATTCTTGAACTCGTCCCATTATCACAATCAATTCCTTAACCTTCTTGTTCAACTGATTTTCAACGAGGGTGATGAAGTCTTTAAGCACCGGAGATGTTTCATCTTTAGTCCTTAGAAAGAACACCCAACAAAATCGCTATATCCATCGCTGATCACCGACAAAAATACTTGTGATCGATGCTTCGACTTGAGTTGGACCAAATAGATCCATATGTAACAAATTAAGAGGCTCGTAGATAATGCTCACAAGATTGATAGCTTTGTAGGAGGCTCTGTTGCTTCCCTTTGTTGCATGCAACACAATTATGATCATTGGAGAAAACTTGGAGGAAGACCTTCAACAAGACCCATTTTAGAGAGTTTATTTATGGTCTTAAAATTCACATGAGCTATTCTCTTGTGCCATTTGGTAGACTCATCCAAGGATGCTTTAGCCACCAAACAAGTGAGGTCACCTTCGTGATGAACTTCATTGAGGTTGAATGTATAAATTGTGAGTTCGAGGAACTCTCGTGAATTGAAGTATCTTTGAAGCTTGAACTCTTTAGAAAGCACAAGACATTCATCTTCGAGAAGAGTACCTTGTTCTTGGTGTCACAAATTTGTGAGACGGAGAACAAGTTGAATTGTCAAGTTCCCAACATAGTACACATTCTCAAAGTTCAATGGGTGTCTTGATGGTGCCTTTCCCAAGAATTTTACCATTACTTCCACCAAAAGTCACATTGCCTCCTTCTTCAATAGGAACAAAATCGCATCATATCTCTATTTTCGTACATGCTTCTTGAACAACCACTATCAACAATACCAATATCTTTATGCTTAAGAGGATGATCCTATAGAACAAAATATATACAAAAGAATGTTAGTATTCAAAGGAGGCTCAAGTCATTGCCGACTGAACCCGCTTGTGGATCATAAGATTTAAGTCTAGCGATGAGAAAGATCCACCATTGTTCTTGGGTTTCCATTGAAATTTAGGTCCCTTATTTTTCCAAGAACAACTCACGAGGACTTGACAAAGCAGCACCCCAACATCCTTTCCCATTATTCATAGAGTCAACATATGCGGGCCAATAACCATGTTTAAAGAATGGGCTAGTAGGTTGCACATAAGGTCTATCACCGATCTCATCCAAGGAGAGTCAAGATAAGTAGCTCAGGGACATAAGGTGGAATATTCTTAACATTGGTCCACACAGTGTCTAGGTTTCTCACCGAGTAGCACATACACCCAATCTTTGCTCATAGAAATCACAATCCTTAATTAAATGAAATTTACTCCACATACAAAACATGTCTTCCTTTGAAGATTCATTCAACAAAGAAGATGTTCTATTACATGTAGAAGTACTTAAACCGTAAACATTAAAGGACTTATTTTTAATGCACTTATTATGCAAAGATTTAAAGGACAAGTCTTCGGGAAACAGCTTGGAAGTTGATTCCTCGCCAGCCTACCCTAGAAGGCTTGTAGATAGACTTGGTGCAGTTCGGGTGTAGGCTCGTGAGGGCTTGGGAAGGTCCGACTTATCACTTGAATCACACCGAAGTAGACCCTGATCCGATGAATTGTCACCGCTGTAGAAAGAGACAAAGTCATTAGATGAAGCATCGGTGTCCGCAAGTCTTTTGACTTTTGCCATACAGATGGTGTGATCCATCAAAGTCAATAGTGATGGATGTGTCAAGGCATGAATTCACGCCTAATAGGACCAGTGGACAACATGCAAATCACCTTCTTTAACTAAATTTTCTAAGCCTCGCAGTGTAGATTTACGCCCATCTTTCCTAGCTTCCAATCCTACATACTTTTGAAAACCTAAACCTATTCCCGAGATCACCGACCGACTACTATAGATTTCTCTGCTAGATTGTCACCGACATTAGCTATTGTTTATGTCTAGCTATTTCCTTAGCTAGTTTCTCTTTAAGCTCTAGGTTCTCAAAGAATAGCATCGCCTTTTTCCTTTTCAAAGGCGCTTAAGTTAATGTTTGCAATATCTATATCAAATTGTAACCCTTTATCTTTTCTTCATAAGTTATATGATTCTTTTGAAACCATACTTTTGTCTTTCTAATGTTTTAACGAAAGTTTATAAGCTTCATTATCAACATAGCATTCATTGTATTTAGGTTTCATAGTATCATGCTTCTTTAAGTTCATTGTATCTTCACTACAACCAAATATACAGCAGGTACCGAGAAAGTCCCATCAAGGCAAATTGATCATGCCTATCTTCCAAGTACATCTTGCCAAGAATCCAAGCTTCTCTCAGACGTTAGCCTTCTTCATTCACAGGTGTTCATGTGCAACCAGCTGACCTGCTCATCCAAGGTGACAAGAGTCAAGTTCTAGCTTCCTTCCGATTCTCACGATATGAATTGTAGTTAGCTCCTCTCCACTCTTCCTATCTTTGCATTCCTCGAAATGACTCCATCCGGTGACAAGAGAAACACTTGACCTTTCTCCGCCAAAACGAAATGGATCCTTTCCTCGAAGCCAAACTTTCTTCCCGACCTCTCCTAAAACCTTTGATATTCATCGAAAGCATGGCCACCGCCATTTCGCCCATCTCCTCCATATCAAGTGGGTCCACCGCTCAAAATCTTCATAGACAAGATGTCGATGAGTATCATAATCAAGAACAAATGAATGAAGAACATCCTCCAATATACTACCGCTTTTAGCTCGAGGGCATGATGGAGTGGGACGATTGTAAGATGATGATGGTAAGCAAGTTGGACTAGGAACATGTATCATCATATTGGAGTGAGATGTCCCAACAAAGGTGTATGACCGTAAGAGGATGCACGGTAGGAGATCTCGACATCGTTCAAGAGATTTGAGTTTGTTTTACACTCATCAAAAGTGAGCATGTCCAACCCACCTTTAGCCTTAAGGCTATACTTACATGTAACCATGATGGAGGCAAAGATCGAGGAACTTTGAATTGCAATCATCATTGTCGTTTTGCATTTAATGGTTTAATGACTCAAAATCTTATGAAACATGTCGATCCCTTGTGGATACCTTCTTCTTCCGAGATATTGAATTCTTGAAAGTGTTGTCTCAAGATGGACTTCCTCATTCTCCTCGACTCTTCATTGCCACCGAACCTTGCTTTAAGCGCCATCCATATGTCCTTTGCATCATCCATGTGGTGAAAATCACCCAAGTGATCTTCGTGAATAGCTTGAAGAAGGATGGTTCTTACTTTGTGCTCTCTCTCACGCCTAGAATCTCTTCAACAGCTTTGGGAGGAGCAATGGTAAACTTACCATCAAGATCCGGGATAGTCTTCTTCGACTGCTTCCTTTCTTCACAATCTCCCAAAGATTCCAATCAATATTGAGATCCGCTCTGCATCTTCATTGTCCATGATCATACTCTTCTTTTTTTAGATAAGGAAACTTACCACACTGCTGGAAAGACTAAGTCACGACAGAGGTGGTGTTCTTGATGTTGTTGTTGGTGACTTTGATTCATCATCGCCCGTGCATGGTGAATGTGTTTTGGTTGTATGGGGTGAGGTTAAATATGGTTCTTAGTATCGTAGAGACTCTCCCGAGGCTCGATACCACTTGTTGAACTCACACAAGACCTTGATGCATCTTGAGCATCAGAGATCGTTAGTGTTGCCTATGTAATCATAGGCAAACTAATAGAGAATCTCTACAACTCCTATTCTATAGCGGAATGTAAATACAAGTCGTTATAACTAAGAACACTTAGATCCTCTATGGATCTTTTATTAACCGAAACTCTATGTTTCGAATGAGTTGTCTATTACATACTATGAAGTTCCTTTATAGACAAGGAACCCTAAACTATTACTACTCATCGACTACATGCAAGCATGCATTTAATGACTAAACACTAAACAATATTGAGCAAGACAATAACACCCATGCTAACCTCGCGCTCAAGAATAATGATGGGTTAGCATATAATTAATAAAGCGATGCAGATCCTAGTCACTTCCACTCTTCAAACAGACACATGCACGACTTTTATACTTCAAAGAATCTCTTCTTCACAGATTCGCTTCACTTCAGCAGAATCCTTCAAGAATCGACAAGAGAAATCCTACTGTGATAATTCCCAACATCACAAATGTACAACTGTCCTTTGCAAAACATCATGCTTTACCATTTTCTCCTAGTTAGTCTCATGTTGATTCTGCATTCAAAGTGATTCATATGGATGTATAGGGTCTTTACCACCATTGTACAATAAATAAATGCAAATTGTTTCTTACTATTATAGATGACTTCTCAAGAGCTACATGGACCTACTTAATCCCAACTAAACATCATGTCATATTAGCAATAAAATATTTCCATACCCCTATACAAATTATAAGAAGTGACAAAGGCACAGAGTTTGTCAATTCTACCTTAACTGAATTCTTTAACATCAGTGGCATCATCCACCAAAAATCTTGCCCCTACACACCATAACAAAACTCAATAGTTGAGAGAAAACACAAGCATCTGTTAGAAGTAGTAAGATCACTTCAACTCCAAGCAAACTTTCCAAAACACCTATGGGGATACTGCATTTTAACTACCACATACCTCATTAACAGACTCTTATCACCAATTCAATGCAAGAAAAGTCCCTATTAGCTAATCTACAACCAATCACCCTCACTTGATCACCTCAGAACAATTGGTTGCAAAACGTATGCACACCAACACACCTTTGAAGATTTATATCCAAGATCAATACCAATAGTTTTGCTTGGCTACCCACAAAACCAAAAAGGGTACCTACTTTATGATCCATCCACCACAAAAGTGCTCACTAGCAGGCATGTTACCTTTGATGAAACAATATTCCCATTCCAAAACCCTATCACCCCTGCTAGACTTACACCTGATACCACTCATATCAATCACCATTTACTTCATATACCACCACCCATTTTAGCCAATACAACACCTACTAACTCTGAACCTATACCATCACCCACCACATCGCCAACACAATCAACCAATGTCCCAACACATTCACATACATCATCTCCTATTCAAAACACCATAGAAGTAACTGACCTTGCATCACCAACACCACAGACTTCAGCTCACACTGACCCTGCATCACCAATACCATAGACTTCAGTTCATACTGACCCTGCACCACTTATACCACATACTTCATCCACGACACCAATTGAACCTACATCATCAATACCAACAACACCTCAAAGAACCTCAACCAGACTCAAAACTCAACCTGCAAAACTTTTCGATTACCACTAGAAATTACCATCGTCCCTATCCAAACATCATCATTCCAATTTCCTTAATTATTCAAACATATACAACACATCACTACACTTCATTAATAGCATACATCAGTTGAACCACATTATTATATTCAAGCTTTTAAAGATTCAAAATGGCTTGAAGAAATTTACAAAGAAATACAGGCTTTGAAAGAAAATCACACTTGGGAACTTACCCAACTTCCACCTGGAAAGAGCCCAATTGGCTTTAAATTGGTTTACAAGATCAAATATCATGCCAATGGCTCTATTGAGATGTATAAGGCAAGGCTTGTTGCCAAAGGATGGGCATTAAGTACAAAGGGACTTATGCACCAGTGGAAAAGATGGTAACTATAAAAACCTTATTTGTTGTGATTATCTCTCACAACTGACATATTGAGCAACTGGATATTAGCAATTCATTTTTGCATGGTGATTTGAATGAAGAGGTCTACATGACATTACCACAAGGCTATTCCCATTCCTCACCTCCAAACACTGTTTACAAACTTACAAAATCCTTATATGGCCTCAAACAAGCTAATAGATAGTGGTTTAAAAATCTCACAACCTTCTTGCTCAATTTTGGTTTCAAGCAAAGTCATGCCGACACCTCTTTACTCACCATAAAAAAACAATGGCTCTCAAACCTCTATCTTCATTTATGTTGTTGATATCCTCATTACTTGAAAAAACAAAATATACATTAATCACATCAAACACCTTCTTCATCAACAATGCAATCAAGGATCTAGGAATTTTACATTATTACTTGGGCATTAAATTGAAAATCCACTGGCTTGGCAATGACACAAAGGAGTACACCTTGAATCTCCTAAAACTTGCAGATGTGCTTGATTCAAAACCTTGTGCTACACTAATTAAACCAAACACCAAGCTGAACTTAACATATGGTACTTCACTACCTGATCCTACACTCTACAGAACCTTGGTGGGATAAATCCTACCTCACAATAACCAACATCTTCTTTGTTGCCTAGTCTCGTAGCCAATTTTTAAAAGAACCTAGAACACCTCACATGGCAACCTTAACTAGAGTCCTAAGATACATTAAACTTTGCCCTGACCAAGGACTCTTCTTCCCTATTAACAACCACCTAATTTAATCACCTACTGAGACAATGATTGGGCAAGTTGTTCTTTTTCAAGGAATTCTATTTTAGGATATGGGATCTTCCTAGGATCAAGCTTAATTTTATGGCAGTCAAAGAAGTAAGGAGTGGTATCTAGATCTTCTACTGAGGCAGAGTATAGGGCATTAGCAGATAATTCATGTAAAACCAGTCGGTTAACTTGTCTTCTCAAAGATCTACAAATTAAAGTCCTAACCCTATCCTAGTCCTATGTGATATGTTTCTACAACTGCCTTAGCTTCAAATCTAATTCACCATGCCAAGAACAAACACATAGAAATTGACTGCTATTTTGTCAAAAACAAAATCAAAGTAGCTGAAATTCTCCCTTTGTTCCATCCAGATTGCAAGTGGCAGACATCTTTACAAAATGATTAAGCATGATTCTACACTATAATTGTCTTTCCAAGTTGGACATTTGAAATCCTTACTTCATGCTAATTTGTGAGGGGATAATGAGACTACACAAGCTAAATTTACTATTACACAA
Source organism: Chrysanthemum lavandulifolium (assembly GCA_022545495.1). Lineage (NCBI taxonomy): Eukaryota > Viridiplantae > Streptophyta > Magnoliopsida > Asterales > Asteraceae > Chrysanthemum > Chrysanthemum lavandulifolium. Next base: position 54,064,729 of record CM040243.1, read on the forward strand.
GCTCATATTGTGCAAAGCCTTCACAACTACAAACAAAGTCAACACAAGACGAAATTGATGCATGATTCTAGCTTAGTCCATTGTCATGAGATGCAATGAATGTATTTCTGAATGCAATAGTGTCTAGATACATAGTTACTTAGTTAGTTAGAATAGTTAAAGTTAGTCAAAGATAGTTAGTGTGTAGTAAAAATGTATAAGTAGCCTTCATTTCAGTTTTGTAAGTAACAATTTTATAATTCAGTTACAATTTTTCTCCCTCTCAAATTTTATCAACATCATCAATAAACATGTAATCATGTAATGATAAAAAATTTACTCTAAGCGTAACATATATCACCAATATATTTTCATCTAAAAAAATGTGACTCGTTGTCGTCTCTCATTTCTCTTACACCACCATTTCCTTGTCTCAAACCAACACAACCACAAACTATTAGTCATTGCCAAAACTAGTCAATCACCACTGAGAACCGACACGCACCTTCATACTCTACAAGAACAATGAGTTTCAGAAAACTATTCGCAACAACCACCTTATGTATATATAATGCTAGCACAAAACAAAACGAACAATGTGCTCTAACGAAAAAATAACAAGTTAAGATCTGTCGAAATAAGGTTCACGGTTGGCTTTGTATGAAGAAGACTATCTTTCTCATCTTTGAGCTTAGAGGTTACGATCGTTTTCTCATTAGGATATTTTTTTTAAAGTATATGTGGAAAACTAGAAGGGGGGGTTGAATAGTTTGACCGATTTTAATGTTGATTTCAAAAACTTTAGATTCGATATTATGTGAAATCGTATGGATGTTGAGAACGTGTAGATCTAATGATAATGCAAGCAAATAAATAAAGTTAAGGGATAGAAATGACACAACCGATTTATAGTGGTTCGCCAAGGTCACCTTCCTTGCCCTACTCCACTCCCCAAGTCACCTACTCGAGAGTTCAAGCACTATGTCAACAAACCCTTCACTTGGCGGAGAAGCCTTCACAACGTTGCTTACACTTTTTCCCAGACAAAGCTAGATACCGAGTCCGTAGCACGGTGGACCAAACCAACACAACTATTACACAACAAATATGTGAAATATCAAATACAATATCTTCGCTATGTAAATCTTATGGAGTGACAAATCAATCAAGGACCCCTTGCTTGGATGACTTGTAGAATGCTCGTGATCTCGCCTTAGAAGGACCTATATGAGGATCACAAATAGAAAGAAAGAAGAACAACTCTCTAGATCAAGTGATCTATATGTTGAAGAGAATGAGAGTGTATGAGATTTAGTAAGAAGAGGGTGTTAGAATGAAGAAATGGCTCTCATTTATAGGCAAATTTCTTCATCGTTCCCACGGATCCTTCCACAAGGGATCCGCCTAGTGTAATCCTAGGGATCCGTGGAACGCCTCTTTGCCCATGGGTTTTTGGTTATGGGTCATGGTTGGTCCATGGTTATATCTAGATTCAATGTATCTAAGTATACATTGTATCAAGTCTCTTTGGTATGGGTTAAGATCCATGGGTTATGATATTTACCCATCCTAATAAACTATTACAACAAATGCTTAATTACTACATTTTTGTATTTAAATGGTTATATGTAAATGCTTTACAAGACTAACATGTATCCTTTATAATTGTATTTAAGATAACATTATATTTGTTATCAATAAAACACAAAGAGATCGCAAAATATTAATAAACGGTTTTACGGTTTATTTGTATTAACAATCTCCCTTTTGTTGATGACAAAACATAATGTTATGATGAGTAAAACTTAAGAATAGATGTAAGTTTTGAAAGCCCTAAGTTTTACTTTTTCTCCCCTTTTGTCGAAACAAAAGTTAACCCTTGGAAGAAATAAACAACTTAACTCCCCTCGACGGTAGCTCCCTTGTTTGGGGCGCCATGAAGAAAATAAAATCCTACAAAAGAAAGGTTAGTAACAAGTTTATATAATCTTGTGGTTGCCGAGAATCAAGATTGGGAGCCAAGGTATGTAAACAAGGCCTTGTAATAAAACAAAGAAATTGTAGTGGTATGTATGCCACTTACAAGATGTAAAAATAAGAACAAGACTTGTTCTTGAAAATGACTTCAAAAATAATACTTAAAAGTAGAAAAGTAGTAGTAGTGATTCCTTCCATGCTTGCATAAGGTTATGGATGGAGGTTTTGATGAGTAATGGTATTGATGCGATCAAGGATGAGGTCGAGTATGAAACGATTTCTTCCCTAACTTCTATTGCAATTTCCCTAGTGGATTGGCAATGTTCACAATGTAAATGATGTGGGTGATGAGTGCGAAGTTTTCCGGTTGTTTTGATTTGATTTATGCGGAAGTTGTGGTGGAAAAATAGGAAAATATGGATCAATATCCGAATGTAAGTAAATGGTGGTGGAAAAGAACCTAGATGTTCTTGTGATGTGACAGAGCTAATGGTGGTGATGTTTCAAGATCTTGAAATATAGTATTCAAGATGTGGGGTGTTGAAAAGACTAATTTTTTTCTTTAGGTTGGTTAGATCTTGTTGAGTCTTAAGGAGTTCCAAAGAGTTATTTTAGTGGTGATGAAGTTGGTGTACTTGTTGGTGATGAGGGTGGTGCTATAATGGAAGCATCTTGTGGTGAGTTATTTGTGGAGGATGAATCATTTGTGGTTGGTTTTGCTAAACAACAAGATCGGATACTAACCGCATGGATATCCTAGCATTTGATTGTGGTATTTTGATGGTGGAAGTACAAAGGTTTGGATATCATGATTGTTTGTACTAGATGATTCTCCTAAAGGGTTTTGGATGACATGATGAAGTGTGTTTGTGAGAAGGAGATGGAGTATGCAAGCACTTTGGGAGTTATATATAAAAAACAAAACATTGTAATGAATGTCAACCCAAAATGTGGATTAAAATCTAATGATTAGATATGAATTCAAGGCATGTGATCATGAGAACATAAGCATTAAAGAGCATACCCCAAAATAAAGCAAATGTGGATTTTCATCCATAGTGAAAAATAGAAGTTGAAAATAGCTTATTACACGATCCCACGGATCCTTCCTCGAGGATCCGCCCAAAGATGAAGGCCGGGATCCGTGGGTCCGTGATTCGTGCACTCAAAATTTTCTTTTGGAAACATTTTGCCTATTGTGTGCCTATATGCAAACTATTTGGAGTTGCGGTTTTCTCGACCTCTAAAAGAAAAGGAAAATAACTAGAGAAAATAAATCCTAATTGAGATAACCCGAAAACACACATTTGGTACATAAGCACGTAATATTGTGTTATCAATGCTCCTAATTCATTTTTGCTTAAATGAATGTACCGGAAAACACATATTAGTTATATGTTCCTTTAGCATTCAAAAGACATGAGATGCAATGAAAACGGTTTTTACTTTGTATTAATAATGAAAAGTAATTTGTCCTAGACGCGAGAAATTGCTTTTGTGAAATTGATACTGAAGGTATCATTCTTTTAGAAAACATTTTGAAAGGAGATTTTCTTAAAAATGCGTATGTAGTTATGTGAAAAAAAATATAAATGGAAGACTTATCTCGGTTTTGAAAATTCCGTATTGTTTATGAGTTGCGCGTGAAATAGAAATCCTAGACTCGTAAATAGGAAGGCTAGTGTTTACATACCTTGTAGAGTCAATTGTTATGACGCTTTGTTCCATTAGACCAAGACGAAGTAGGTTGAATTGTTCCCGCTCAACGGTTTGGTGAGGACGCTTGGCTATGTTGTCTTCGGATGCAACCTTCTCAATAGAGATGTTCCCTTTGAACATTGTCTCTTAGGAAGTGATGACGAATCTCTATATGCTTTGTGCGAGAATGTAATATCGATTCTTGCTTAAGTCGATTGCACCTTTGTTGTCACATAGGATGGCTATGTCGCCAGATGGATGTCGAGTCTACTAACGCTTGTTTCATCCATAGTGCTTGTTGGCATGCTTTGCACGGCGGAGACGTACTCGGCTTCGTTGTTGATATTGCAAGTGCCGCTTGTTTCTTAGAAAACCATGATGTTAAACAACATCCCATAAAAGTACATACCCCACTTGTACTTTTTCTATCAACGTAATCACCGCATGGTCGAATCGCATATACAATTGTTTCTACTCCCGTGCCCTTAGGATACCATAATCCTAATTGTGTTGTACCCTTAATATATCTAAATATTCTTTTACGGCTTCTAGGTGTGATATTTTAGGTCTTCTTGAAACCTAGCACATAAGCAAACACTAAACATGATATCCGCCCACTTGCCGTGAGGTGAGAAGGCTACCTATCATGCCACGATATTTAGTATTATCAACGGATTCTCCGTCCTCGCCTTTTGTGAGTTTGGTGTCGGATGACATTGGAGTCCTAATTGGTTTTGACTCTTCTAGACCAATTTCTTTAACATCTCCTTGATGTATTTAGATTGATTAAAGAAGATACCATCTTCTACTTGTTTTATTTGTAGACCAAGAAAGAAACTAAGTTCTCCCATCATACTAATCTCGAACTCGCATGCATGATTTTAGAGAAATCATCACAAATGTCTTGACAAGTGGATCCGAATATAATATCATCTACATATATTTGTACTATGATTATATGTGACTCTCTTTCTTAGTAAAAGCGTGTTGTCAACTAACCCATGGTGTAGTTGTGTTTAACTAGAAATGACTTGAGTCTATCATACCAAGCTTTTGGAGCTTGTTTAAGACCGTAAAGGGCTTTCTTTAATTTATACACATGTTTGGGTTTTTCAAAATCAATGAAGCCCTGAGGTTGAGCTACATATACTTCTTCATTTATGACACCATTTAGAAAAGCGCTTTTGACATCCATTTGATAAAGCTTTAGATCATTAGCACAAGCATACGCAAGAAGTATTCTTATAGACTCTAATCTAGCCACGGGGCATAGGTCTCATCAAAGTCTATTCCTCTTGTTGGTTATACCCGAGCAACGAGTCTAGCCTTGTTCCTAGACACTACTCCGTTTGCATCTAATTTGTTTTTATAAACCTATTTGGTTCCTATTATGGTTTGATTACTAGGTGGAGGGACAAGTGTCCAAACATCATTAGAAACAAATTGATTTAGTTCTTCTTGCATAGCCATTACCCAACTTTCATCTTTTATGGCTTCTTGTGTATTCTTAGGTTCTAAGGTTGAAACGAAACAAAACAAGCTACTTTGATTTTGAACTTGAGACCTTAATGTTCGTTTGTTTAGTTTTCCTATGACTTTATCTACGGGGTGATCTTTGGACTCTTTAATGTTTACTATTTTATCACTTAGAGGTTCTTCTTCTTCACTTATCTTTTCTTTATTACTATGGCTTCACTTTCTATAATCTCGCCATCGACAAGAGGTGGAGAGGGTTTGGGTGGACTTTCATCAAATTTTATATTTAATGACTCTTCTACCTTCATTGATTCTTTGTTTAATATGACGAAGCTTTGCTATTTGGCGAATAACCTAAAAAGATACCTTCGGTTGATTTAGGATCAAATTTTGTAAGGTAATCTTTAGTGTTAAGAATAAAACATTTACTACCAAAGACTCTAAGGTGATTTAACGTAGGCTTTTGCCTCAAATAACTCATATGGAGTTTTTCCTAAGATTGGTCTAATCAAGACTCGATTGAGTATATACGCTGAAGTATCAACGGCATTACACCAAAACTTTTGAGGTATGGATTGTTCATTAAGCATGGTTCGAATCATTTCTTGTAGAGTTCTATTCTTTCTTTCTACTACCCCATTCGATTGTGGAGTGCGTGAGTCGAGAAGTTGTGAGTAATACCATTAGCGTCACAAAAGCTCCGAATTGCACTTCATTATCGAATTCCTACCATGATCCGTCCTAATAGACACTATGGGTCTTCCTAGTTGTCTTTGGATCTTTTGCTTAATATTTCAAAATAGTTAAAGGTTTCGCTTTTGTTCTTTAAAAATTTTGTCCAAGTATACCTAGAGTAGTCATCCACTATTACCAAAGTATAGTAGTTGCCTCATAACTTTGGATAGCGGATGGACCAAATAGATCCATATGTAGTAATTCTAGACACTTAGTTGTGGACACCATGTTTTTAGCTTTATGACTCGAATGAGCTTGTTTTCCTATATTACAAGCATCACAAAATGATGTTTATATTTTAACTTAGGTAGATCTCTTACTAGATCTTTGGATGATAGCGATTGAAGAAGTCGCATGTTGGCGTGACCCAATCTTCGATGCCATAAGGTCAAGTATCATCCATAGAGGTAAGACATAGTTTGTCTTTAGGTTCATTTTTGATTTTAATGACATAGACCCATGTTTCCTAATTCCTCTTCCTATGGTTATGCCATTTTTAAGTATCTTACTATCGGTTTCGACAAAAGTACATTGCACTTTTATCACATATTTGTCCTATACTTAAGAGATTAAAGTTTAGGTTTTCTACGTACACACATCGTTAATGGTTAGAGATTTGTTAGAAATCGCACTTTACCGATGATTCTACTTTGTTATTTCCAAACACCACATTACCTCCATTGAAGGATTCGACGTGGAGAATAAATCCTTATTCACGGTCATGTGCCTGCACCCGCTATCCTTGACCCATTCATCGGGGTCTAGGTCGACCTTTAAGCACACCTAAAACAATAATAAACTCAAAGTTTGGTCCCCATTTGTTCATGGGTCCATTAGTGTTAAACATTCCATTCATGTTAGACATGTATGGATAAGATGAGTATGCATTCCATGGAGCAAAGTTTTGAAAAGGAAAACCGTTTTGCATGTTTGATTCCATCCCATTTGATGGTTACTTTTTGGGTAAACGTTATTAGGTCTCCTAAATGAATTAGGTTTTGAAAAGATGGAGCTTTGTTTCTTGAAAAGTAGGATTATATTTTGGAGGTGGTTGTTTAGTGGTGACATGAGTTGGTTTCTTCCTATTAACTATAACAAACTCGGTTCTAGGTAAGGAACCTACGTTATTGCTACTTGTTGCTATGCAGATCCACGGATCCCTTTCGTACACTAGGGTTCCCTTTTAGGGGATCCGTGGGATCCGCCACAACAAAGGGCTGGTTTTTCTAGTTCCTTAACAAATTTTGTTTCTTTACTTTCACTAGGCGATGGATCAAGTTGTTGACTACCTAGACCTTTTGATTATTACCGGTTTTAACACCTTCGAGTATTGAATCTAAAGTGTTCGTACTCATTCTAGCAATTTTAGAATCTAAGTTATCCACTAGTGTTTGAAATTGAATGCAAATTTCACATTCACCACTTGCTATTTTACCTTTTTCTAAACGTTTTAGTTTTGTTTTTAATTCTATGACTTCTTTATCTAAACATTGATTTTGACTCTTTAAAAGCTTATTTTGTTAACTAATTCTAAGCTAATATTGCATAGTTTATCATATTCATTATGCAATGAATCGTCATCAAGTGATGAGCTACTATAGTATTCGTGACATACCGTCGCTTGCCATTAGACAAATTTCTTTGTCTTCCTCGTCGCTTATTCCCCATGTTCCGCCACGAACGCTTTTGATCATCCCGCTTGGGACACTTACTAATAAAGTGGTTTGGGTCCCCACATTTAAAGCAAGTACGATCATCCTTGGCTTCGTCTCTTTGCTTTTCCGAAGCCTTCTTATCGTCATACGGTTGTTTGACGATTCACCCTTTCTTCTAAAGAACTTTTAAAGTCCCTCACCGCCATAGCGTACTCTTCGTCACTACTACTCAAGATGAGTTCTCTCATCGCTCAAGCCTTTTTGGCTTTAAGGGCAAGAGATTTGTGTTTCTTTTCACCTTTGAGGCTTTGAATCTTTAGCAAGGACAAGCTCGTAGACTTTTAGGTTGCTATGAGTTCATTGAGGTGAGGATTGTCAAATATTTTGACTCTTCGATTGCCGCCACCTTGGATCTCCACTTGGATGGAAGTGCCTTAGATATCTCCTAACATGGTTACGGCTAGAAAATGATTCATCAAGTGCTTGTAAAGATGTAATAATAGTATTAAAGTTAGCAAATGAATGATCTATAGTTTCCTCGTCCAATATTGAAAATTGTTCATATTGTTGAACAAATAAATCAATTTTATTATTTTTAACTTGTTGGTTGCCTTGATGAGTTACAACTAAAGAATTCCAAATTTCTTTAGAGGTTTTAAGCATAGAAATTCTTTCAAATTCCTTTTTCGGTAAAGCATTATATAAAACCATTTTGCTTCACTATTTTAGAAAGCTTTTCTTCATTTCATCATTTAGTTTATCATGAGGTATGTGAATTAAATTTCCTTTATCATCATTTGAGGTAGCCTCAAAATCACCTTCAACAATAATGTACCAAAGATCAATATCTTTAGACTTCACATATGTTTCAATCTATTTTCCAATTATATAAACCATTAGTTTCAAGTAGTGGTGGTCGTTGCATAGATTGCCCTTCCTTATAATTTTCGTAACCCATAGTGATCGAAAAGTTTTTAAAATACAATTTTATTTTAAAACTTTTATAAACTTAGCTCTTGATGCCAATTGTGGAAAACTAGAAGGGGGTTGAATAGTTTTACCGATTTTAATGTTGATTTCAAAACTTTAGATTCGATATTATGTGAAATCGTATGGATGTTGAGAACGTGTAGATCTAATGATAATGCAAGCAAATAAATAAAGTTAAGGGATAGAAATGACACAACCGATTTATAGTGGTTCATTTGCTAGGTCACCTTCCTTGCCCTACTCCACCCCCCGAGTCACCTACTCGAGTTCAAGCACTATGTCAACAAACTCCTTCACTGGCGGAGAAGCCTTCACAACGTTGCTTACACTTTTCCGGTCCAAAGCTAGATACCGAGTCCGTAGCACGGTGGACCAAACCAACACAACTATTACACAACAAATATGTGAAATATCAAATACAAGATCTTACGCTGTGAAATCTTGCGGAGTGACAAATCAATCAAGGACCCCTTGCTTGGATGACTTGTAGAATGCTCGTGATCTCGCCTTGAGAAGGACCTATATGAGGATCACAAATAGAAAGAAAGAAGAACAACTCTAGATCAAGTGATCTATATGTTGAAGAGAATGAGAGTGTATGAGAGATTTAGTAAGAGAGGGGTAAGTTAGAATGAAGAAATGGCTTCTATTTATACGCAAATTTCTTCATCGTTCCCACGGATCCCTTCCATGCGGATCCGCCTAGTGTAATCCTAGGGATCCGTGGAACGCCTCTCTTTGCCCATGGGTTTTTGGTTATGGGTCATGGGTTGGTCCATGGGTTATATCTAGATTCAATGTATCTAAGTATACATTGTATCAAGTCTCTTTGGTATGGGTTAAGATCCATGGGTTATGATATTTACCCATCCTAATAAACTATTACAACAAATGCTTAATTACTACATTTTTGTATTTAAATGGTTATATGTAAATGCTTTACAAGACTAACATGTATCCTTTATAATTGTACTTAAGATAACATTATATTTGTTATCAACAAAACACAAAGAGATCGCAAAATATTAATAAACGGTTTTACGGTTTATTTGTATTAACAGTATAGTTGACTATTACTTAGTAAAGCAACCTTTCATGCTAGGTGCTCACTTTTTTTGTCTGCGTGGAAGCTGGCGGCGGGGCTTGCTTCAAATCATCCTTTTTTCTTCGTTCTTTCGGAACCGGTATAGAATGGGCCATGTTGATTAGGAATCGTGGGATGGTAGAATTATTCCAAGTATTTCAGCTGGAACTGCTATGTACATTTTCAATTTTCTATTCACTCATGATCTGGCCTAGTCGACTCGATCATGATATTTCACTCATGATCTGGCCTGGTCGACCCAATCATGATATTGAAGGATGGGACCTTTCTCGAAAAGAAAGGAGATTTTATTTCTTCTTCCAAGCCCTTCTTAAGATGCAATCAAGAAGCTCACTTATCTTCTTCATTTATGAAAATAGATAGATAAGAAAAGATGTCGACCTCTCTTTTCTCATGGAACACTCACTTAATGGGGCTATTTGAATTGGAAGACAACGACAAAAGTGAAAGAAGGAGGTCTATTTCGTTGATCGATGTCAATGGACCAAGAAATATGTCCTTTGTTGAAAGCTCATAGGGTAAGAAGAATTGAAAGGTAGGTTTTGTCGTGATTAAATGGAAAAGGTCACCGGAGCGAAACCAATCAAACTCGAAAGATAGGTAAATCGAGCGTGCTAAGGAAATTCGAGATCCGGAGACATGGCCACCATCGCCTACTATCCCTCGCAGATTACATAACACATGCTAAGAGTGCGATGCTCGCTGAGGTATGTAGGAATCCAAAGATGTTTGGCCCGAATTATACCGATTATAAAGCCTTGGCCATTTCGGGGTGGGCCATGGATATCATCGGAAAGATATATCCCGGATCTTAAAGAGGTCATACTTTTATCCTAGTATAGTAGCTACTACCACCTTCTCCACCTTCCGCCTGGGTAGAAGCCGAGCCTCCCGAATGTGACTTCTACGGAGGTAATAAGGGTCTTATATATTATTGTTATTCGTCCAGATATTGCTTATGCAGATTCGTGTAGTGAGTCGATTTGTATGCTCGCTTCCCTACTGGTCCCCGTCATGGCGTTAGCGACATTCATTGGGTAATTCCAGAGAGACCACACAGGCCATAGGTAACGGCTCTTATGCCTTGCCAGCAGAAATCAATCCAGAGACCGTCCTCCTTATCGCCCGCCCAATGTGGGATGAGTAGATGTAACAAATAAGACCAGATGAGCCAACAGCCAACAAGTAAAGGACCTAAGCTGTAACTTCAAGGCTTAAAATAACCTTGCATTGTTTTCGAGTTCTGTGACACTGCAAAACACCAAAGAAGAGAGAGAAACACAAACAAAATCATAATTTTACACTAAAATCCATTCTTCAACACCAAAAGTGTCAAATAAACAAAAACACAACCATTAAACACTTATAACCCATGCATTAAAAGCTGTACCTTTTACTATATATATAACTTTCAACTCTGAAAAAGTGAAGTATATATTAAACACACATAATAGATATATCGAGCTAGAGAGTGACTCATTTTGGATCTCACCGTCACACACACTTCTCTCTCTCTCTTCGTGTTCTCCATTTTCACCATGAGAATAAGAAAAAATGCCAAATTTTCATCTTTTTATCACACAAATCTTTCAAATGTTAGTAGTGAGAAATGTGAGCTTCAAAGCAAGAGCTTCTTATCATGTGAGTTGAATCAATCTCCATGGGATGTCATCAATTCTTCATCTCTAGACTTGTTATATGAGGTACCAATCTTTATCAATCTTTATTCATTTTTGTTAATCAGATCTGTTAGAAGAACAAAAACCCATTTCAAAACACTTAAAATCTTGAGTTTATTTGCTTCATTTCTTCAACATTTTAGCTATCTAGGGTTTAGGTTAAATACTCATAAACCCTAAAACCCCACCATTTTTATCGTGAAATTGAGCTTAATAAGCTCATTTCCCACATGGGTTTTCTTTATTTGTTAAGTTATAATCATTCTTTATAACCTTATTGTGTTTGTTTGTTATTTTTCATATGTGTTTCTTGCTGGACTTAGTTTGATGATAATGAGGATTATTACAACGTTAATCTTGATGGAAATGGAAGCTTGATCGATTCTACAGATTTTTTGAGGTAACCCTTTAGTCTTTTATGTCTAATTTGAAACTTTTCTAGCTGCTTTATATATCGTGATAACGAATTAGGGTTCCGGTTGTTCGTATATATAATGTGCATAATTAAGTTGTTATTTCTTTAACTTAGTTTGTGCTTTGACTTATGATCGCTTAAGTACGGATTTAGGGTATGTTTGGTTCCTATTTGCATTACTGTTACGGGTTTAGGATTAACTGTAGTCTTGCTGACAATGTGGCTGCAATGAAGAGCAGTTTATCATGTTCATAACTTTAGTACTGATGTTATGACATTTGCGAATGATGTAATTTGGATATGGGGATTGATTATTTTTTTCGCGTTATTGTTATTGGTTTCTAGTAAAGATTACTTATTTGTGACAGTGTGGCTTCGTGGACCTCGGGTTTAGGCGAAAGTGATAATGTTAATGATTCTGGTGAAAATTTAGGGTTTAAGGAAGAGATGAAATGTGAGATTCTAGACGAAATTAAGTTATGTGGTGAAAGAGACGAGGAAGGATGGCAATGTGGTAATGTGGTGAAAAATGGCAACCAAATATGTGATTATCATCTATGTGAGGCGCACGAGTATTCCGTTTGGACTAACACGGAAAAGTCCGAGCCAGTTTTGGGGCCCGCAAAAGAACGTCGGCCCCGCAGGTCTAAGAAAAAGCCCGCCTCAAACCCACTTGAGTACTACTATTACTCAGGGTTTGGGCCGGCTTGGGGAAAGAAAAGAGGATCAGTGGACACCGTTCCAAATGGGTATAACGAAGCAAGTTTAGTTGATCATATGGATGTACAAGAAGAGAAGGGACAAATATTCGAAGCCGAGATGGCGGATGTGGGGCCCACGAAGACGGAATCGGGTTATATGGACGTCGATGGTGATGACCAAAAGGGTAAAGTGGGAATCATTGGAAAAAAGAGAGGGAGAAAGCCAATAAAGGAAAGATCATTGAAGTCTTTGATGTGAGAAAACGTTTGTAATGGTTTTGGATAATGTACTTTTGGTCCTGTTGTCTTTTGGTATGTGGTTCTTTGAATGTTAGTCCCTTTTGTTTTTTTTAAAGACTTCTGTAGGATAAGCACTAGAAACAGTTAACAATTCATTATTGGGTTATTTGTCGATCTAAAGCTAAGTTCCTCCAATTATGATTACATTTTCAAAAACATCATTTATATTTAGATTAGTATCCAATGTTGGCTAGTAATTTTGGATATTATGCTATGGATACGACTTCCATTTTAATCAATAATTTATGCACACTTGGTAGCAAAAATCCTTTTTTATTAAAAATCAAAGTTGGATAGCATTCTTTTATTATTGTGATTAAACACTTTGGTCTAAGAAACCTGATTATAATTAGCGCACAAGTATCATTCGCATAATGTTAATGTCTTATTGGGCCAAAGTTGAAAAAGGTACTGAACGTTGGGCCCACATTTGTAATTTGTAAAGTTGGAAAGCATTTTTTATTAATGTCTTTTTGATAAACTTACCAAATTAAAAGTATAAGCATTTTAAGTTGTACTATATTGTATGGTTAAACTTACCAACTTAAAAGTAGCATTCCTAATCTAAACTTGTTTTATATTATCATATTCAAGTTCTAATTAGGTAATCATTTGAAATTTGCTCTTAGAGTTATAGTGATTAAAACCTGAAAATAAGGGTGCGTTTGGTATTTCAGAAACTAAATGAATTTTCATTCTAATCATGTGTTTGTTTAAAATATAAATCTTTAAATATTAGAATGAAATATAGATATGTTTCATACTCCATATCACTCAAAAAAGGAAAGTATGAATCTTTTATTCCTTAAAGGCCCACGTTATACCTATACCCGTACTCCATTATGATTTATGACAACATACTAAACGCACCTTAATTGCTCTAAAGTCTAAACTATCATAATTGTACTCTTTTTAAATTAAATGGCGAATGATTGAAAAAGATCATACTGCTTACTGCTTTTATGAATGAACAATTTTTTTTTTTTGTGGGTTTTTCTTTCAAATTCATTATTTTTAGGGTAATATGTGACATTTTGCTTTTCTGAAAAAAAAAATTAATTATTAGAGAAGCAAAAACGTCCAAAATTTCGTGAAAATACCCTAAAAAGATAATTTGAAATAAAATACCCACAAAACAAAAAATTTTGTTTGCTACCCACAAAAACAAATGATGACAAGTATGATACTTTTTTCGATTATTTGCCCTTCTTAAATCGGTAATCTTATCTTTGCTACTTTTATATTTGCTATTTGCTGAATGGCTAGCAAAAACATGACCAAAAATTTAATACTGTACGATTGATGTGAATGTGGCTAAACATTAAATGATTTCTGACCTTTTATTTTTCTAAAAAGTAACTTGAAAACTTCAGGACAACTGTAAAAACAATACCCAATCATAACTCAAAAATAATATCAGGCCTCATATTCAATTGATGGTTTACAGAGCAAAACACCAAAAATAAAATGACAGTCACAAATTTGCCAAAAAATTAGAGTTGTGACTCACTGAAATGTATGTTATAACTCTACCTTTGTAATTCCAGCTGACTTACCAAAAACAAATGGATCAAAACCATTACAAATGTTTCTATCATATCAAAGACTTGAATGATCTCGCCTTCATAGCCTTTCGCACCTTGATAGCCTTTATCCCCCTCCTCTTTTTTCCAGTGATCCCCGTCTTACCTTTCTTGCCGTTGTAGTCATCATCGTCGTCATCATATTTCAACTTGGTGGGCCCCACTTCAGACACTTCAGGTTCATACATATTTTCCTTCCCTTTGCCTAAATTGACATCTTCGTCAGCTGAACTCATTTCCTTAATCTTGTTATCCTCCGAAACAATTTTGGTAGGCTCATTGTACTTGTTTGAGATACTACTCCTGATCCCCTTTTTTTGCCCCAATTCGGCCCAAACCCGGAATAATAATACTCCTGATCATATGGATTTGCTAAGACCCTTTTCTTGGTGTGCCGAGGCCCACTTCCCGCCAACGACCCATGGACGGGTTGAGCCTCTTTCTTGGCAGCCAGAGCAGTATGTTTTTTAAGCTCAATGATATGATTCTCACACGCATTTTCACCATTCTTCACCACCTTCCCACATTGCCATCCTTCCTCATCTATTTTACCACACAACACAATTTCTTCTCGAATCTCGCTCTTCTCTGTGTCCTTAAATGCTAAAACCCCATCACAATCGTTCTTCACATCATTAAAATCATTGTTTACACCTTCAAAAGTCTCCACAGAAACCATACTACTGCCACAAATATAAGTCAACACTAGTTGGTAAATACACCATAACCATAACATATACGGAGTATTAAGATTGAAACAGCCCAAATTATACAGACATAATTGTTCTCCAGTGAACCCACATTGTCAACTAAATGAAATTTTATTCAATACCCGTAAAAATAACACAATAACGCATCAAAATTTCCCTAAATCCAACTCATGTCACTGAATTATTGAACGTTTCAGATATAAACATAAACAACCCTAATTTAACTAGGTTATATGAAATAGGCTCCGGGCTAAAGATCACTTGACCAGGTACTTGTTGCGTGGTCAGTCACGGGTCAGGGTTTCCCCGCCTTATGAACGATAACACAAAGCAGGCAGCTAAATTTGCTTCAATACAACAGAAAAAACTTTACAAATTCACGGGTTACCTCTTAAGACCGTTAACGTAATCAATCGAGCTTCCATCTCCAGCAGAATTACCGTTATAAACCTCATTTTCAGTAACCTATGCACAACCATAAACACGTTTAAAAAAAACCATCATCAAACACAATAAGCATAACAATAATCATTATAATCCAACAAATAAAGAAAACCCATGTGAGAAATAAGCTTAATAAGCTCAATTTCACGATAAAAATGGTGGGGTTTTAGGGTTTATGAGTATTTTACCTAAACCCTAGATAAATACCAAAATGAAGCAAATAATTCCAAGATTTTGAGTGTTTTGAAATGGGTTTTTGTTTTTATAAAAGACCCAGATGATGAAATTGCATCACAACAAGTAAAGATTTATACAGATTGAATTTGTTGGTACCTGATAGAATGAGTCAAAAGATGGGATATCCCATGGGTTTTGATTCAGCTCACATGATATGTTGGTGTTGTTTTGAAGCTCACATTTTTCATCATTTGAAAGATTTGTGTAATTTGTGTGAAGAAAAGATGAAAATCTTGCATTTTTTCTAATTCTCATGGTGACACAAAGAGTGGAGGTTTAGATCCAAAATGTGTCACACTCTCTATGGCATGCTGAGATGTTCAATATATACTTCTCTTTTTTAGGGTACAGTTTATGAATATTGGAAAAAGTACAAGTTTTAATGCAAGCTTTATAGGTGTTTAATGCTTGTGCTTGTGCTATTTTGTTTGGGATGTGTTATTAAAAAAAACACTATGGGAATCAGATAACTCCTGCGATCACAGACAATACAACATCGCAACGACACTGTACAATCCTTTTGTTTTTGTCGCGTTTATTTAAGTAAAAAGACTCGTCTTTTTGAATAACCTGAACATGTTGAACCTTATTCCTTTAAGTTTTTGTGCTTTTGCTTTTTTTGTTTTTGTCGCATTTATTTAAGTAAAAAAGCTCGTCTTTTCGAATAACCTAAACAAGTAGAACCTTATTCCTCTAAGTTTTTGATACTTTTCGGGTGGAGAATGAATTTAGGGTAAATTTTATGTTACATTTTTCACTTTTCTTTTTGACTATATTAGGGCATATATATATACTAGACGATTATCCATGCATAACAACGAGATTTTATAACGACAAATAGTTTTAGTGATAAAAAGGTTTATGGGTTTTAAACGAAAAATAATAAAAGTTTGAGGATTTAAGGATTAAACATAATGTTTTGAAACCCGATTCGACCTGGGTGGTTCAACCAATTGAACCATTCCGGTCAAAAAATATATCAATTTAAACCGGGTCAAACCGACGGGTTGGGTAAAAAATGGTCAGATTAAACCAAGTCAACCCAATTTTCAATGTATATTAATAGTTTCCTTTTGAAACGTGTATTTCAATATTTCCCTTTTTAGTTTCTAATTTTTCACTTTTTGGTAATAAATAAACTAGGCCACCCTTTAAAGCCCAATGTTGTTTCTTAATTCAGTATGGGCCGGTCCAAAATTCCTTACCAATATAGGGCTTAAGAGCAAACAAACACAAGGTATATATAATACATTTACATAATGTAAAGCTAATCATAATCGATTTATCCACTAATCCTCTTGTCATGGGTCGCCGGTATTAGTACTTCTTGTCCCTATATTCGCATGTTTTAACTTTTTTTGGTTTTTTGTGTGTGAAACAAATACTAATTGGGATTGTTATTTTGGTGAAGAGTAGGCCATCCAAGGAATTTAAGTACAAGCCATCTCATGATGATGCCAATGTAAGAGAAAACAATTTGTTTATGAGGAGAAAACAATTTGTTTATGAGGTTACCTTGGTATCACCATGTACTTTGTTCACTTGTTTTAATTTTATCGATCTTTTTGATCATGTTTACTATAGCACATTCAAATGACTTGATATCACCATGTACCAGTTCACACTTTCTTTTTTTTTTTTTTTTTTTTTTTTTTTTTGACCAAGTATTTATACTAGAGTTTTATACGTTTTATCCCACGTACTCTTGGTGAAACGAATCCGAATAGGAATTTAATTGTTGTTTGTTGCTTTCAATTTTATTTTATCTATATTTCTTTAGTCTCAAGACAAGTGCACGCATTGAGAAGCGGAGGCGGAAGAAGTATCGGCGTGGAGGTTTAATTATTGGAAGAAGGTCTAATAGAGGGCCCATAAGACGTTGTAGGGAATAGTATGTTCCACGCTTTTGCTTTCATTTATGCCGTTTTAAACATACTTGATTTATCTTATGTTAGTCTAACTGAACCCATCGTGTGTATATGGTGCATAACTATTGATACACAAGGAATACTATATGACGCCTTTTTATGGGAGGTGATTTGTGCACAATTTTTAGTATTTAAATTTATACCATAAAAAGCCTCATATTGTTATCAGTATCATGTAATCTAATGTCAATAAGGGTTTTAGGTTGTTTTGTATTTGTTGTAAAGTGTTAAACAAAGTAATAAGTTGTAGTTACCCTTATTTTAGTGTATATACTTGTATCTAATACAGTCTCCTTAGTTGACAACTACGCCAAATAGTTATGTTTATATTATTTCCTATTCAAAGCAGGTTTGATCATCAAATTTTAATTTCAACCTTGCAGCAACGAAGCCATTGCCTTAGCCCTTCTTGTATCTGGGCTTACACCATCCAAGAATGGTCGCATTCGAAAGGGACTTGGTATGGATTTCCATTGTTTTGTGACTTTTTCTCTTACGGATCTTATGTGTGCTAAAAAATGACCATCTAGATAGCTCATTAACTTCTCTTTGTTATTGGTTTAATAGAGAAGTATGAAATTCCCAAGGATTTATATTATTTCATTGAGAAAGAAGTTGCTCTCAGGAAGCATATGGAGACCCACAAGAACGACAACATTTCCAATCTCAGATTGATGTCTTATGAGCGCCGTATTTGTTTTCTATCTAACAAGTACAAGAAAAAAGAATGTTTGCCACATCGCTGGAAATAGTATGTTCCACGCCTTTAAAAATTACTCGTATTTTCTTATTGTTGTCAAATTTTACCTTTTCTCTTTATCATGTTTAGTTAAAAACTTAAAATACAACAAATAGAAACTTTAGTTAACCTTAATTTATTTACTATATGCTTGTAACCCATACAGTATGTTTTAGTTAGTCGATAAGTAAGCCAACAATTAAGTAATTTGGTCTAAGCTTTCTTTCCTTTCACAGTAACGTTTATTATTCCATTGATTATCTAAAGTTTACTTTCGTACTCATATAACATTAACCTTTCCTTGCAGCGACCCGGTCACTGCCAGCACCATATTTTTTACTGAGATGCGTCGTCTTGCACAATCTAAAAGAGGTGTTACTCTTCCTAATTAAATCTCATGGGATGGGACATGGTATGCACAAGAAAGTGTTTGTGGGCTAATCCAACCCTTATAACAAACTGCACTTGTCGTGACCCATTACAAAATCCACCTTACACTTACTACTAATATTTAAATTTTTGTTTGAGCAAGATTTTAGATGTATACTACGAAGGTTTAGACTGTGCATAAGCACAGCCCTGTAATGTTTTCATAATTTCTTGAGCAGCTGATTAGAACTTTCAAACATACAACAAATAAAACAAAAATTAAGCATGATGTACTTCAGTAGTTACTTGTGGTTGGAAGCATCAATCATATTAAAGACATATATGTGAGGATATATACAGTTATCATTAATAGTAACTTAAACCAATTACAGTATCTACATACAATATTTACGTGCTACAAGGTTTCATCGCGCGATCATCCAACTGATCTCGACGTCTTGCTTTCCTTTTGGTTCAAAGCTTTTTTGACATGTTTACTGAATCATATATCATTAACCAATAAGCTTAATCAAACTTCTTTTTTTTTTTGGAATTTTGCAAAATGATAATATTAACACATGCAGATTGCACTTGAATGTTTTGATTTTAATACTCAACCAAAAACACATCCACATAAATAGATTGTTAGTTTCAATGTGTAAGGACTAAGGATATGGTGTTAGACCCACATATAACAAAATCTAAACCTTAAGATTGCACATGAAAATAATGTAACAAACATGGGTTTAACATTCAGTGTGTGAATTTTGTGAAGACATCTTACCTTAGTTTAAAAATCAACGTACAGCTTAATGAAAGAGTAGTTTACTGATTCTTTTAAGTGTTTGCTAAAAATATCATGATAGCTATTCTATGCATTAAGAGTTTTTAAAAATTTCTCGATAGACAATGTTCTTAGTTTCTTTAGAGGAGCATCATAAAATGGTGGTCTAATAAGTACTTAACATTTCCCATTGTTCTTGTACGTGAAAGGGCAACATATATTTGCCCATGAGAAAAAACTAGTTCCTTTAGTTAAACGCCAACAGAATCTAGTATTTGACCTTGAGCTTTGTTGATAGTCACTTCGAAACATAATCGAATAGGAAATTGAACCATCGTGAATGGGACTGTATATTGTTCATCACTTGGGGGATGCAAAAGATTTCTATGGGCAAAGACATTTCCTCCCGCAAAATCCCCGAAAGCAATCTCTGCATGTATAACGCATTTTTTTCATGTCTTTGCCTATCAATCTTGTCCCACTGCATAACCCTTCGGTAGGATTTATTTCTTAGCAAAATGATTGGCGAATTTTGTTTCAAAACAAGTATGTGTGGTGGCATACCATTTGGTGTAAGCGAATGTAGAAAGTCCTCGTATTTAGTCTGATCGTTTGGATCTAAAGTCTCATCAAAACTTACATACTCCATCTCCTCACCTAGAAATCTCGTTATTAAGAAATCGTTAATTTCGTCAACAAAAATGTTTTTGTGGTTTGAATGGCACGGCTGACACAACAGCAGTGGATGTTAGCGAGTGAATGTACCCGTGGTCTATATGGGCCTTTGAGGGGTCATCTTTTGGATGAGTGTGAATGAGCATTGTCGTGGAGATATCAATGAGGTTGGTTATCGTTATGCGAGGATTCTGTGCTTTACCTATTTTCAATAGGAATTCTGCAAATATGGGATCTAAAAAAGCTCACATATTTTCTTTTAAGTGTGACTTCTGAAGTAATAGCCACAACAAAGAGTTAGTTAGACATGCATCCATTGTTTCATATTTACTTCCTTTGCGCACTACTGGAAGTGTTTGTCTAAAGTCTCCACCGAGTACAGCAACCTTACCCCCAAAGAGTCACTACAACAAAATAGGTAATTTTTCACATTTATTAAGGCACGTGTTCACACTTTATAATGTGTGAAGTTGAAAAGTTAAAACTTAAAAGTGTGACCAATTGAGTGTAAGAAATAATTTCACACTTGTAAGTGTGAAGATTTATAAAAAGTTCACACTTTGCCGGTGAAGATTTAGAATAAGAGTTAATTACATAAATAGTCATCGTGTGGTTTAGTCGTTTTTCACTTTCGATCACTAAAGTTTTTTTTTGTTGGTTCGATCAATGGTTTGCATATGTTACGGTTCGATCCATATCCGAATAAAATGACGAAAATGTCCTTCTTTTTAAAAAAATTCGCAGATTAGTCCTACATGATAACGCATCGCCGTTAAAAAAAAAAAAAAAAAAAAACTTTTAAAAAAAGTTACGTTTTTAAAAATTTTCGTTTTTTTTTTTTTTTATTTTACGTTCTCTTTTTAAAAAAATTTACGTTTTCGTCCGCTTTACACGCTGTCTGTATTACATCGTTTTCATCTGCTTTTACACGCCGTCCGTTTTATCGTTGTTATACATTTTACGTTTTGTTCGTTTTACGTTTCGTCAGTTTCTGCGTTTTCATCCGTATTTACGTTTTAAATCGTATTTACGTTTTCATCTGTTTTAAACCAAACACGTAAAATTTATTTAAAAAAAAAAAAAAGGTAAAATTTTTTAAAAAAGCGTAAAACGTTTTTATTTTTTATTTTACGTTTTTTTAAAAAATTTTTACGTTTTTTTAAAATATTTTACGTTTTTTTTTTTTTTTAATTTTAAAATAAATTTACGTTTTTTAAAATGGACTGAAACGTGTAAAAACGCAGGAAAACGTAAATACGGATGAAAACGTGGTAAAATGACGGCGTGTAAAACGACGAAAACGTAAAACAGACAAAACGATAAAACGATTTAAAACGTAAAACAGATGAAAACGTAAATACAGATTTAAAACGTAAAACGGATGAAAACGTAAAATTTAAAAAAAAAAGCGTAACGTATTAAAAAAAAAAAAAAAAACGTAAAATTTTTAAAAACGAACTTTTTTTTTTTTTTTTTTTTTTAATTATCATGTAGGACTAATCTGCGAATTTTTTAAAAAGAAGGACATTTTCGTCATTTTATTCGGATATGGACTGAACCGGTAACATATGCAAACCACAGTGACTAAACCAGTCAAAAAAAAACTTTAGTGACTGAAAGTGAAAAAATGACCAAACCACAGTGACCATTTATGTAATTAACTCTAGAAATAATATGATTTTAAAACAACTTCTCACACTTTTAAGTGTGAATAATTTTTGCACACTTATAAGTGTGAATATGTTAAAACAAAAGTTCACGGTTGTTTTAAAAGTGCGAAGAAAAAAATGTGAGCAAGTGACTAATTTGTTGTAGTGAGTTCAATTGAATCCATAAGGTCTTGAAGAAGATCGTTTAAAGCCTCAATTGCATTTCTTTTCGCCATTGGTGCCTCATCCCATATAATTAACTTACAGTCTTTGATTCGGGTGGCTAAAGAACTTAATTTACTAACTCTACAAACTGATCCCGCCGCTAAGTCAAGTGGAATTTTGAATCTTGAATGAGCAGTCCTACCACCTGGGAGTATTGACGCAGCTACACCTGGCGTGGATGTAGCAAGCGCGATATGACCTTCTGATCTAAATTATGCTAATAAAGCTCGGTAAAGAAATGTTTTCGTGGTTCCTCCTGTCCCATCTACAAAAAAAGCACCACTTTTATTTCCATAAACCTTTTCAGTTATAGTTTCAAATGCTAGCATTTGTTTTTCGTTTAGGTTGGATATTCTGTTTAGATCTTCTTGAGAGACAAGGATGCTTTTATCGGCTCGTATTTCTTTAGTTTGGTCTAATAGGTCTGTGTATGAGAAATCTTGAGGCACAAGGTCATATTTGTGAATGTTTTTTTCCCATCAACTCAGAAACCCATTGATCTGTTGGAATGATTTTTTTAGCCTCTCTATGTGTCATTTGGTTCCTTATTAAAAAATCTCTAGCATATGATCATTGTAGGTTAGCCAAAGATTACGAGGGCTATTACGACATGAATAAACGTAAAGGGTAGCTAACAGCCTCCTTAATTTGACTGTGTGGCAGCTTGAATGTTAAGGACTATCTAACAAGTCAGATGAGCAAGAAAAAAGGCCAATTGGAGTTGATCATCCCTTTGTTAGTGTTATTGGTGACTTTGCTATTGCTGCTTTCATTGAGGCCTGTGAGATAGTATGGTTCCATTCTACCTGATTTTAACTTTTGAGACTCAATGATTTTATAGTTCATTGTTTTATCACATATGAACAACTTTATGTTTGTTGCATGTTAAGAAGGGAATACACAACAACCTCTATGATTTTGAATTTATGGAGTGCAATTACTTGAAAAATACCAAGGTACATTATTTCTTCTACATGACCATAGAGGTCATTGAAGATGGAAATCTCGGCATCTACGAGACTGAAGTATTATGCAATAACGAACTACCATCATCGTTGTTGCATAATACTTAGTAGTTTTGAAGTTATTTATGATTCGGTTAGTCTTTTTCCACAAAAAGTGTAGATTGGCGGGAACACTCTGATCCCGGGTGCCTTTTTGGCACCAGCCAGTGAGCACGAGTTAAGACTCGGACCCCTGAGCTCCTATTCCAGTTAGTCTTTTTCCACAAAAGGTGTAGATTGGCGGGAACACCCCGACCCCTGTCCACCCCACAAACTGGAGTGAGCACGAGCAAGACTTGGAACTCTGAGCATTGTTTTGCGGAGGTGGGTACCTATCTGAAGCATTGTTTAGTCGATTTACGAGCTACTTCTGATTTTGATTTCATGCCCGGTGATGCAGGTTTTACTGACTAGGTTTTACATTTATAGTAACTCGTCTACCTATGGCCTACCTAATGCACTAACGGGCAGTCTACCCGGTCGCATGTAGTGAGGGAATGGTAAGACCGAGGTCGTCCCAAGAACGGTTGATTCCTAACTGTCTAATTAATTAAATTAGTCAAATAAATAAGTTTTAATGAAAGGATTGATAATATTTATGTTGTCACGTGATCAATTGGGCTGGTTCTCTGGTAAACAAGCTAATGGGAAAGATAGTGATGCAATTCTTAAACCGAGTTCATCCACAAGTGGCATAAGTCTATAGACTCCTTTGGTCAATTCGCCTACCCTATGGGATCATTCGGCAATCTAATAGCAGTCATTAAGAGCTGGCGTTTACTATCGCATTACATGGGTTCTAAATGTCACTAGATTCTGTTTCGTGGGGTCAAAGTCGAGAGACAACATTTGGTCAATTCGCCTAACCTATCGGAAAGATGCCACCACCGGAGAAGTCGGTGTCCCTCATAAGTCCGGTTGTTCTGGTCCCTAAGCCGAGTCATTAAGCACGGCTACATGCTAGACTTATAATAGTGAGTGCGGGCGTTAGCAACAAACACTCACCCCTAATTCTTAAGTTCATCCAAACGGTAGGTGATCGGTTGGTCGAATCGCACAAGTAGAAAGGGTCGTCATTGGTCATATCTTACCCTTCCGTCTTAGTCTACTCACTTAGGGCCGTTGGTCATATCTCTAAGCAACTAGCCTCTACCGCCATTCAAAACTACCTAAACAAGGGTAGCTACCAATAAACTATGCATGCATACACTAGAAACAATTAATAATGCAAAAGCATTAATAATAAAAAGAATCAAAACTAGGCCAAGACCTAATTTCCACATCTCCATAATGCCCTTGAGGAATGACAAATATAATTACCATATAAAGCAATAAATAAACAAAGACATAACATCAGATAATTAATTGACTAATAATAAATTAATAATCAATTAAATAGAACACAATAAGAATTAATTCGCCAACAATTATATTAAGAATCAAGATTATTATAAACAATAATGAAACCAAAATAATATTACTCCCTCCGTCCCAAAATTATAGTCCCCTATTGACTTTTTCGGTCTTTCTTCTACAACTTTGACTTTAAATATTTTTGTTTGTGTTATATAATACTTGATGAAAAATATATGAATGGATTGTGTTTTAAATGTATTCTCATTGGTATATCTTTCATCAATTATTGTATAACACAAATAAAAATATTTAAGGTCAAAGTTGAAAAGGAAAGACCGAAAAAGTCAATAGAGGACTATAATTTTGGGACGGAGGTAGTATGAGTCAGAAAATAATTACATATCGTGCCAAGGATAAAGATATCGATATTCGTCTGCTTCTTTTTCTTTCGTACGGCACAAAACAACCAAAACCAACAATTGATGTTTGACTTCCTGTAGCAATGATCTATTTATAATGATGTAACATTAGCATAATGCCATTTTGGCCCTTGATCATTAGCCAACTTGCATCTAAGGACCTTGTCTTCATTTAATTAATATAACACATTAAAATGTGTTATAAAACTTGCATATTCAGCCCCTCTTCGAACTTCAGCATTTATTCTTTAGTTGTCAAAGTGAATAAAATAAATATAAACTTGTCGCTTTTAATCCCTGGACCTCGAAACTTTGCGCCCAAGTAATTAGTTACGGCGTAACTAATTAACCAAGTTACGTCGTAATCCTTCGTACGCTCATTATTATCCACTCCGACATTATCTCTACGGCGTAACTAATTCCATGTTGTGCCGTAACCTTCACAAAAAATAATTACGACGTAACCATAAGAAATGGTTACGCCGTATCCTTCAAAGCATCAAATTTACGCCGTAACATTATTAGCTAGTTACGGCGTAACCTTCACAAATAATTCAAAGGCCTTTGTAAATCAATCTTCAGAACATATATTTGGCCCTTTCTTACATCTTTTCCGCTCCAACACCTCATTTATCCTGAAATGCAAATATGAACGAATATGAACGAATTAAGTACCATATTAATACAAATGAGGCCATAAACACGAGAATTTGATATATAAAAGATCAGGCTAATTTGATGTTATCAAATATCCCCCACTTGAATCATGCTTGTCCACAAGTAGACCCTTTAAATAATTCTTAAAAAGATATCTCCCATGATTAATTGGAAGTTATGAGTTTAAAAATTACCTAAGCTAGAAAATTCCAAACCAAGCACCTCACGAAAAGGGAATTGAAATCACACTTTAACTCATAATTCACGTGTTTATTTTTGGGTGATCACTCAACTGCTCAGTCATGGCGAGTATTCTATCATAGGCTTGGCAAAGATACTAATCTCCACCACTAGAGTCTATAGATGCAGCGATTCTAAAAGGCTATGGATATACACAACACAAAGGCTTATGGGGTTATTTTGTCATTACTAACGAGCTACGGCGAAGGGGACAAAACCAATTATACATGACCAAATCCATGGCCAAGACACCAATGATTGCTCGCTTCCTCACCTAAACTCGATTCATGACTAAGGGTAGGATAAGACATGGGAACACATTTAATGGGTGTAAACAAAAAGACACGAAACAAATAAATTCCTAAGTCCACAGTCGCCCCACCACTAGTCGTATTCAATCCCGTAGCAAAAACCGAGGGTCAAGAGTCAAGGGGTCTTCAATACACGAGTCAATGCATATAAAATGTAGCGTAGTCCCTCATAATCTCCATAAACTAGGCAAATAAATGCATTAACTCGGCCTTCATCATTAATGAAGAAAAAAAATATGTGTTATAAAAAAAATTAAAATTTGGGTACTTTTAGCACATAATTTTACCAAAATCAACCATATTTCTATCTCCCATCCCCCCACTTGAAATATACAATGCTCCCATTGTACGAAAATGGATTAAAATTTGAAAGGCAAAATAGAAATGTTCGGGTTTCTAATTTTATCCGTAAGACAAAACGAATATGTAACAATTGCGCCTAGTTGAACAAGGCGAGAATACTAAACACAATACGACACATAAGCTGATTTATATTTCGATCAGAAATAAACAAACTAACAAACTCTTGCTTGCATTTTTTTTTTGATGCAAGACAAGGTATACATGGATAAAAACAATACGAACATATAAAGCATCCCCCCACTTGAGATCAACTATCATCTAAACCCGATTTTCTTCCAAAACCCTTTATTTAAAACCCGCGACTTTCACTAGTGGAACCAAAATTAACCAACAGCGCCCGGACCATGGACATAAGGAAACTACAGGGTAGGCTAGGCGATGGGTGTAACGAAACATATATTGGGTGAACAAAATGAAAGGAATGGCTCAGACGGGTGTACTAGGGGTATCTTGTACTAATAGTGAGTGCAACAAAAAGGGTTTAACAAGGGGATTGACTAATCGATGTGAAAAATCAATATACACAATACATATATGGGCTATTTGGGTTTAATCCTAAAATTGCCTTAAAATCCTAGCTGCACCGATCACACCAAGTTACCTCAGTGTAATGCTCATGATAATGGTCTCGAAAAGATATGCAAGGCCAAGTTCTAAAGTCTACTACAGACCACCCAAGACACTCATTTTTATGGAATTATGTATAAGGGAAAAGCGGAAGGCTTATCCTCACACAATGGAAATATATGGTAGGTGTGCTCAGTCTAGATTAATCCAGTTAAGTAATGAAAAACATGTCAAAATTTTATTAATGAAACACTTTTCATCAAAAACTAGAAAAATAAGGGCAAGTAAAATCAAGCGGGTGTTTATGTCTAATCCCTTCCCCCCACTTGGGTCATACTAAGCATATAATTGAAAAATAAGAAGGGTAAGAGATGAAATGGAAAACTCCCCTGGATTTGCTCGGTATGATTAATAATGCATGTTCAAAAACATGCTCCAATTGTGCCTCCACGAGCAACATCCAACTTTACATCAACTCTCCATGCAAACACCAAGTCACTCAACTAGGACGGATAAAAAGTGTTCTCTTGCAACCAATCATAGCTCCATAATTCATCAATCTGTATTGCTGCAAGAAAAACTAATGCCAAAAAGCATAATTCCGGATAAAAAGCAAAAATAGCACGAAATGTAAAAATAAAAACAAAATAAAACCTAACTCACTTTCGTAGGAATCACGGTTGCATTTAGCGCATGCAACAAGCCTTTTAAACCACTCGGTGTCCCGAGTGGACGAGTGAAGTCTCGTGAGGGTTTACAGGGAACACACCCACAAAGTTCATTTAATTACTAATACAAGGTTATGGAATGCTTTGAAACTATTTTTATTAAAAATTTTCATTACAGGGGATAGTTACGGCGTAACTGGATAGGCCCAGTTATGACGTAGGTGAGTTGACTTAATAAAATGTGTACGGGGAAGGGGTTACAGAATCGGATCGGCCCGATTCGGCGTAATAAGAAAGCCCGAGAAAGAATATACCGGAGCGAGGATGTTACGGCGTAACTAGATCGGTCTAGTTACGTCATAATTATAATGCATGGATGGATGGCCTTCTCGATAGCGATTCTACGTAAATGGATCGGCCCATTACGCCATAATTACTTTATGATGTTGTTTTGCCCATAGTGTCAACTTCTTCCTACGTGATCAAGAGGAGTTATTGGAACTCCTATCATTTATCATTGGTCTTTATACCTGCAAACGAGATAAACAAAACATGCCAAACCAACTACAAAACCTAAAAACCACAAAAATATCCAAAAATGTCTATGAAATAAAATCAAAAACTAAATCTAGGATAGGGAGGGGTGGTCTCCCGACGCGCACTTTTCTTTAACTCCCTTGAGTCTTTAACTTAGACTCCTGCAACAGCCATCAATCGGACGTCTCCAATAATGTCCATTGCTCACCTAATCTCGGCTTATGATTGCGTCGAGATTCCCTTCACTTGCTTTTTCCTGCTCAACCTGCACACTATCACAACCTCGTGCATTAAATGTGTAAATTAATAAACATGAGCAACAAGTGAGATATAACACATCATTTATTTTTTAAGATGTCTCAGACTTGGTTACAGCGTAAGTCCTATTAAAAAATACGCCGTAACTTCAGTCTGAAAGAAACCTGGTATATAATAAGAATAGAGTACGCCGTAACCATGGCCAAGGTTACACCGTAATCTCAAGACAGAAGACAAGATTGTAGAATAATATCAATCAAACGACCAAAAATACGAAGACCATTCCCGGGCCGCCAAAAACTTGATGCGGTTTTCTTGACGGTTTTACATTTATAGTAACTCGTCTACCTATGGCCTACCTAATGCACTAACAGGTGGTGTACTCGGTCGCATGTAGTGAGGAATGGTAAGACCGAGGTCGTCCCAAAACGGTTGATTCTTAATCGTCTAATTAATTAAATTAGTCAAATAAATAAGTTTTAATGAAAGGATTGATAATATTTAAGCTGTCACGTGATCAATTGGGCTGGTTCTCTGGTAAACAAGCTAATGGGAAAGATAGTGATGCAATTCTTAAACCGAGTTCATCCACAAGTGGCATAAGTTGATAGACTCCTTTGGTCAATTCGCCTACCCTATGGTTCTTAGAATCCTCACCAAGATGAGCAGGTCACCGGGATCATTCGGCGATCTAATAGCAGTCATTAAGAGTCGTTTACTATCGCATTACATGGGTTCTAAATGTCACTAGATTCTGTTTGGTGGGGTCAAAGTCGAGAGGACAACATTTGGTCAATTCGCCTAACCTATCGGCAAAGATGCCACCACCGGAGAAGTCGGTGTCCTCATAAGTCCAGTTGTTCATGGTCCCTAAGCCGAGTCATTAAATGCGGCTACATGCTAGACTTATAATAGTGAGTGCCGGGCGTTAGCAACAAACACTCACCCCTAATTCGTAAGTTCATCCAAACGGTAGGTGATCAGTTGGTCAAATCGCACAAGTAGAAAGGGTCGTCAGTTGGTCATATCTTACCCTTCCCGTCTCAATCTACTCACTTAGGGTCAGTTGGTCATATCTCCTAAGCAACTAGCCTCTACCGCCATTCAAAACTACCGAAACAAGGGTAGCTACCAATAAACTATGCATGCATACACTAGAAACAATTAATAACGCAAAAGCATTAATAATAAAAAGAATCAAAACTAGGCCAAGACCTAATTTCCACATCTCCATAATGCCCTAGAGGAATGACAAATATAATTACCATATAAAACAATAAATAAACAAAGACATAACATCAAATAATTAATTGAATAATAATAAATTAATAATCAATTAAATAGAACAAAATAAGAATTAATTCGCCAACAATTATATTAATAATCAAGATTATAATAAACAATAATGAAACCAAAATAATATTATGAGTCAGAAAATAATTACATATCGTGTCAAGGATAAAGCTATCGATCCCCTAGTTGAGTACAGGGGCAAACCCCGAAATCAAAACCAACAATTGATGTTTGACTTCCTGTAGCAATGATCTATTTATAATGATGTAACTTTAGCATAATGCCATTTTGGCCCTTGATCATTAGCCAACTTGCATCTAAGGACCTTGTCTTCATTTAATTAATATAACACATTAAAATGTGTTATAAAACTTGCATATTCAGCCCCTCTTCGAACTTCTTCATTTATTCTTTAGTCCTCAAAGTGAATAAAACAAATATAAACTTGTCGCTTTTAATCCCTGGACCTCGAAACTTTACGCCCAAGTAATTAGTTACGGCGTAACTAATTAACCAAGTAACGTCGTAATCCTTCGTACGCTCATTATTATCCACTCCGACATTATCTCTACGGCGTAACTAATTCCATGTTGCGCCGTAACCTTCACAAAAAATAATTACGACGTAACCATAAGAAATGGCTACGCCGTATCCTTCAAAGCATCAAATTTACGCCGTAACATTATTAGCTAGTTACGGCGTAACCTTCACAAATATTTCAAAGGCCTTTGTAAATCAATCTTCAGAACATATATTTGGCCCTTTCTCACATCTTTTCCTCTCCAACGCCTCATTTATCCTGAAATGCAAATATGAACGAATTAAGTACCATATTAATACAAATGAGGCCATAAACACGGGAATTTGATATATAAAAGATCAGGCTAATTTGATGTTATCACCCGGATTCTTTATCAAAGGTTAGTTTGTTTGGTTACGTGGTTTCTGGCATTGTTTAGTCGATTTAAATGTGGTTTTTGCTTTGATTACCTTTGTTAGTATTTAGCGTGAAACTTATGTTTGTTCATGTTACTAATTAAAAAATGGTTAATGAACCCGATAATTTTAGACTTAGCGTTCTAAATCAACACATGCAAAGCTTCAATTTTGGATAATACTATCTAGCCTTAAGCCTTCTATTGAATTCCAAGGATGCAGTTGAGTTGCTATAACTGAGCTTGGTGGTTCTTTGTGCTTTTTATATATGATAGGGTTCGGAGTGCACATGATTTGAAATCTAATAAGAGATACATAACTCTTTAATGAAGAAAAAATTGTTTTAATACGGTTAGGGAAGGTAGTGATTGAGTTACCAGTGAATTACCACAACAACTACAAACCTTGAATTTACGTTATTTAGCACGACTTTGCCTATTGACTAATCAAAATCCTTTTTTATTCACCATCAATCTTCACAAGGACTATCAATAAAGCATATGGCCAATCACTATTTTTGTTTCTGATCACTATTTCTGCATGTTCTTTTGCAATAGGGTGTCAAATAGGACGACAAATGACACCTATTCGAACAGCCTCACGAACAACATTCTACAAGAAATGTGCACGTGATCTCTAGGGAATTAGTCGCGCTGTTTGTATTATCTTGACATCCAACGTGCACAGAAGCATATTAGTTTTGATGAAAATGCGTGTGTGCTGTAAATTTCTTATTTTCTGAGATAAGTCACTTATATCAAACAAGCATAAGCAATTTGGAATAGTACACTTCTATCCACAAATTACGCAATATGACTGAGATGACCGGAAGATTATGTCCAGCTAGACCACTGTGTATTGAGCCAGTTGGTATAAAAAAAACCTCTTAGTTGACAACTTTGTCGAAAAGGTACATCATAAATTTCTATAGTTTGTTTATCAAAATCATAATATTATCTACTCCATTGTGATGTGATTCTTCTGCAGCTTAACAAATTATGAATCTCTGATGAGCTCTGTGTACAAACTCTTTAACGATGGCGGTGGTTGTCCCACGCTTAAGTGATTAGCTGTTGACAACTGTGAGGTATGTGGTTTATGCATGATGCTTTTGCTCTTTTATACGTGGAACTCTCCGTTCATTCTCATAAGATCCACACACTAAGGGTGCGCTTGGTTCAAAATGGGGAATGGAAAAGGAAAAGGCAAAGGGAATGCAAAGAGAATACAAAGGAATGAAATGGAGATAATCATTATCTTTGATAGTGCTTGGTTTAAGAAAAACACATTAACCTCCAAAGTGGTGGTGGCGGTTGGTGGTGGTGGTGGTGGTGGTGACTGGTGGTGGTGGTGGCTGCTAGTGGTGGTGGTGGTGGCTGCTAGTGGTGGTGGCTGGTGGTGGTGATGGCTACTACTGGTGGTGGTGGTGGTTGTGGGTAATCATTACCATACCTTCCAGTTTACTGGGTAATGCCTCATTACCCAATACTAAACAATGATTGCATTTCCTACTCATAAATAGGCATGTTTAATCATTACCTTTCTCATTCCCCATCTCCCATTACCCCCAACCAACCACCCCTAAATACTGAGCCTTTGTAACTTCATGACTTGCAAACGTAGTAATTGAAAATGCACAATATAAAAGACCCCCTAAGCTGTTTTAAGGAGAATCATAAGTGGCAATTGAAATTTAGTAGCGAGATGTACAATACTATTTGAATTCTAAATTTATTAATAGTTTTTGCTTTATCTATCAAAGGTGTTAATAAATATTTGGTACCTTAACAGCCTTACCTACTTCACTAGCTCAGGTAAGTGACACGTCCCACCTAATACTTCTCTCAACGATCACTATCGTCATCTATACACTATTTGGTGTGATCTCCCGTTATGATGGACACCATGACCTTGACAATTTCCATGTCAATATAGGAACATCTGTAGGTTTTGGATTTGTTAAAGGTATTTTACCAAAAATTTCTAATAAAGAGATAAATTCGCTCACCTCTACCATAATACAGAGTTGCCAAAATGGGCCGATTTTAGGTTTTGTTATATACTATTATCTCGAACGGGGTAGTCAAAGAAAAATTTAGGGCTAAACAAGGGGAATGGGTTAAAATTTGAAGTCATGTAAATTTGAAAGTCTATTGTTTATGCATATAACCTCCTATTGTCTTTATTGGAAGAATACTACAATTTTGTTGCGTGTGTCTGTGCGTATGGTCATAGAATGGTACCATTAACATATTTTTATTTGAATTTGTAATGCAGGCCCATCTACACTAAGCGAAGGACCACCAGTTATGCAGTTTATGAATCAAAGAGCCTACTCGCCTTTTTGTTTGTTGCAGTTGGTTAGAGTTTCTGCATTAAAGTTGGACTTTTGAGTCCCTTTCCTACTGAAATGCCCCTTTCAACATGTTTGATAACTATATTTTGTAAACTTAATTCTTTGTTTACTTCAATATACTTTGAATCTCTTATAGAGCTTCATATAACGTATTTGTTACTTTACATGAAATAAACTTGCAACCTTCTAACAACTAACAAAACAATTTATACTAATAATAGTGGTTAAAAAATACACACTATAATAATTCTTTACTCCACAAAACATTAACATAATTCTATTAAATATAAACATGGCCGTCCCAAGACAGCATGAGCTAATATCTTTCGTTAAGTATATAAAGGCTCATTTTGCATGAAAAATAAGCAAAGATTAAATAAAGCCCATTTAAATATGATTACAAGACTATTATCAATAACCTTTTGGCCACTTGCATAAATGAATCGACGTTTACTTGTTCACAACCACAAACATATTTCACTTTCTAGATTTCTCTCATCTCCTCATGTGTCATTCTTCAATCATAAGTTGCTTTTAAGGATGCTTTATTTTCCACCAAAGAAATTGCTAAAAATATGAATATAGAACGAAAATTTAAAAGAAAAATTAAATATCATAGAAATAAAAAATATGATGATGATGTTGACAATGAAACTAAAAAAAAACGACGAAGAGACTTATAGAACTGATTAGTTGTTATACATTGTAGATCAAGTATTTTTAGTTTACTATTTAGCATGAGAAATTTAAAGTCATTTGATGATAACAAGTTAAAAGATAGTTGTTTGAACCATGAAAATTATTTAAGCCATAACAATTGTTCGGATATTAACGACATATATTTATTTTTGGAACTAAGAGTTTTGAGATAAACTGTACATGTAAAAAATGCTATCCTGATTGATATAGTTAACTATATTAGAAATCTAAACTTTTTCCCTAATACTTATAGGACGTATATAATAATGTTGACCGTTCCAGTAATAGTTGCTTCACCAAAAATAAGTTTTTCAAAACTAAAGTTAATAAAACACTATTTAAAATAGCCACTAAAGGGTGCCCTAGTTGCAAAAAGACTTATGACTATCACTCTACAATGTGTGAGGTCTCAAGTTCAATTTCTGCTAGGTGCAAACAACCTTAAAATGGTCACGCCAACCTCCTGAAAAGGGAGGGCTTTACCTGGTTTGAGTTCGTGTGGCGGTGGGTTAAACCCCGTGGATTGATCGGCCAAAAAGTCAAAAACCATGATTACCCAAAGAAAAACACTATTTAAAATTAGAAGTGTAAAATAAATAAAATTTATTGGCACATTTATTGACCGAAAATAAAATGTTATACCATGAGTTTGAAAAACTAATCAAAGATTTCTTTTCATAAAAAGGCTAGAAAAGTAAATTTTATATAGACGATTTTTGGCAAATAATTAAAAAAAAGTTCTTATTTTAAAGTTTCGCTTTGTGCATTCATGAAGGTTGAGTCACCTCTGTTTATGCTACATTTGAAAGGAATGATGAATGCAGTCACATATATGTTTGGTTGCAACAAGAAATAACTCTAGCATGACTAATATAAATTCGCGTGTTTTTGTACAAGGCATGTCACTATATAAGTTAAGTGTTGCTAATAATAAATCTCAAGCTGGCGCCACATACCAGCCTTTGGTCAACAGAATATTGAAAGAAAAAATTGGGCCTTCAATTGAAGTGTATGTTGACGACATGAGAAAAGTCCAACTATTCAACAAAACACATCACTTTAAACCCAAACTGCATAATAATTTATAAACGTCATTAAAAATCAAGTATATGCTTAAATTCGCTTACACAAGTAATAAGAGCATACACTATGATGGTTTATGAACAAATTTGGGCGGATCTACGTGTGAGCCACCTGTGGCATGTGGCACACATGGTTTTAGCCGCCGGTGTAATATTTTTTTGATAGTTGATTCGGAGCTAGAGATGAGCAAACAAATATGAGGAAAAACCATGGTTTTTGAGTTTGAAACTTTGAATATGAAAAAAGAAAGAAGATAAATAAGAAGATAATGAATAGTGTTTTTTTGAGTTTTTTTTCTCAGGGTTTTGTCATTTTATTAATTTAGTTTTCGTTCAAACACTATAGACGGGGTGCACTAATATGTACTTATTGTCCTTTAAATAGGGCAAACACGATAGACATAGGAGTGTACCAGGATGTACTTTTTAATTTGAATTTGTTTTGTCTAAAATACATAAAAACTTATAAAAAAGATAATTGCAGACTTGCAGTAGTCTGTACTATTTATTTGTAAAAAGTAGTAGTATGTATGTAGTATAAAATAAGAGAAAATGCATAAAAGGGGACAATGTCTTTTGCGTGGTCTACAATGTAGACACGTCTAGACCTTCTTCCAGTTTTGGTTATATGCGATCGTGCGACTGTTCGACCGCGACCATTGCTTGATGCGTGCCCCTTCTTTTTATAATGATGGTACTTGGGATTTGATGTTTTGTCTTATTATTAATGTAAAAAGTAAAAAATACACTCATTTTTATATTTTATCTCTCCTTTATTTACCATACTTCTACTTTTCCACCCACCACGACCACTCATTCACAAACACTTTATCTTCTTTGGTTCTTTCTCAATACCAATTACAAACATATTTTTATGGTTTATTTCTTCTTAAAAACCCAACAAACAGAACATATCCTTGTGCCATCAAACATACAAGCCAAAAATCATATCTCTTTCTTCTCGAACATACTGTTTTATGGAAATGCTTGAAGCACCCAGAGTTTGAAACATGATATCTTTCTCGTATGTTTGCCGCTTAATCATCACTTTTATGTATTACCCGTGCACTCTATAGGCCATTAATAGATCTTTGTTATCTAAAATTGCTCCAAAACACCCTTGATCTTTTATACCAAAACTCCACTTTGGCATTGCTTTCATTTTTGTGTTCCATATAGTGTGAGGGTCATGGTGAAGTACTTATGGGAGTGAGACCCACAAGATTAAGGATACTTATATACAAGAGAGTGGAACCCAAAATATATTTCTTGAACTAATGAAAATAGTTAAACAATATAGTATAGTAAATAGCACTTTGCGGTATACCACATAATGGTTGCATGTGTTGTTTTCATACAAGTATTTGGTGGTGGTCGAGCCACAAAACTGGTGGTGGGTCGAGCAAACGGTCTGGTGGTGGTTGAGCAACGAAACTGGTGGTGGGTCGAGCATCGGATCTGGTAATGGTGTTGGAAGGATCATGTGGTGATGGTGACGAATCTCAAGGAGGTGACAAACATATATAGTGGTAGTGGCTGATGGATAAGGTGGTGGTGATGGTGAGGGTGTCTTTGAGGTGGTGGTGGTTGGCCAAAACTTTTGAGAGAGAAAGAGTGGTGGTGAAGTATGTGTAAAAGAGAGGTTGAACCTTTTACATTATTAATAATAAGATAAAATATCAAATCGTAAATTTTATTATAAAAAAAGGAACATGTGTCAAACAATGGTTGGGGTCGCGCAGTCGCACGGTCACACATGACCAAAACTGAAAGAGAGTCTTAGAGTTGTCTACATTATGGATCACACAAAATATATTTGTCCCTTTTGGGCATTTTTTTCATAAAATAATATATCTTATCTAATATCACACTATTTCTTAATGATTCAATTAAATATTATTTCTATCATCTATATGAAAATCAACTTAATCCCCAATAACCTAAATCGGAACCGCAAACAAAAAACTAGTTTTGTTGAAGTCAATGAGCATCTAATGCTAAAAATTATCCGTGAAAAATAGTATGCAAAAATTGTTCCACACACGGTTAAAAATCTTAGATCCGCCACCGTGAACATGTCCAAATTTTTAAAGATATCCATAAATAATGAACCATAGTGAGCTACCATATTTATCATAGGTGTTATGGAAAAGTCTAAGGGACCGTTTGTTTCATGGTTGTTGCAGTGTTGGAATCGAATGATTCTTTACTCATTAGTTTGGTTCATGGGATTTGGTTTTCAATGTGTCAGCCATACCTTTAGACAAGGGATTGCATGAATCCTTAGAGCATATGTAATGCTTTAAGCTACAAAAGACTTTTCATTTATTACAATCAATTTTTTAATAAATGCTATATTTCAAAAAGTTATTTTGCAAACTTTTCTTCAATGCACAAAAGTCTTTTAAAAGCTTTTCCAGTTAAGTTATATTTAAAGAAGGGTGTGAAATGAAAATTCAACAACCATCATTTAATGCAAATCACTTGTATCATTTCTATCAAACGCTTGGCAGATAGCAAATCATCTTTTTAAAAGCCTTTAGTAAACCTCTTGTCACAATGAGTCAAGTCATTTATATAGCTTATTAAAATAGTGAAAAGTCTTTGGTAAAGCTACCATTGCACTCTTAGTAGGTAGCCTTTATTTTCATTAAATGTTTGTCCTTTCTTTAATTAATTAACTCTAACTCTCAATATGCACCCCACATTCTCTTTATTTAATTTCAAAATAATATTAAACTATCATCAAATTTTATACTTCGTAATATACCTAACTCGGCCCTCTCTATTATATAATAATAGTAAATAAAAACCAATTTCTAATTACATTTCACAAAACAAACAACATTAATACTATCAATCAATTTTTATTTCTTACGATCTATACCGAATTCAAATCCTAGTCTAACCCCATGATCATACCAAATACTCCCAAAGATTTTGAAAGGTATATATATATATATATATATATATATATATATATATATATATATATATTTTGAAAATGTTGATCGTGTTTAATGACATGAAAAACTTTATAGATACATTTATCTATAGTAGAAACAAGTAATAGAAACCATGCGCGATGCGGCGGGTGTTTTCATATAGTAGAAACAAGTAATGAGAAACCGCCACGATGCGGCGGGGTGTTTTCATATAGGTCGTGAAAACACAATTAGCATTATTTTCATTCGCCATCCAATTCCCTCCTCAGCTTCTTTCAACACGGTTCGAATATCATCATTCCCTTGATCGGTTCTACCTTATGGTAAAGCTACGGGTCCTAAAAAAAAAAAAAAAAAAAAAAAAAAAAACTAATTAAAGGAAATTAAAATGCACTAACCCTTTATCGTTATTGCGGTTTGACAACAACCCTAGACACCAATTACTATGCCCACATATTTCTATAAAACATGATCTTTTGTCTAAACACGTAAGCGTGTCCCGGACATTTTTATTTTATTTATTTATATATATTTTTTGATCTCCATTGTTGGTGTTAAACTTTTGTTGTCTGGTTAAAAAAAAGGTGAATTAAAACAAATAGCTAGCTACTTTCACTTCATTTTCAATAAAGTCATCGAATCATAAAGAAGACTATTTGAGTTCCATGTTAAAAAAAATTGGGGCTGCTCGGGATTGTTTATTCCCAATTTGTTACTCAAATGTTGTTACGAAATGTTGTTACGTATTTCATTGTTTACTCAAATATCAACAAAACCTAAACGTCAACAACGACAACAGCTGAAGCATCCATAGAGTTGCAGGATAAGTCACCCATTTCAGTCTGCAACTTCAAACAAATAGTACAAATAATCAATGTACTGTAAACCTTTTCACAGTAAGTTGTTTACTTTTACGATGAATTTCAGCATGACCACTAAGTCGTAGTACAAATAAACGATATCGTAAAAGTAAGCTACAAATAATCAATTGATCTAACCACTAAGTTGTTTAGCCTACAATGGTGTTATGGTGGTATTTGCTCCCATGAATTTCAGCCTTTGATTGTCAGTTGTATCAACCTGTAACAAAAAAAAAGTCAATACTTAAAATATGAAAATTTTGAAACTAAAATTAAATACACGCCTTACCTGCCATCTAAGGGTTAAACCCTTGTCTATTGCTCTCCGGATCCTTATCGGACTAAGAAGGATCTGGAATTTGGTAAAGAAATTCGGTTTATGTTTCGAGTGTATAGGCTCAGATCTGCCATGGCTACAACCACAACTCGTGTGTGGTTACCTCACCACGATAAAATTCCAAAAAAAATTATCACCGCCTTAACAGACAAACCAACGATCAACTGCATATGTATCATTTACCAAAAAGAATCGACAAAAACATTGGATCCAAATATCTTTCCGATTCAAATCTGCTTGGATTTTCTCACCCTCGATTGGTGCAAAACCGCAAGTTTTCTCACGCAAGCTAGCCACTCATGAATGACCAAATTGTAAGGAACTTAAAACAGTTCAAACACCAAATGCAATTTAGATCGGAGAATACGGTGGATTCCCTGTCGTTAAGTCCCACGGAGGATGAATGGTGTTTAACACAATCGATGTCGAATAATCACTAAGGATAGTGATCGATAAGGGTTATGAGTTATTTATACCTAAAGAAAAGTTTTGTAAATTACAGGGGCTTAAATGCAAATTAAAGGAAATTAAAAGATAAACTATATTAAATAAACGCTATCACTAATTTTAAACTCGATGTTTTGATTTTTCTTTTATAAAACTTAAATTAAAAACTACGTGACGTCAAAACAAAATGTGAAATCGAACAATATTAATCCTAAAAATATGAAAATGATATTTTTACAATCCTAATGATAAAAGAAAATTTTAAGAAAAAGAAAATTATTTTTTTAACTATTTATCTAATTATTATTAATTAAAAACTAATTTTAACTATTTAATAATGGCTTAAAATACAAGAAAATATGAAATAAAGCTAGAAAAATAAAATTATAACTTGGAAAAATCTAAAATAACAAAAGAGAATTTTCAAAACTATTTTTATATTTTTCTGATTATTTTTCTATTTTTTATGAATTTTAAACTATTTAAAACTAATTAAATTACTAAAAATTACAAATTAAACTATGAAAAATCTGGCAAAATAATTTTTTTACTTTTTATATTTATCTTAACCTAAGAAAAATGAAAAATTATTTTTTTGAACTTTTTCTGAATTAATTGTATTAAAAGCTATTTAAAATGGCCTAAAAACTGTTTTTAATTAAGAAAAATAGCAAACTGACTAGGAAAAATATGAAAAATTCAGGAAAAGTCTAATTTAATATGATGAATTTAAGAAAAATAGAAAAACAGTGGCCTATGTGGTAGAATATGAAACTGCCATGCAAGTGCTTATGTAATAAGCACTTTGAATAAGCAAATGGGCACCAAAAGCCACCCAACTGTAACAGAAGCTATAATAAGCTAAAAGTACCAAAATGCAACAAAAAACAACAAGCCTTAACCTCTGAAATACAAAATGCTATGATTTGGTTGTTTTGAGTTAAAGCTAAAAATCAGTTTTGAGGCTACTACTTGCAGCTTAAGCACAAGCTTCTCAATAAGTCGGATGTCAAAATGTAAGTTGGAAACTATACTAGACACGGCTAGCTTCCTTCAAACCAAAAAGCAGACCTAGACAAGCTCTATTGAGCTTGGGACAAGCCCCATGAGTCATCGAGAAAACTCAAGATTGATCGAGTTTTGTGAACAGAGCACTTATACCCTTTTTGGCAAGCTTTTTTAGAGCTTATAAAAATTACTAAAAATCTACTAAAATCCTAATAAGTAACTTGACCAAATTGAAGTTTTTAAAAACAAAAGTCTCACTTGATTTGAACCAATAATGAACCCGTGAAAAATCCTACAGTTGGGTGGCCGGTATTTTCAAGTTTATTCGACTTTTGATGATTTTGAAACTTTGACTTTTATGAACTTTGGAACCAATTTAAGGACTGAGAATGGTGTAATATGATGAAATGGAACTGAATAAGGCTAAATCTATGTATTCTAAACACTGAACAAGCTTTTGATTTATGAAAACTACAACAGACATGAACTTAAAGCAGGTTAAGGTTTGATTTTGACTTTTGGTGACTGCATAGACAGTATGACTGACCAAATGACTCAAGTAACCTATATTGAGACTAAGTAGATAGATATCAAGCACAAACCATGGCTCAATCTCAACCAAGCAACTGATCCAAACACACCTTTTTATAACTGATTTGTAAATGATTTCACTTAAATGTTGAACTGACTTATGCTACTTGTTGAGACTGATTAAATATGACTTAAATGACAGTGAAATGAACATATATAAACTAAAGCTACTAATGAATCAAGATGATAAAGGTTATGCAAAATTATACTAATATTGAAACTGAGTACAACACTCACAAGTATCCAGCCTGTTAATGCAGCTTAAACAGAACCCAATAAATGCTATTCTATATCAAATCCAACCCAAACACTGCTCTGCAACAACCAATATCATCACCATGCCTGCTTGACCCAAATGTTCTGCACAGTTGACTTTCTTTGACCAAAACCAAACTTGATTGAAACTGTTTTCCCAAGCTTACAAAAGCTATATTGAGATTATATAAGCTTGTTTGAGCTTATAAATAAGTCGATTGAAACTTTAAGATCGATTTTAAAATTGAAAATTGAAACAATGGACATGAAACATGAATTGTAAACTCAAACTTGAATTGATGCTTGATAACAAATTGAAGTACAATGAAATACTTAAGTTTTATATAATTAAGCTTGAAATTACAACTTTAAAGCTACTTAAGACATTTTAAGAAAAATACGACATACTTAAAATTAAAACTAAAAGCGCCTCTTCTCTTGTTTCTCTTCCTCTTTATGCATCAAAAGCCTCCACGTCCTTCTTCGAGCAAATCCCACCTCGAACCGCCAATGGATGAGTAGAAGTGATTTTGGCCATAGGATCAAAATGGCGGAAAACAGCTTTAATCGTGTCTCGTGTTTTAGCAACTAGGGGTGGCATTTATTGTGGTGGGAAAGGTGGGTAGTGGTGATGATGAGGGAGGAAAGGTGATGGGAGAGGTCTCGTGTTGGCAGTGGTTGCAGCAACATGTGAAGGGATAAACAGTGGTGGGCGGGTTTTGCGACTTTTGACTTTGTTTGACCAGCGGTCAAAAGAAAGGGTCAGGGGTCACAATGGTATAAGTGGCGGGGGTCAAAGGTGTTTTGACAAGGCTTGGATTAATTAGATGACAAGACCAAAGCTTAACTATTCCAATCTTGAGGGACCAAATCGCCCATTTCTCAAAGTTCACACAAGGACTAAAACTCGACAAACTTTAATAGTACAAGGACCGGTTTGACATTTTCAATTTTCCAAGGACTATTTGTGACAATTTCAAAACTTGAGGGACCTTTTACGCCATTTGACAAAAGATTTATTCAAGGACCATTTTGACAACTTAGAATATTTCGTGGACCTTG
Source organism: Chrysanthemum lavandulifolium (assembly GCA_022545495.1). Lineage (NCBI taxonomy): Eukaryota > Viridiplantae > Streptophyta > Magnoliopsida > Asterales > Asteraceae > Chrysanthemum > Chrysanthemum lavandulifolium. The sequence goes on from CM040243.1 coordinate 54,107,033, forward strand.
AATAACATTTTTCTTTATTTTGTTTTACAGGGGACTGTTTTTGACAACTTTTGAAACTTTGGGGACTAAAGCGCCAATTATGCAAACTTGATACGTTTTCACCGATTTTGATATTTTGCATTTAAAACACATAAAACACTTATTTGTGATATTTTATCATTTTGATGCATTTCGAGTGTTTTCATATGTTTTGCGGTTTAATTGGTATAAAACGATGAGTATTTACACACTCATCAATCCCCACACTAAGATATTGCTAGTCCCTAGCAATGTTTTGAGAAAATTAATGGATTTCATCTCTTTACCAAAAGCCATTACTTCGGAGTAGCCAAATGTTTCATTCAAGTAAGAACTTTGGTACACCGATAACCAAATGATTTTGAGCAAATCACCGACTTCCAACGGATTTGATTTGTCTTTACCGAAGCCGTTTGCTTCGGACTAGCCAACTCTTAGACAAAATATCTTTGGTGAGTTGATTACCAATTATGGTTTTTCCATCGCCTTTACCACAAGCCATAAACTTGCGGGCTAGCCAACTCTTCACTTTTAAGGATACGCGAATGAATACCATACAATTTTGGGCAAATTGCAAGTCAACGGATTTGAGATATCTTTACCAAGAGCCGTTTGCTCTGGATTAGCCAATCCTTTTGTTTATTAGACAAGCGGATCGATAACCAAATGAGTAAGTCTGCAAACACTTACTCCAAAAAAAATTTGCCAAAATGGGGAATTGGGTGGTATAATTACATGATAAAATTCGTGAGAATTCCCCACACTAGAAATGAATATTGCCCTCAATATTCAAAGTACCGCGGTTATGCGAAACATAGAACGAAAAGGAAATACTACGCCCATTATTTAGCAAGATTTTTTTTTTTTTTTTGAAACTCTTATATATATACACAACATGTGGGCAACTCCCCACACTAGGTGGAACACACGGTGAAAACCCATGCAACATGCTATCGTTTTTGATTCCCGAGTCGCTAGCTTGACTCGATCCCGCATTCATTGGTTCATGGGGAAAGTTTGTAGATCCGGACAACCATGGGGGAATGTCCTCTCCAAAATAATGCTTCAATCGATGACCATTCACCTTAAAGTTTGGACAATCGGGTTGAGATAACTCAATGGTTCCATATGGGAATACTTTAGTGATGGTGAATGGTCCAAACCAGCGGTATTTTAGTTTTCCCGAGAAAATCTTCAATCTTGAATTGAAAAGAAGGACTCGATCACCAACGTTGAAAACGCGGTTTTTGATTTTTGAGTCATGAATCTTCTTTGTCTTTTCTTTGTAGATCAAAGAGTTCTCGTATGCTTGATCACGGAGTTCATTTAATTCATTCATTTGAACTTTCCGGTGATCACCACCGTCTGAATATCGGTTGGCATGCTTCAAGGCCCAAGATGCCTTGTGCTCAAGCTCAACCGGCAGATGACATGCCTTCCCGTATACAAGCTTGTATGGAGTACACCATGGGTGTTTTATAAGTCGCACGGAAGGCCCAGAGCGTCCATCTAGCTTATCCGACCAAGAGGCACGGTTTTCCCTCTTGTCCTCTCCGAATTCTTTAATCTCTCGGTTGGAAACTTCCACTTGCCCACTTGTTCGGGGTGGTACGCAGAGAGACGGTGAGTTACACCATACTTTTGCATGACTCTATCAAACCGGGTCATTGCAGAAATGCGCATCACGATCACCGATTATAGCTCGTGGAGTTCCAAACCTAGCAAAAGATATTTTAAGAATTTCACAACAACTCGGGCATCGTTGGTAGGCAAAGCTTCGCTTCAACCCATTTTGACAAATAGTCAACGGCCATGAGTATGTATTTGTTACCATGAGACGAAGGAAATGGCCCCATAAAGTCAATGCCCCAGATGTCAAAAATCTCACACACTGAATGGCGCTTGCGGCATTTCATTTCTTTATGAGATATTCCCGTGACGTTGACAAGCGTCGCGAGGCTTTGACAAATTCGTGGGCATCCTTATAGATAGTGGGCCAATAAAACCCGAATCAAACACCTTCTTGGCGGTGTAGTTGGGGCTATGATGTCCCCAAGAGGTCCGTAATGGCAAGCCTTGAGAATGTCATTGGCTTCGATCATACACACATCGCCGATGACTTGATCCGCAGGCAGATTTTGAATAAGTAGGGTCGCCCCGTAGTAATGTTTAACATCCTTGAAGAATTTGTTCTTCGCTGGGTCGACATCCCTTTCACTATGAAGTTACCCGCATGGTAATTTGCAAAGTCGAGAAACCATGGGGTAGAAGAGTTTCCACGAAAAGAAACGCATTGAGTGTCTCGAGGAAATGTTTCATTTATTTCCTTTTTCTCGAACACATCCCGGTGAGGGTTTTCTAGACGGAAAGATGATCGTGACAAGGTTCTCGCCTCCTTTTTATCACGTATAATGATATCAAATTCTTGGAGGAGGAGAACCCAACTGAGCAATCTCGGCTTTGCATCTTGTTTTGCAAAGAGATATTTGAGAGCCGAGTGATCCGTATACACCACGCATTTGGTCAATATAAGGTGTGGCGAAATTTCTCAAACGCATACACCATGCCTAATAATTCTTTTTCCGTAGTGGTGTAATGGGTTTGAGCTTGACCATAGTCTTACTCGCGTAGTGGATAGGCTGAAAATGCTTGGTTTTTCGTTGCCCCAAGACCGCACCGATAGCAAAATCACTTGCGTCGCACATGAGCTCAAAGGGTAAATCCCATCGGGGCAACTAGAATGGGTGCTTAGTAAGCTTTTCCTTTAGTGTCTCAAAAGCTCGATGCACTCGTGAGAAAGATAAAAGGAGCATCTTTTCAAGAAGATGGGTCATAGGCCGAGCGATTTTAGAAAATCTTGTATAAATCTCGATAGAAACCGCATGACCTAAAAACTCCTAATACCTTTGACGGTAGTAGGATGAGGTAATTTAGCAATAACATCGACTTTCGCCTATCTACCTCAATCCGTTTTTGAAATCTTATGGCCAAGGACTATGCCTTCTTTGACCATAAAGTGGCTTTTCTCCCGCTTTAGACAAAGATTGGTGTCTTCACACCTTTGAAGCATTTTTTCTAAATGGGAGAGACATGTTTGAAACGAATCCCCAATGACCGAGAAGTCATCCATAAACACCTCCATTGTTTCCCGATCATGTCGTGGAAAATGGCCATCATACATCGTTGAACGCGCCAGAGCATTACATAGGCCAAAAGGCATACGTCAGTAGGCAAAAGTTCGTATGGGCGGTGAATGAAGTTTTATCTTGATCCTTTGGATCAATGGGAATCTGAAAGTACCACGAGAAACCATCAAGGAAACAATAGTATTCATTCCCCGCTAATCTCTCAAGCATTTGGTCCATAAAGGGTAGAGGAAAATGGTCTTTTCGGTAGCGTCATTCAACTTACGATAGTCAATGCAAACACGCCATCCGTAACCAATCGAGTTGGAATTAACTCGTTATCTTCATTGTGACAACAGTTATGCCACCCTTTTAGGAACACAATGAATTGGGCTAACCCAAGGACTATCGATATTGGGTAAATCAATCTCGCATCAAGAAGTTTGATAACCTCCTGCTTGATAACATCATGGATTTTGGATTTACTCTTCTCCGATGTTGAATCGCTGGTTTGAAGTCATCCTCCATCAAGATTTTGTGAGTACAAAATTCGTGGTTGATACCTTAATGTCGGAGATTTTCCAAGCAATTGCTTGCTTGTGTGACTTCAAGACCTTTATGAGAGCGATCTTTCATCTTTACTCAAATCTCGAGCAATAATGACAGCAATTTATCATCACCTTCAAGAAATGCATACTCGAGATGAGGCGGTAAGTCCTTAAGTTCGACTTCAGAAATTCTTTAGTTTTCTCAACCGACTTGACTTCCTTGTTATGAAGCTCGACGGGAGGGAGTGGAGGAGAAGTGTCCCGATTTAACAACTTCTCAAGAATAAGAATATCTCCTCCGAATTAATCTCACGGTGATTAATCTCTTCCGAATTGCATCACTAGTGTGAGGGTTGATGAGTGATCATCTTTAAGCATTTTCTCAATGAGAAGTATGTCCCCTCGATGTCAATTGGGCGTGATCAATTTCTCATGGAATGTAATCACTAGCCAAGTATGCTTCAATCTCTTCCAAGATGAAGTCGCTTCCCTCAAATGGAGTGAGAGAAGGAGTAGAATTGGCTATGATAGGTTGAGAAGATGTGGTGGGATCCCCACTCACGTAATTATGAGAATAACCAAGAACTTCTTGAGTACTCTTGTAAGCAACATCAATGATATCTATTCGTTAACCGACTCGTAATCATAGTTTGGAGTACCTCAAGTTTGATCAAGGTTAAAGGTTACGACTTCATTACCAACACGTAATGTGATTTCTTGCTCAAATACATCAATGAGAGCACGGCCGTTCTCGTGAATCCTCTTCCAACAATGAGAGGAACCCGTGGATCAAGATCGAAATCAACAACTACAAAGTCACCGGAAAATGGAACTTTCCTACTTTCAACACGCCCCGGCAATTCCAAGAGGACGGGATATAGAACGATCTCGCAAGCTCAAGAGTTATGCATGTAGGAGTAAGGTCCCAAAGAAAGTTTCTTCCATACCGAATGAGGCATCGGTTTATGCTTGCACCAAGATCGGCTAAGGCAAAACATTCAACCATTCCCGGAAATACACAAGGTAAGAGGAACTTTCCGGATCTTCAAGCTTCTCGAAGCTTCTTCAAGATAATCGCAGAGCGCTTCTCGTTCGAGGAGTTTTAGCCATTTCAAACAAATTTTTCCTTGTTGCTTAACATGTGTTTGAGAGTTGATGCAAACTTGGGCATCAACATGATAACATCCGCGGAAGCTTATGTCAAAATGAAGTTTTTGGAAAATTTGAAAGAATTTTTCCATTTGTTGACCGCTTTCTCATGAGCTTTTGCTCATGTAAACGTGATGGGTAAGGAATAGAAGTTTTGGATTTGGTATTTTCAATGGGAGCTACAGGAGGTTCAAAACAACTCTGGATTGGATTTGGGTTTCGGATAACCCGAGGATGGACAGTCTTTGGTACTTCCGTTATTAGTAGGAAGTTCCTTGTCCTTTGTCGCCTCGGTTCACTTTCCACTACCTTCGGGAGAGAAGAAGAGGTAGTAGGAATAGCGGGTCCATCATATGAAGTACCACTTCGGTTGTGATCGCCTTTGCATCGCCTCGGATTAGCGATCGTGTTGCTAGGTAAAGTACCGAGCTCGGTCGATCATTTGAAGACTTCTTTAATTCAATATCCGACCGACCAACAACTGCTTGTCTCCTCTTGAGTCTTCATGAATTGCTTTAAAAGCTCATCGATGTTGATACGGGAGGAGGTGGAGGGATAATTTGAGGTCAGTATGTTCCGATTATAGCTTAATTCCTTGATTAGGATTCATATTTCCAAAATTGATTCCCGATTGAAAGTGTTTTGATTAAGATTTCCTTGATGTTGGAAACCTTGATTGGGTCCGGATAGAAATTACCTTGGTTTTGATAACCTTGGTTCATTCTAGGTTGGTTCTCGATTCCTGCTAGATTCGTTAAACCGGGTGGTGCACGATAAGTATTAGCTCGGTAGTTTGGTTCATTTTGAGGACGGTATTGATTACTCCTTGATTTGAAGTACCGGCTATAGCATTGGCTTCAAAAGGACTACCATCGGTGGCGATGACAGTTGTAGTATGCATGAGGACCACCACAAGTAACACAAACTTCAACTTTCTTCACTTCACCATATGATGGAGTCTCATGTGAAAGTGACTTTCTTTTGGTTAGCAAGAACCAAAGCTCGAACAATATCCGTGAGTTTGTCAATCTTAGCATCGGTGCTAGATGTACTCACGGAGATGAAGTAGAAGGTCCCGATTAGATCGAGTCCGATATGTCTTTGTGCGGAAAGGGCGGACTCGCGACTTGTTTTCTATGATTTGCAAGGCTTCTTTTGTGGTCTTGCTCAAGAAATTACCTCCGGAGGCATTTAGAGAGTCTTGGTTAGTCTGGTTTAGACCATTGTAGAAAGTATCCATTTGCATTAACTCGGTAAAACCATGATGCGACACTTACTTGAGCAATTCTTTATAACGATCCCATGCCTCCCGAATGATTCATCAAATCTTTGAGAGAATTTCATTATCTCATTCTTAAGACTTGTAGTTCGGGATGGAGGATAGAATTCGTTAACAAACTTTGTGACTAGATCTTCCCATGTCTCAATGGAACGAGGGGTTGTTTCTCGCCAATTCCGGCTTGTCCTCTGAGAAAATGGGAACGAAGAAGCTTAATTGCTTCATGTGGGACATTCTTGTATTTGATGGTAGATGCAATCTTGTTAAACCATCGAATGTGTGCATGAGGATCATCCCGCCAAAACCATAGAATTGGCTTTGGGTTACCGTTAAGTAACCCGGTTTTGAGCTCAAAAGTATCGCCCACGATGGTCGGACAACAATAGCATCTCCGTAACCCTCGATGGGTGCTTGAGAAGCTCATTCATCGGCTTGTCTTCCGCCATTACGGCAGTGGTGGTGGTGGTAGACGTTCCTCGATCACTACCAAGGAGCGAACGCCCTCACGCTCACGAGGAATATTTGCAAGCTCGTAAAGTGGACTTGTAGAACTGGAAGAACGAGTGCGCATGCACTAAGTATAAAAATCGGCCAAAACAAATGCGAGGCAAAACGACAAGTGAACTTAACCAATAATCACAAATGAAATGGCTTCTTTGAAAAAGGTACACCAAATCACAAGGACACAAAGGTAAGTTTTAAATCATTGTTCGGGAACTTATTATGGTCACACCCCAGCTAGTAGGTGTACCGCCTTGATTTGCTATGTGGTTGATTTTATGTATATATTAAGTACCACCGAAAAGACGTAGGTATAGATTTGTCGATGGTTTAAAAACTTTTGGACAATATTTTTGGTATCGTCTCGTTTAACCAAATCGTATTTCTTTAAGAATCATCTTAAAAGAAACACAAGCTAGAAAACGTTACGATTGTTTTGTTGTTTTATATTTTGTTTGATGTTTTTAACACTTTAGGAAAAGTGTTAATGAACTTTTGATTTTGTTATAACTTTACAAAAACTGCTTACAAACGATGGTATATGTGCAAGTACGGTCTCGAAAATGCTTAGGACACGCTTACATACCTCAAGCGATGCGCCTAAAATTCGATTGTTCCCAACCGTCAAGTTTTCTCACGCAAGCTAGCCACTCATGAATGACCAATGTAAGGAACTTAAAACAGTTCAAACACCAAATGCAATTTAGATCGAGAATACAATGGATTCCCTGTCGTTAAGTCCCACGGAGGATGAATGTTGTTTAACACAATCGATGTCGAATAATCACCAAGGATAGTGATCGGTAAGGGTTATGAGTTATTTATACCTAAAGAAAAGTTTTGTAAATTACAGGGCTTAAATGCAAATTAAAGGAAATAAAAGATAAACTATATTAAATAAACGCTATCACTAATTTTAAACCGATGTTTTGATTTTCTTTATAAAACTTAAATTAAAACTACGCGACGTACAAAACAAAATGTGAAATCGAACAATATTAATCCTAAAAATATGAAAATGATATTTTACAATCCTAATGATAAAATAAAATTTTAAGAAAAAGAAAATTATTTTTTAACTATTTATTTAATTATTATTAATTAAAACTAATTTTAACTATTTAATAATGGCTTAAAATACAAGAAAATATGAAATAAAGCTAGAAAAATAAAATTATAACTTGGAAAATCTAAAATAACAAAAGAGAATTTTCAAAACTATTTTTATATTTTTCCGATTATTTTTCTTTTTATGAATTTTAAACTATTTAAAACTAATTAAATTACTAAAATTACAAATTAAACTATGAAAATCTGGAAAAATAATTTTTTACTTTTTATATTTATCTTAACCTAAGAAAATGAAAATTATTTTTCGAACTTTTTCTCAATTAATTGTATTAAAAGCTATTTAAAATGGCCTAAAACTGCTTTTAATTAAGAAAATAGCAAACCGACTAGGAAAAATATGAAAATTCAGGAAAAGTCTAATTTAATATGTTGAATTTAAGAAAATAGAAAACAAAGGCCTATGTGGTAGAATATGAATTGCATATGCAAGTGCTTATGTAATAAGCACTTTGAATAAGCAAATGGGCACCAAAAGCCACCCAACTGTAACAGAAGCTATAATAAGCTAAAAGTACCAAAATGCAACAAAAAACAACAAGCCTTAACCTCTGAAATACAAAATGCTATGATTTGGTTGTTTTGAGTTAAAGCTAAAAATCAGTTTTGAGGCTACTACTTGCAGCTTAAGCACAAGCTTCTCAATAAGCTGGATGTCAAAAACAGAAGTTGGAAACTATACTAGACCTGGCTAGCTTCCTTCAAACCAAAAAGCAGACCTAGACAAGCTCTTTTGAGCTTGGGACAAGCCCTGCAAGTCACTGAGAAAACTCAGTATTGATTGAGTTTTGTGAACAGGGCACTTATACCCTTTTTGACAAGCTTTTTTAGAGCTTATAAAAATTACTAAAAATCTACTAAAATCCTAATAAGTAACTTGACCAAATTGAAGTTTTAAAAACAAAAGTCTCACTTGATTTGAACCAATAATGAACCCGTGAAAATCCTCTAGTTGGGTGAAACCGTATTTTCAAGTTTATTCGACTTTTGATGATTTTGAAACTTTGACTTTTATGAACTTTGGAACCAATTTAAGGACTGAGAATGGTGTAATATGATGAAATGGAACTGAATAAGGCTAAATCTATGTATTCTAAACACCGAACAAGCTTTTGATTTATGAAAACTACAATGTATATGAACTTAAAGGTGTTAAGGTTTGATTTTGACTTTGGTGATCGTATAGACAAGATGATCGACCAAATGACTCAAGTAACCTATATTGAGACTAAGTAGATAGATATCAAGCACAAACCATGGCTCAATCTCAACCAAGCAACCGATCCAAACACACCTTTTATAACCGATTTGTAAATGATTTCACTTAAATGTTGAACCGACTTATGCTACTTGTCGAGACCGATTAAATATGACTTAAATGACAAAGTGAAATGAACATATATAAACTAAAGCTACTAATGAATCAAGATGATAAAGGTTATGCAAAATTATACTAATATTGAAACCGAGTACAACACTCACAAGTATCCAACTGCTAATGCAATTTTAAATGAACCCAATAAATGCTATTCTATATCAAATCCAACCCAAACACTGCTCTGCAACAACCAATATCATCACCATGCCTGCTTGACCCAAATGTTCTGCACAGTTGACTTTCTTTGACCAAAACCAAACTTGATTGAAACTGTTTTCCCAAGCTTACAAAAAGCTATATTGAGATTATATAAGCTTGTTTGAGCTTATAAATAAGCTGATTGAAACTTTAAGATCGATTTAAAATTGAAAATTGAAACAAGGGACATGAAACATGAATTGTAAACTCAAACTTGAATTGATGCTTGATAACAAATAAGTACAATGAAATACTTAAGTTTTATATAATTAAGCTTGAAATTACAACTTTAAAGCTACTTAAGACATTTTAAGAAAAATACGACATACTTAAAATTAAAAACTAAAACCGCCCTTCTTCTCTTGTTTCTCTTCCTTTATGCATCAAAAGCTCCACGTGTCCTTCGAGCAAATCCCACCTCTCACCGCCAATGGACGAGTAGAAGTGATTTTGGCCATAGGATCAAAATGGCGGGAAAACAGCTTTAATCAGGTCTCCGAGTTTTAGCAACTAGGGGGTGGCATTTATTGTGGTGGAAAGGTGGGTAGTGGTGATGATGAGGGAGGAAAGGTGATGGGAGAGGGTCCATGTTGGCAAGTTGGTTGCAGCGCAACATGTGGAAGGATAAACAATGGTGGGCGGGTTTTTGCACTTTTGACTTTGTTTGACCAGCAAATCAAAAAGAAAGGGTCAAGGGTCACAATGGTATAAGTGGCAGGGGTCAAAGGTGTTTTGACAAGGCTTGGATTAATTATATGACAAAGACCAAAGTCGAACTATTCCAATCTCGAGGACCAAATCGCCCATTTCTCAAAGTTCACACAAGGACTAAAACCGACAAACTTTAATAGTACAAGGACCGCTTTGACATTTTCAATTTTCCAAGGACTATTTGTGACAATTTCAAAACTCGAGGGACCTTTTTTCTCGCCATTTGACAAAAGATTTATTCAAGGACCATTTTGACAACTTAGAATATTTCAGTGGACCTTGAATAACATTTTTCTTTATTTTGTTTTACCAGGACCTGCTTTTTGACAACTTTTGAAACTTGGGGACTAAAGCCGCCAATTATGCAAACTTGATACGCTTTTTCACCGATTTTGATATTTTTGCATTTAAAACACATAAAACACTTATTTGTGATATTTTTATCATTTTGATGCATTTCGAGTGTTTTCATATGTTTTTGCAGTTTAATTGGTACAAAAATGATGAGTATTTACACACTCATCACCCCTACTGAATGGACGCTTCCATAATTTTACTATAGCAATCAAGATGACAACACAAAAATAGAACAACAATATGTTAAAGTGTTACACCAGACACTTCTTTCATCCAGGAAAGGCTTAAGTCCCAATGTTTTGCTATACCAAAGAATAAATGGGCAGCACTATTACAGATAATTATATCGTAAGACTAAGGAAAATCGGGATAACAAACAATCGAAATTAATGTGGCACCCAGATCACTTCCTGTTCAATATCCTTATGAAAATCTAAAGTAACATAAAGGATCAAAATCACAACAAATAAGGCTCAGATCTGCTATGGCTACAACCACAGCTCGTGTGTGGTTACCTCGCCACGATATATTACATAAAACAATCATCATCGCCTTAACAAACAAACCAATGGTCATGTGCAACCCTTATTATTCAATGTGTAGTTGATTACGGTAAGCAGTGTCGTTTCACAGACTCAAATAGGGACACAATTGAAATAGAGGACATGTCCGCCATGGCTGCAAACATAATACATTGCCTCGCCAAGATGCGGACCATCTCAATTTCAGCGAACCCAATGAAACGCATCGTAGCCTCTTGTTGTAACTGGTAAGCATATGGATATACGAAAAACAAAAAAGGCTCGCGAATGCAGCAAAACGAACTAACTAATCCAGTCCAAATGCAAACGGACTGATCCAGTCATCCTGCCCCCTACACTCATTGTTGCCTGATGTACAAAGTCTCAAGTAGACAAAAAATGACAACAAAAATTTTCATAAAATTTCAGTTTGTGACATCAAGTGATATCAATGTACCTGTAACATATTGGATTTCACAAACACATCATAACATGATCAAGTGGGGCGTATAATTCAAGGTTTTAGAGAGAGAAAGAGTTAGAGGTTTGGGAACTTAGTGAGAGAAAATGAAAGTATTATTATGAGCTCCAACTATCTACCTTGGGAGGTAGAGTATTTATAGTCTTACACAAATTGCCACCCACGGGCCGTGGATCGTGCATACAGCTGGTAAAGACCCGTCCGTCCTCCGCGATGTTACTTAACTAAATACTACTTAACTTTAAATAACTACGACTACGAGCTATCTAACGATTACATATACTTGAGGTGACCGACACTTTAGTACTTGGATTTACTAAATCCTAACAATCTCCCCCTAAGGGAGGTCACCTCAAATTACATTGAATACAAACAGATATTACAATAAGATTGTTCTAGGATTCTTGTTCCTGTTCTTTGCCCAGTAGCTCGTAGTCATTGATTCTTCATTATTACATGTTTAGATAATCTAAGTGGAGGTCTTTAACTGATCCACGTGATGATGAGTTTTGAGCCAACATTGAGATCATCACCAACATAAATCTCGACTCTTCCATTGTGGTGTTGGTATTATGTGATGTTGTGACATTTGGACCGGCATGCTCACATTCGGATCATGATTTCTTCTTATCGAGTAGCGAAGCTTTAGTTGATTCATGATACTTGCAGTCAGAAAGGAAAGCATGGAGTGAAAATATCGAGTCGTTGATGCACTTATCATGATTTCTTTAGAGATGAATGTGTAGTGTGAGCATGCGGCTATGGATTGACCGCTTCATTCGATCACCGCAAACGCCAGCGTCACTCGCATACAACACTTAGCAATAAAGTGCACGAAAGTGTCTTTAATCACTTTTGTTTAATTGAGGTACACGCCACGGTTCCTCGCTGATCAAGACAAGTAATGCTCGTGATCGTAAAATTCAAAGAATTTCCTTGACAGGTTTCGCAATGCTCTAGTCGTTCTCAAACCGAACATCTCAAAGAAGACAACACGGAGTGAGTGAACCAAATAATTGAGATTCACCGATTGATGAAAATGATTTGAAAAACAATCGTATCGCTTCAATATAAATTGTTTTTGCAATACAACGAAGGTTTTAATGAAAATCAATTATCAATCATAAACACCTTTATTTTGAAATATTATACACAATCGATGTGCTAAAGAAAAGAGTTTTTAAGCACAACGACCGGTTTTTCAAAGGTATCCGCAATCCATAACTCGAACCGATTGATTCAAAAGATTAAATCGCCCATTGTTTCGCTCAATTGTCACATGGTTGATCTATTGGATAGATCTCACATGCCACCCACCGGAGCTTGTTTGATGTTGGCTCCGTAAGGCTTTCCATCTTCATTGTGAATATGTTTGCATATCACTCGGATGTTCGCAATATCACAAGGATAATGCGAGGGACTCATAAGATATAATCTCTCTTCCACATTGTGTGAAATAGAGAGTCTTCATTGTCGTGTCCTAATGAGATTTATTTGATGATCTCGTGGCTCTAGACTCAATTGTGCATATTTGGTTCCTATGCCAGAGACTAGGGAGAGAGTCTCCTTCTTCAATATCAACAAACTCTAAGAGAAAGTCGATAGAAAATGTCGGTTCCCCGTGAGAATGAAACAAGCCCTTTTAAGAGGAACTTGAGTAGCTTGGGAAGTTTAGTGTAAGATATTGGATTTCACATACACATCAAACCATAACACAAAGTAGGCGTACAAGAGGTTTTAGAGAGAGAAAGTTAGAGGTTTAGGGAACTTTAGTGAGAGAAAGAAAATCTTATTATGAGCTCCAACTCTACCTTGGAAGGTAGAGAGTATTTATAGTCTTACAATAAAACGCCACACAACGGGTCATGGATCGTGCATACAGGGGTAAAGACCCGTCCGTCCTCCACGGTGTTACTTAACTAAATACTACTTAGCTTAAAAGAACTACGACTACGAGCTTTCTAACGATTACATATACTAGAGGTGACCGACTCTTTAATACCGGATTTTCTAATTCCTAACAATCTCCCTAAGGAGGTCACCTCAAACATATACTAAAATTACATTGAATACAAACAGATATTACATTAAAATTGTTCTTGCATTCTTGATGTAGCACTTTGTTCAAGCTCGTAGTCATTGATTCTTCTCATTGCATGTTTGGTTAATCCAAGTGGAGGTCTTTTATCGATCCACGTGATAATAATTTTGAGCCGACTTTTGAGATCATCACCAACAAAATCTCGAGACATCCATTGTGGTGTTGGTATTATGTGATGTTGTGACTTTCGGACCGACATGCTCACATTCGGATCATGATATCTTCTCATCGAGTAGCGGAAGCTTTCGCTGATTCATGATATTGGCGCAGCAGAAAGCGAAGCATGGAGTGAAAATATCGAGTCATTGATGCACTTTATCATGATTTCTTGAGATGAATGTATTGTGTGAGCATGCGGCTATGGATTGACCGCTTCATTCGATCACCGCAAACGCCGGGTGTACCGCATAAAACAGCTTAGCAATAAAGCGCACAAAAGTGTCTTTGATCACTTTCGTTGAATTGAGGTACACGCCCACTTGCCTCCGCTGATCAAGACAAGTACCGCCTCGTGATCGTATAATTCAAGAATTTCCTTGACAGGTTTCGCAGTGCTCTAGTTGTTCTCAAACCGAACGTCTCAAAGAAGACAACACGGAGTGAGTGAACCAAATAATAGAGATTCACCGATTGATGAAAAGAGATTTGAAAACAATCGTATCGCACAATAGAAATTGTTTTTGCAATACAACGAAGGTTTTAATGAAAATCAATTATCAATCATAAACACCTTTTGATTTGAAATATTCAGACACGGTCGATGTGCTAAAGAAAAGAGTTTTAAGCACAATGACCGGTTTTTCAAAGGTATCCGTCAATCCATAACTCGAACCGTGATTGATTCAAAAGATTGAATCGCCCCATTGTTTCTGCTCACCGTCACATGGTTGATCTATTGAATAGATCTCACATGCCACCTACCAGAGCTTGTTTGATGTTGGCTCCGTAAGGCTTTCCATCTTCATTGTGAATATGTATGCATATCACTCGGATGTTCCGCAATACCACAAGGATAATGCGAGGACTCAAGATATAATCTCTTCCACATTGTGTGAAACAGAGAGTCTTCATTGAAAGTGTCCTAATGAGATTTATGGATGATCTCGTGGCTCTAGACTCAATTTGTGCATATTTGGATCCTCAGATCGGAGACTAGGAGAGGGTCTCCTTCTTCAATATCAACAATCTCTAAGAGAAAGTCGATAGATAATGTCGGTTCCCGTGAGAATGAAACAAGCCCTTTTAAGAGGAACTTGAGTGGTTTGGGAAGTTGAAGTGCAGCGCCACCGGGTCCATGACGCCTTGTCTTCAATACCGATGTTACCTTAGTAACCACCAAGAGTATATGAATTGAACCCGTTTCGCCCTAAGGTTGAATAAATGGAGGGCTATTTGTTTTCACCCTTTCTCATTCAATTCTTTTTCATTCTTCAACCCTTCAAGCTTACCGAGACTTCATAGCTAGAACCTTGTTGGGTTTATTCCAAGACTAGCTCGCCTCATCCGCACTCTTCCCATATCTCATTTTTCTCCTTTATCATCATACCCAAGGACTTCTACACTAACTAGTGGATTGTCCTCGGTAGATCCCTCCGGCTCAAGCGGATCATAAGAACAAATACCTAACCTTATCATCCTTATATCACCATACATAAAGTAAAGTTGGTCGGTCTATTTGGTATTGTTCATCCGCCATTGGAACCAATTGAAAACCATTTGAAAATCAATCCGTATACTTGTGATATATTATCAAAGCATTTTGTACCGAATTGTTTTTGATATTTTAGAACAAGAGCTCCCCTCAACATGTGCATCAAGTGTTTGAAATCGCTTTGCACATGGAGGCAAGAGAAAGAGTTAACTTTGAATTCCATTTTCTAAAGATATCAACATCACTTCCCTAATCAAATCAAGTAGATAAAGCATTTTGGGAAGGATGAGGTTTTCAAAAGCTTGCTCCCCTCAATATGTGCCTCGAGGTTTGAAAATGTTTTGCACATATTAGAAAAGACCCGCACATTGAGATAAGTTGATCACGCTTCAAATATTTGTGGTTTAAGATAGATGCTCCCTCAACATGTGCATGGAAAATTTGAAATCGCTTGGCACATGGGAAGGAGAGCTTGTACATCCTTATAAAACCATTTACCGAATTATCGCTTAAACCAATTTAAATCACAAATTCTCCCCGATCACAATTATCAAATCCTTTGAGATTTGTGATCTCTTGTAGATTTAAATTGATTTTGAAAGCTTTTAAGGAGAATTGTGACTTGATTATGAAAGCGTTTTAACTGATAAGAATCGGATTTTAAGACTTTAAACTCCATAGAATTAAACATGCATGAATATCTTTTGAAATCAATTGATTGACAAATAACCTTTTAATTTAATTGAAATCATTCTCCCCCTCAATCAATGACAAAGGTTGTTGATTGAGAGATAGATATTTTGACAAATAAGTCCAGATGATTATCAAAAATAGAGTACTAGTTATTTTTCAAAGCAACTAGTTTTCATAGATAAATGTTTATAGAATCGAGCATGGAATTTTGAAAACATGATAAAGTATGGCTCGTTCTTTCTTTAAAAAGCGGGTTACCGCTCGAGATGACAATAAACCATTGTTTCTCTTTCTCCCAATTTTTTTAATTCGAACAACATCTAAAGTCCCGTGTCATTCTTTGAATGACAACAACAAGACCGTAGATATTATCGAATCGAGAAAACATGACAAAAGACAATATTTTTGAAGATTTTTCAATTTTTCAAATTTTTATGGATTTTGAAAGTTTTATATTTTTCTATTTGATTTTTTTTTTTTTAAGGTTTTATAATTTTGTATTTTGTTTTTCGAATAGATATATACAAGAGATAGATGAAGGAAACCTTTACTCCTCTTCTTCCTCTTGAAGACGCTTGAGTGTTTCGGTTGAAGGCTTTTAAGGCCAAGTCGTGGAAGAATAAACTCAAAACGTTCTCTAGGAAGAGCTTTGGTGAAGATGTCTCGCTAACCGGTATTCATCCTCACAAAGTAAAGTTCCACCACACCGCTTTCCACTTGTTCCCGATGAAATGATGTCGAATGTCGATGTGCTTTGCTCTTGAGTGTTGTACGTTGTTGCATGAGAGAGCAATAGCACTTTTATTATCACAAGATGTAGGATTTTGTTAAATTCAAAGCCATAGTCGATAATCGGGATCTCATCCATAGGATTTGAGCACAACAAGATGACATGGCTATGTATTCACCTCTGTAGAGGAAATAGAAGTACTCATTTGCTTTTTGAAGACCACCACAAGCTTATCACCCAAAACCGAGCACCTCCGCACGTATTTCGACGAGTATCTTGACATCCCGCATGATCAAGATCTCGCATAGGTCGTTAGTGACATACCGTGTCCTTCGGTACCAAAGTCCCATATTGATGGTTCCTTGAGATACCGAAGACCCGCTTAACCGCTTCAAGGTGCTTTTAGTAGGCTTAGCCCGGTATCTAGCACACATGCAAACAAATGAACAAGATGTCCGGTCTACTAGTCGTGAGGTACATCGTGATCCAATCATACTACGATATTTCGCTTGGTCAACCATGATCCCCGAGTGGTCCTCATCTAGTTTAGTACGCTCAATCATGGGAGTGTCAACAGGTCACTAGAATCGAATCCAAATTTCTTTAAAATCTCATTTGCATATTTTGATTGATTTATGAAAATGCCTCCGGACTTTGTGAAATTTGTAGTCCTAAGAAAATGACATTTGTCCCATCATTGACATTTGAAATTTAGAACCCATTTCATTTGAAAACGGTCACACTCATTGGGGTCACGAGGCAAAGATGATATCATCAACATAAATTTGAACATGAATTAAATGTTTGCATGACTTCCTAGTGAACAATGTTGGATCAATCGCTCCTTTGCTAAATCCGTAGATAGAAGAAACTTTGATAGCGATCATACCATGCCCTCGAGCTTGCTTTAAACCGTAAAGAGCCTTCTTCAAACGATAAACGTGAGTAGGATGCTCTTGATTCACAAATCCTTCCGGTTGGTCGACGAGACGACTTCTTTAAGATCTCCGCTCGTAAATGCCGCCTTTACATCCATCCGATAGACTACCATGTTCTTACTAGCAAGATTAGCCAAAAGATTCTCGATTGCCTCGATTCGAGCAACCGAGCAAAAGATTCTTCAAAGTCAATACCTCCTCTTGACGGTATCCTTTAGCAACTAATCGAGCCTTGTTCTTCAACACATCACCATGCTCATCAAGTTTCACTTTGAAGATCCATTTTAGAGCAATAATCATAGCACAACTGGAGGTGTACTAACTCCCATACATCAAGTCGATCAAACTCATGAATTTCATCTTGCATGGCATTGAACCAACTATCTTCATTCATGGCGCTTTAACATCTTTGGTTCGATCTTAGAGAGTACGGAGTTGAAGAAGCACCATAAGGCATCGGTTGCAAGTTGTTTCCGTGTTGATACCGGACGAGAGGGATTTCCAATGATGTTGTCTAATGGATGATCGTGAGTCCATTTTCTAAGGTGTTCATGTGGCGCTTGTTGAGGGACCGAGGTAGCAGAGTCGATGTCTCCTCAAGAAGATGGTTCTGATGATGATTCAGAGCAAATATGTTTTCAAATGGAGCATCTTCGTGAGTAGCAAAGGGATTAACTTCATCATTGATGCCGTAAATGCCCATGATGTACATTCAAGATTGATGATTTGTTGATGAGATCGAGATCGCGAAGAGCGCTTCTTGACTTAATGATATTGAGACCAAGGATTGACTTCATTCTCGTGGATATGAGCAAAATGTTGTGGAATTGACAGCTCAATAACACTTGGCTCATAGAGTTCATCAAACATAGGATCAAACAATTTCTTTAAATCATCTTCGATGGAGGTACATATGGAGTTACTTGAGAAGAGTTTGGTACAAGGGATGAACCAATGGGACTGTTTTGAAGAGCGGGTCCCGAATCGATTGTCCAGAGCCATTTGACCGGTCACCATCAAACGTGACGTGAATTGTTTCCATGATATTTCGGTTCTCTTGTTGTAGATTCGTATCCTTTTCTCGCTTGGTGCATAACCTACAAATACTCCAATGTCTCGCTTTAGCTCTAAGTTTGCCTAAATCTTGGCCCTCATTAGTTGGATAACACAATGCACCGAACACACGAAGGAATGAAAGATTAGGTTTTCTGTTGTGGACAAGTTCATATGGAGTTTTTCCATGAGCAAGTGTGAATCAGAGATCGATTTTGGGTGTAGCATGCAAGGGCGATGGCTTCACCCCGTAGAAACATTGGAACTTTTGAGTAAATCAAGATTGTCCTTGCGGCTTCCACAAGAGTTCGATTTCGCCTTTCAACTACACCGCTCGCTGAGGAGTTCGAGGAACACTTCTTTGATGACCGATTCCAATACTTTCATAAACCTCACTAAGTTGTTTGTTAACAAACTCGGCCCATTGTCTGCTCGGATGATTCGACCGCTTTGTTAAGACGAACTCGCACTGTTTGATGAGTTTGATGATGATATCCGAGTTTCATCCTTTGTCTTTAAGAACTTTACCTGTGTGAATCTAGAGAAATCATCAACCACAACTAACACATATTTCTTCCCAAAGATATTCTGCACTCTCATGGGTCCACATAAGTCCATGTGAATTGTATGAAGAACTTCCATGACGAGTTAGTAGGTTTGGGTTTATGGGCATACTTCTTGCTTTTTCCCAATTGGCATGTCGAACAAAGATGATCCTTTTCATACTTAAGTCTAGGTAAACCTACAACTAAGTCCTTTCTCGAGAGATCATTGATGGTGCCAAGTTCAAGTGATTGAGACGACGATGCCATAACCATGACTTTGTTTTAGAAGCCTTTGACAACAAGCAAATTGAGAAGACTTCATCATATCTTCGATAGAGATGGTGTATAGATTTGAACCACGTGAACCTCTCAAAAGTTCCTTACCATCAAGTTCTCTAACGAAACAAGTATGTTTTCTCAAGGCTACTTCTAGATCGTAATCGCAGAATTGACCAACAGAGAACAAAGTTATGACCAAGACCTTCTACATAATATACTCTAGAGATAACACTTTTACCAACAACATAATCTCCATAACCCATAATTGCACCGAAATGATCATTCCCGAATCTAATCGTCTCCGATGAATTTGCTCACGGTTCATGAGCCGCGACCGTCGCCAATATATGCTTGGAACAAATGAGTCCATGTACCACGTAATCGATTTGAACGATCCGCAGCTGAACACGCACAAGAATGGATAATCGATAATTGGGATCCCCATGCAAGAATGGGTTCCATTTGGTTAGTAACAATGGTTGGAACACCCACATCGTAAATAGAAGCATTCATATCGTAAATTGAATCAATGGAGTTATTATGAATAGATGCAAGACTAGTGTCCGATTTGCCCTATTTAAAGTATGTTCACTTCTTAGGGAATAGTTCTACCAAGAGGCATCCATTTTCTAGTGGGCATTGTCTCGATTAACCTTATGGCCAATGTGTATCCATTGATAACCTATCTTACTAAATGTTCTTCCCGGGGCTTCCACTGCTTTCTAACTTTCTTTCGCCTCGCTTTTAGTTTTTTAACATGATTTTTGCATTAGCAATATTAACTAGGGTATGACAAAGATTAGACAAAACATTCACACCACATTCATGATTAGAAATGTAATTCAAGCGCACATCATTACAAGGTTTGCAAATAGTATCGAATTCAATTAATTACAAGACGCCTATGGCTAATACTAGAATCAACACGATTCGCTTTATTCGACTCAAGCTTAAAGTTCCTAGGTTGGTCTTCTACTCTCTTCCAATGCACATTCTTAGCTTGCGAGGTCCTATCATTCCTTGTATTGTCTTGAGACTTTGACCGCCGCTTTAATGTCACCGACACTCTGTAGAGGAATGGGAACATTAGTTGGTTTTGCTACTCTTTGCATCTCCTGCTTAGATGTGCCGATCCGAATTACATGCAGCACACTAAGGTTCACTTTCTTAACACTAGAAGTGCCGGAATTTGTACTTCTAGAAGGCACACTAGAGTTCGCTTTCTTAGCATTAACAGATCCGAATCAACTACTTGAAGGCACACTAAGGTTCACATTCAAAACATCGGCATCGAATGAATATCATACTTGGCACTAGGCATAGAACACGGAATCAAAGGATTAACTCTCTCACCCAAGGACTTAGGGCATATTGTGATTAAGCATTCTAGAATTTCTTGAGATCGTTTGGCATATAAGCATGCATGCCCAATTGCATTGTCAAGTGGTTTCTCTAACTTATCCTCTTCAACAATCTCACGAGACATTCTAGACAATCCTTAAGGGATGAGAAATATGTTTGAATAGCAAGTTTGTTATTCCCGAGATGAGGGGGACATATTTCACGCATAAAGCATATTTATTACAAGAGTGAACCTTTGATACACCATTCTCCCATTGGTCAATGGCATTTTCCTTTTACACCGGCTCTTCGATTCTCAATTTCCTTTGCAATGAAGCTATTTGTTCGTTGTTTTTGTTACGAGTGACCTTTATTGATTCAAATAACTCATTGAAATGACGTTAACCTTTTCATTTTCTTCTAGAAAACTTTCGCTTTCCTTTGTAATGCATTTACTAAGTTTTGAAGATGAAACGCTTGAGAATTCTAGAATCTAAAGGAGGAGGCATTTGGGAGCCCGTCACATCGTTCTTTTGACCCTTTAATTGAGAGATTTGGGCTTTCAACTTTCTCGATCGTGTTACAATGAGCTTGAATTTGTTCATCACGCTTGTTAATTTGAAAACTCGCATCAAACTCGAGCATCCGAGGATGTCTTGATATTTGAAGTTTTGACATTTTCTTTAAGATGTTGATATTTTAGTTGTAAATTAAAATGCTCAACCTCTAGTTTAGAAAAATGTTTAACCAAATTGTCGTGATCATCCAGTTCAATTTTCTCATTTAGTTTAGAATTAGTCTTTTCAAGCTCAATGACACGATCATGGGAGACTTTCAGGGCAACAGATAATTCATGAAATTGAGAAGCATTAATGGAACAATTTGTAGCAGTGAAAAACACATCTTGAGCAACACATTCAGAAATAAGAGTCTCATTCAATGTATGCAAGTTCTTCCTCTCAATCTCATTATATTTTAGTGCACACTCATAGTCACTAACCTCAACTATCATTGCATCAAATTCCTTTTCCATTTCTTTAATGTCTAAATTCATTCCCTTTTTAAGACTTTCAAAATGATCTTTTAGTTGTTTAAAGAAAGGCATGACTTCAGTTAAATAACATTCTTTTGTTTGCTCAAAACCCCTTTCCCTTCGCTATACCAGCTGGTGTGATCCTTTTCTTACAAGTTTTCTCAAAATCAACAAATAGTTGAAAAATAACATATTGACCGATTAAGGTCTTGCTTTTAGTGGCAATAGTTCTAGGAACTAGATGCATTGGTGTATTGGGAGGATACACAATGCTTAGGCATTTTCCTAAAAGGAGAGTTTGTTTCAACAATATTTTCCGCTTTTGCTTATCTAAGTCCATTTTCCGTAACACTTGTTCGGGAGTCAACAATGTTTGAGGCTTAAACATGTTCAAGGAGATCCAATTCTCCTTTTGTAGTCATGGGTGTGATAATTATTTTCTTCTCTTTACATTTAGGATCATCTAGTTTCTTGTTCATCTTCTCCTAGTGACTTCATCTCGATTTCTTATCTTCCTCCGTACACTTAACGCAACTAGGTTTTTGTCTAGGTTTAAGAATTTCATTGCCATCATAAAGAACCTTATGAGCATTTCTAGCCTTTTTAATGACCTCGGATTTGGTTCCTCAACAAGGGAATGCTATGCTTATCGCTAAGACTCTATGCTTAGTGATTATGTGGCAATCTGAATGGTATTTCCTTGTACGCATAACTTATTTTCAAGCTTGTTTTTCAAGGTTTTAGATTAGAAAATCATTCAAAAGTTTTGATTCCTTAGCATCGAATTCTTGCTTAAGCATTTTAACATTTTCTTGAAGTTCTTGTTTTTGCTTAGCCGCTTTAGAAAGCTTTTCTTGTAAGGAGTTTAACTCTTGTTTTAATACTTCTTCTAAACCTACTTTTTCTAATAGTTGTACGATTTGGTCATCCATTTCCTCGCCACGGTGGTCAACTCAAATTTTGCACGTTGTTCATAAATAGCAACACGCTCTTTATAGGCATTCGTTCGAGATGACAGAATCATCGTGGGCACATGCAAGTGAATTCATCAAAACATAATCATTATTGATCGCAGAAGATGCATCACTTGGTACAATCTCACTTTCACTTTGTTTCACATATTGATCATATGGGACAACATTGATATTACCCATATTTTCAATATCCGACTCAATAAATACAGCTTGATTGTACTTCGTTATGTATCTTTGCTCATCAACTTCATCGTATAATTTTAATACCTCGTAAATGAGTTTGTCTTTGGATGGACCAGCTTGTGGTGATGAAGAGACTTTAGAGAGACCATTGGAGAAATGCTAGCCATGAAGATGGTTTGTGCAAGAGGGTTCTTCATCAACATCGTAGTCGTATGCATCACAATCACCTACTTGAAAGGCATTCGATGATTATGGCTATCTCCGAATTGGTTGCTCATCCACATCTCGCATCATATGTCTTAGCATTTCCTCACCAAGAACAACAACTCCTCTTCATCCAAAGTCGCACCATTATCCCGAGCTTGCACAAGCAACATCTTATCCTCAAGTACTCAGATTCGAGGGCGCTTTGGCGATGTGCGCCCTTGCAATGTGTCCTCACCTCCACAATTGTAACATTTGATTGGCTTTGCTTGACCTCGATTTCCATTCCTTCCTCTATTCGATTTGGCAAAGATAACCTCTACCACTTCACCTCTTGCTTGTTCAGATCGACGATCTTGAACCGGCCGCACCATAACCTTCCCATCTCCGACAAAGGCTTGATTGTGTGGATTGGAAGCGCTCGAGATTGTTGTTGGTGTGTGAAGAGAGTTCATGTTTTGACTAATCGAAGAGCTAGTTGATTAATGAAGTTTCCACGTGTGCATCAAGATCGCCTTGTTTGAACATAGGATCGTGAATGAGTTTGTGATTACCATTACCCATGGGTATGACTTGTGAGGCTTTGGTTGTGATTCCGATGTTTGAGTAGAAGGCGCTTGAATCATTTGATGAGCTTGTCTCTCCCCGTTGGTTTTGAACCGATTAAGAATCCTTTTTCAAACATAGCATGTCTCTCATTCTCAAGGAGGAAGGCATAGAGTTGCTCATAGTTTGTATTCTTCAATCCTTTGGTTAGCTTTACAGAGGTGACAAACTTGTGCCATTCGGGATTCATGTTGTTCACAAACTTTGAGTTCAAATTGAATGTTTGGCATAGTCATTCGATGTTCCTCATATCATTAACAAGCTTGTGGAATCTCACATAGTACTCATAAACACTCTCATCCGGTTTCATCTTGAAGTGTTCAAATTCATCATAGAGTTGTGATTCTCTGCCTTCCATAGTTAATTCAAAACCCGAGAGAAGCATCTTGACATTATCCCACACCGCCTTGGCTTCGTGTTGTGATTGATCGCCTTGTAGATATCTTTTGAAGACCTTGAAGTACGATGTTAGAAGCCCCGATATCAAGATCGAATCTCTTTTTCTCCTTATCATCGAGCTCATCATATGTCTTTGGTCCGTCAATTCCATAGATCATTGTTCCATCTTCACCAGATCAATTAAGTCTCTAGTAGTCTCAACCCGATATGGTCCTTCATCAATGGATTTGAGAATGTTGACTCCATTTTCCTTTCCAAGACAAGACAACTGATTCGCTGAGCCCAAGAGTCGTAGTCGGCTCGCAAGCATGGGTGGACGAGTATCCAACCACCGCTTGAACATCCTCGCAACAAGTGGAGATGATTGTAGGAACGCTGGTAGACATGATGACAAATTAAACGGGATTTTATAACTCTATGATTAAACCGAAATAGATTCTTTCACGGATTTTACTAAATCAAGAGAAAACCGTATTAAAACAAGAAATCACCCAAGTCGCTAGGAAACCTTAAACCAAAATCGCTAAGTGCCAAGTCGCTATATAACAACTCGCTACAATCCAAGTCGCTAGCAAAATTTTGACAAAGAATTCGCTAAGCACCAAGTCGCTAATTTGTCAAGTCGCTAAATAGCAACTCGCTAGGTACCAACTCGCTAACACCAAGTCGCTAACAATATAAAGTACAAGTCGCTAACTTACACCAAGTCGCTACGTAGTGGAGAATCCACTACGTGTACTTTTGTCGGCTTGTCTCAATAGACAAGTCGCTAGGACCAAATCGCTACCAAATACCACTCCAACTCGCTAACTTTTACAAAGCAAGTCGCTATGATGAATATCACACCGAGAGCCAAGTCGCTAACTAGAAAATCACAAAACACCACCTTTCAATCCAAAACAACTCAACCACGATGATTCAAGCCTTCAAAATCAAAACCTAAACACTTGTGATGATTCTAAACACAAAAGTACTATCAAAATCCAAACTTTAACACTAGAAATCACCCAAATGATGCAAAACCACTAAACTTTTTCAAACTCAAAACCACCTAAAACCACTAGAAATCCAAAGATATGTAAGAGATGATCTAACCATGGCTCTTGATACCAATTGTAAGATATTGGATTTCACATACACATCAAACCATAACACAAAGTAGGCGACAAGAGGTTTTAGAGAGAAAGTTAGAGGTTTAGGGAACTTTAGTAAGAGAAAGAAAAATCTTATTATGAGCTCCAACTCTACCTTGGAAGAGTAGAGAGTATTTATAGTCTTACATAAATACTACTTAGCTTACCACCGATTACATATACGGAGGTGACCGGATCGTTAATACCGGAATTTCTAATTCCTAACATTTAGTGGCGTAAAGACCCTTGTCTTCAATACCAAGTGTTACCTCCACGGTGTTACTTAAACTAAATACTACTTAACTTATAAATTCTTTTTCATTCTACGACTTACGAGCTTCATAACGATTACATATACTCTTCCCATATCTCACTTTTCTCCTTTTTTCAACATTCCTAAGGACTCTACACTATCTAGTGGATTGTCCTCGAAGATCCCTCCTTTCAAACACATACCTAACCTTATCATCCTTATATCACCATACATAAAGTAAATTTGGTTGGTCTATTTGGTATTGTTCATCCGCCATTGGAACCAATTGAAAACCATTTGAAAATCAATCCGATACTTGTGATATATTATCAAAGCCTTTTGTACCGAATTGTTTTTGATATTTTTAGAAAAGAGAGCCCCTCAACATGTGCATCGTGTATTTGAAATCGCTTTGGCACACGGAGGCAAGAGGAAGAATTAACTTCTTTGATTACCATTTTCTAAAGATATCAACATCACTTCCCGATCAAATCAAGTAGATAAATCATATTGGGAAGGATGAGGTTTTCATAAGTTTGCTCCCCTCAATATGTGCCTCGAGGTTTGAAAGAGTTTTGCACATATTAGAAGGAAACCGCACTTAGAGACAAATCAATCACGCTTCAATTCTTTGTGGTTTTAAAGGATGCTCCCCTCAACATGTGCATGGAAAATTTGAAATCGTTTGGCACATGCGGGAGGAAAGCTTGCTAAATACTTGTGAAACCATTTATCGAATCATCAGTTTAAATCCAATTTAAATCACAAATTCTCCCCCGATCACAATTTTCAAATCATTTGAGATTTGTGATCTCTATAGATTTAAATTGTTTTTGAAAGCTTTTAAGGAGAGATGTGACTTGCTTATGAAGACATTTAACTGATAAGGATCAACTTTGAGACTTGAAACTCCAAAGATTAAACATGCATTAGTATCTTTTGAAAACAATTGTTTTTGACAAATAACCTTTTGATTTAATTGAAATCATTCTCCCCCTCAATCAATGACATAAGTTGTTGATTGAGAGATAGAGATTTTGACAAATGTTAAGTCCAGATGATTTTCAAAAATTGAGTCCGAGGTATTTTTCAAAGCAATTAGTTTTCATTAGATAGCAAATATTTGTTTATAGAATCGAGCATGAGATTTGAAAACAAGATAAAGCATGGCTCGTTTTTTCTTTAAAAAATGGGTTATAGACTGAAATGACTATAAACCATTGTTTCACTTTCTCCCAATTTTTTTTTAAACATTCGAACAACATCTAAAGACCCGTGTCATTCTTTGAATGACAACACAAAATCCGTAGATGATATCGAACAAGGAAAAAAGAAAAAAAAACATGACAAACTAACAATATTTTTGGGATTTTTCAAAAATTTTTAATTTTTATGGATTTTTTGAAAGTTTTATATTTTCTATTTGCTTTTTGTAGATTTTGAAATTTTGTATTTTGCTTTTTCGAATAAATATTTACAAGAGATGGATGAAGAAAGACCTTTACTCCTTGTCTTCCTCTTGAAGACGTTTGAGTGTTTCCGGTTGAAGACTCTTTAGACCAAGTCGTGGAGGATAAACTCAAAACGTTCTCTAGGAAGAGCTTTGGTGAAGATGTCTCGCTAATTGGTATTCGGCCTCACAAAATAGAGTTCCACCACACCGCTTTCTACTTGCTCCCCGATGAAATGATGTCGAATGTCGATGTGCTTTGCTCTTGAGTGTTGAACGTTGT
Source organism: Chrysanthemum lavandulifolium (assembly GCA_022545495.1). Classification (NCBI taxonomy): domain Eukaryota; kingdom Viridiplantae; phylum Streptophyta; class Magnoliopsida; order Asterales; family Asteraceae; genus Chrysanthemum; species Chrysanthemum lavandulifolium. The sequence goes on from CM040243.1 coordinate 54,134,276, forward strand.
TGCATGAGAGAGCAATAACACTTTTATTATCACAAGACAGAGGAATTTTGTTGAATTCAAAGCCATAGTCGATAATTGGGATCTCATCCATAGGATTTGAGCACAACAAGATGACATGGCTATGTATTCAACCTCTCGAGAGGAAATAGAAGTACTCATTTGTTTCTTTGAAGGCCACCACAAGCTTATCACCCAAAATCGAAAGCACCTCCGCACGATTTTCGACGTGTATCTTGACATCCTCGCATGATCAAGATCTCGTGATAGGTCGTTAGTGACATACCGGTGTCCTTCGGATACCAAAGTCCCATATTGATGGTTCCTTGAGATACCGAAGACCCGCTTAATCGCTTCAAGGTGCTTTTTAGTAGGCTTAGCTCGATATCTAGCACACATGCAAACAACGAATAAAATGTCTGGTTCATCGTTGTGAGGTACATCGTGATCCAATCATACAACGATATTTCGCTTGGTCTACCATGATCCCCGAGTGGTCCTCATCCGCTTTAGTACGCCTATCATGGGAGTGTCAATGGGTCACAAGAATCAAATCTAAATTTCTTTAAAATCTCATTTGCATATTTAGATTGATTTATAAAATGCCTCCGGACTTTGTGAAATTTGTAATCCCAAGAAAATGACATTTGTCCCATCATTGACATTTGAAATTTGGAACCCATTTCATTTGAAAACGGTCACATTCATTGAGGTCACGAGGCAAAATAATATCATCAACATATATTTGAACGTGAATTAAATGTTTGCTCGACTTTCTCGTGAACAATGTCGGATCAATTGCTCCTTTGTCAATCCAAGAGATAGAAGAAACTTTGATAGCGATCATACCATGCCCTTGAGTTTACTTTAAACCGAAAGAGCCTTCTTCAAACGATAGACGTGAGTAGGATGCTCGATTCACAAAGCCTTCAGTTGGCGACGATACGACTTCTATAAGATCTCCGCTAAGAAAAGCCGCCTTTATATCCATCCGATAGACTACCATGTTCTTACTTGCAAAGATTAGCCAAGAAGATTCGATTGCCTCGATACGAGCAACTCGAGCAAATGATTCTTCAAAGTCAATACCTCCTCTTAATCGGTATCCTTTGCAACCAATCGAGCCTTGTTCTTTAAAACATCACCATGCTCATCAAGTTTTACTTTGAAGATCCACTTTAGAGCAATGATCATTGCACAACTGGAGCAGTACTAATTCCCATACATCTAGTCGATCAAACTCATGAATTTCTTCTTGCATGGCATTGAACCAGCTGTCTTCATTCATGGCGGTTTTAACATCTTTTGGTTCGACCTTAGAGAGTACGGAATTGAAGAAGCACCATAAGGCATCGGTTGCAAGTTGTTTACGTGTGGATACTGGATGAGAAGGGTTTCCTATGATGTTGTCCAATGGATGATCATGTGTCCATTTTCTAAGGTGTTCATGTGGTTGTTGTTGAGGAACCAAGTAGCATAGTTGATATCTCCCGATGAAGATGGTTCGATGAAGATTCAGAGCAAATATGTTCTCAAAGGGGCATCTTCGGAGTAGCAAAGGGATTAACTTCATCATGGGTGCCGTAAACAATTCCATGATGTACACTCGATGATTGATGATTTGTTGATGAGACAGAGTGATCAAGCAGCAGCGCTTCTTGACTTAATGACATTGAGACCAAGGGTTAACTTCATTGACAGGATAGATGAAGCCACCGTTGATGGAATTGACATATCATTAGCACTTGGCTCATAGTGTTCATCAAACATTGGATCAAATAATTTCTTCAAATCATCTTCTCAAGGAGGTACATAAGGAGTTGCTATAAAGGATTTGAAACAAGAGTAAAACCGATAGACTACTTGATGAAGGTTGAAATGCGGTCCGTAATCGATTGTCCTCGAGCTATTTGACCGATCACCATCGAACGTAACGTGAATTGTTTCCATGATATTTCGGTTCTCTTGTTGTAGATTCGTATCCTTTTCTGCTTGGTGCATATCCTACAAATACTCCAATGTCCGCTTTAGCTTTTAGTTTACCTAAATCTTGACCGTCATTAGTTGGGTAACATAAAGCACCAAACACACGAAGGTATGATAGATCGTTTTCGATTGTGGACAAGTTCATATGGAGTTTTTTCATGAGAGGTGTGAATTAGGGATCGATTTTGAGTGTAGCATGCAAGTGGCAATAGCTTCACCCATAGAAACATTGGAACCTTTGAATAAATTAGCATTGTTCTTGCGGCTTCTACAAGAGTTCGATTGCCTTTCAACTACACCGCTCGTTGAGGAGTTCGTGGAACACTTCTTTGATGACCGATTCCAACACTTTCATAAAATTCATTAAGTCTTTATTAACAAACTCGCCCATTGTCTGCTCGAACAATTCTAACAAGATTTGTTGAGTCGAACTCGGTTGTTTGATAAGTTTGATGATGACATTTGGAGTTTCATCCTTTGTCCTCAAAAACTTTACCCAAGTAAATCGAGAGTAGTCATCAACAACTACTAGAATGTATTTCTTCCTATTTATCGTCTGCACTCTCATTGGTCCACATAAATCCATGTGAATAGTATGTAGAACTTCCATTATCGAATTTGTAGGTTTTGGTTTATGGGCATATTTCGTGCTTTTTCCCAATTGACATGCTAAACAAAGATGATCATTTTCATACTTAAGTCTAGGTATTCCTCTTACTAAGTCCTTTCTCGAAAGATTGTTTATGGTACCAAAGTTCAAGTGATTGAGACGACGGTGCCATAGCCATGACTTAGTTTTAGAAGCCTTTGACAACAAGCGATGGGTGAAGATTTCATCATGTCTTCGATAGAGATGGTGTATAGGTTTGAACCACGAGTTCCTCCGAGAAGTTCCACACCATCAAGTTCTCTAACAAAGCAAGTATGTTTTCTCAAGGCCACTTCTAAGTCGAGTCACAAAATTGTCCAACAGAAAATAGATTATGTCCAAGACCTTCAACATAATACACCCCAAAATTACACTATCTCCTACAACATAGTCTCCATAACCCATAATAGCACCAAAATGATCATTCCCGAATCTAACAGCTCCGATGAATTTACTCACAAAGTTCATGAGCCGCGACCGGTCTCCAAATATATGCTTGGAACACCGAGTCCATGTACCACGTAACGATTTGAACGATCCGCAGCTGAACATGCATAAGAATGGATAATCGATAATTGGGATCCCCATGCAAGAATGGGTTCCATTTGGTTAGTAACAATGATTGGAACACCCACATCGTAAGTAGAAACAATAGAATCATCATAAATGGATGCAATGCTAGTGTCTCGATTTAACCTATTCAAAGTATGTTCACTTTTTAAGGAATAGTTCTACCAAGAGGCATCCATTTTCTAGTGGGTATTGACTTAGCAAATTTAGGGCACAACTCATTAATCTTGACGGCCGCCAAGGGTATCCATTGATAACCTATATTACTAAATTTCCTTCCTATGGGTTTCCACTATTTTCTAACTTTCTTCCGCCATTGCTTTTTAGCCTTCTTAGTTTGTTTTTAACATTAACAATCTTAATTGGGCATTTGACATCATTAGACAAATCATTCACACCACATTCATGATTAGTAATGAAACCAAACAATCATCATTACATGATTTGCCATAGTAGCGTAATCAATTAATTACAAGACGCTTATAGCTAATACTAGAATCAACACGATTTATTTTATTCAACTCAAACTTAATATTCCTAGGGTGATCTTCACTTTCTTCCATTGCACATTCCTAGCTTGCGAGGTCCTATCTTGCTTGGTATTGCCACGAGACTTTGACCCGCTTGCTTTAATGTCATTGATTACTCATGTAGAAGGAATTATGGGAACATTAGTTGGTTGATCTACTTTTGCATTCCGTGTTAGACGTGCAGGATCCGAACTACTTGAAGGCACATTATAGTTCACTTTCTTAATATTAGGCATGGAATGGTTTATATGGCGCCTTAAAGTCACCATAGAACAAGGCATCACTATTTTACCCTTCGCACCATAGGATTTAGGACATGTTGCTATTAAACATTCTAGCAGCTCCCGAGATCGCTTGGCTTGAATGCACGCAAACCTAATTTCTCTATCAAGAGGCTTATTTATGAAATCCTCTTCCACAATATCACGGAGACATTCTAGACTATCCTTAAGGTGAGAAAATATTTATGAAACACAAGTTCATTATTCCTAAGATGAGGAGGAATGTATTTAACAATACAATATATTTGCGATCGAGGATGACCTTGATGCAACATTCTCATTAAAGACAAGTGGCGCTTCCTTTTCCTGACTCCTCGATTCTCAATTTCCTTTTGTAAAGACGTTATTTTTTCGTTGTTCTTGTCACGAGTGACTTTAATTGAATCATATAACTCTTTAAAGTGTCGTTTAACTTTTTCATTTTCTTCAAGAAAGCCCTCGTTTTCCATTTGTAGAACATTAACCAAGTTTTGAAGATGAAAAGTCTGAGAATACTGAGAATCTAAAGGATGAGGCATTTGGGATCTAGTCACATTGTTCTTTTCACCCTTTAATTATGAAATTTGGGCTCTCAATTTTCTGATCGTGTTACAATGAGATCGAATTTGTTCGTCACGTTTGTTTAACTGAAAAATTGCATCAAACTCTGGAACATCTGAGGATGTATTGATATTTGAGGTTTTGACATTTTCTTTAAGATGTTGATATTTTAGTTGCAAATCAAAATGTTCAACTTCTAGTTTAGAAAGATGTTTTACCAAATTATCGTGATCATCCCGATCAATTTTCTCATTTAGTTCTCGAGTTTTTGTTTTCAAGCTCAATGACACGATCATGGAAAACTTTCAATGCAATAGATAATTAATGAAATCGAGAAGCGAATAGAGTAATAGTATAAAACACATCTTGAGCAACACAACTCAAAATCAAATTCTCATTTAAAATATGCAAGTTCTTCCTTTCAACTTCATTATATTTGAGTTCTGCTCATAATCATTGACCTCAACTATCATTGCATCAAATTCCTTTTCCATTTCTTTAATATCCGAATTTATTCCTTTTGAAGATTCTCAAATTGACCTTTTAATTGTTTAAAGAAAGGCATGACCTCGCTTAAATAACATTCTTTAGTTTGCTCAAACCCCTTTCCCCCGCTTATCCCTCGTAGGTGTGATTCTCTTCTTACATGTCTTCTCAAAATCAATGAATAGTTGATAAACAACATACAGTGATTAAGGTTTTGCTATTAGTGGCAATCGATCTAGGAACTAGATGCATTGGTGTATTTGGAGGATACACAAGAGTCGCAGCATTTTCCTAAGGGAGTGTTTGTTTCAACAAGTACATTAACTTTAGCTTATCCATATCTTTCTTACAAAATATATGTTCGGGGTTAATTGAGTTTGAGGCTTAAACATGTTCGTGGAGATCCAATTTTCCTTAGTGTAATCGTGGGGTTTGATAGTTATGTTATTCTTTTACACGCAGGATCGTTAAGCTTTTTATCCATTTTCTCCTAGATGCATCATCTAGTTTTCTATCCTCTTCCTTGCACTCAACAAGAACTAGGTTTCCGCCTAGGCTTAAGGATTTCATTACCATCATAGATCACATTTTGAGCAATTTTTGCTATCTTACCATACTCGTGATTAGGTTTCTTTACAATGGGAATACTATGCTTATCACGAGAACTCTATGTTTAGTGATCATGTGAGCAATCTGAATGGTATTCCTTGTATGCACAATTTATTTTCAAGCTTGGTTTTCAAAGTTTTAGATTAGAAAATCATTCAAAAGTTTTGATTCCTTAGCACCGAATTCTTGTTTAAGCACTTTAACATTATCTTGTAGCTCTTGCTTTTGCTTAACAGCTTTAGAAAGCTTTTCTTGTAAGGAGTTTAACTCTTGTTTTAACACTTCTTCTAAAATTACTTTTTCTAATGATTGTACGCATTTGGTCATCCATTTCCGCTCACGGGTAGTTAACTCAAACTTAGCACGTTGTTCATAAATGGCAACTTGTTCTTTATAGGCATTCAGTTCATAGATAATGTAATCATCAAGGGCACATGCGGTGTATTTATCAAAACATAGTCATCATTGATCGCGAAGATGCATTACTTGGCACAATCTCACTTTCACTTTGCTTCACATATTGATCATATGGGACAATATTGCTATTACCTCATCATCAATATCCGATTCATAAGTTTCAAGAGATTGTACTTTATTATGCATCTTTGCTCATCAACTTCATCATATAGTTTTAATACCTCCAAATGATTGAATCTTTGGATGGACCAACTTGTTGTGGTGAGGAGACCTTTGAGGTACCATTGGAGAAATGCTAGCCATGAAAATTGTCTCGCAAGAGGTTCATCATCGACGCCGAGTCGTATGCATCACAATCGCAACTTGAAAGGCATTCGATGATTATGACCTATCTCTTGAATTGGTCGCTCATCCACATCTCGCATCATATGTCTTGGCATTGCCCTCAAGAAGAAACAACAGCTCCTCTTCATCCAACACACCCATTATCCCGAGCTTGCACAAGTAACATCTTGTATCCAAGTACTGCATTTTGTGGCGCTTGGAGATGTGCGCTTTCTAGCTATATGTCCATCACCACCATAGTTGTAGCACTTGATCGGCTTTGCTTGTCCTTGATTTCCATTCCTTCCACGATTCTCGATTTTCCATATATCCTCTACCAACTCCACCTCTTCCCTGCTCATACCGCCTTTCTTGAACTGGTTGCACCATAACCTTCCCATCTCGACAAAAGCTTGATTGTGTGGATTGATGTTCGCTCGAGGTTATTGTTGGTGTGTGGTAGAGTTCATGTTTTGACTAACCATGAGAGAGCAGCTTGATTGATGAAGTTTTCCATGAATGTGTTTGGGTCGAGGCTTATACCTCGGATCGTGGATGAACTTGTAATTACCATTACCCATGGGTATGACTTGAGAAGCTTTGGTGGTAATTCCAACATTGGTGTAAAAAGTCGTTGAGTCATTTGACGAACTAGTTTCTCCTCGCTTAGATTTGAACTGCTCAAGAATCATTCTTTCAAACATAGCATGTCTCTCATTCTCAAGAAGGAATGCATATAGTTGCTCATAGTTGGTGTTCTTTAATCCTTTGGTTAGCTTCACGATGTGACAAATTTATGCCATTCGGGATACAAACTTTGAATTTAGTTCAAATATTTGGCATGGTCATTTTGATATTCCTCATATCATTCACAAGCTTGTGGAATCTCACGTAATACTCATAGACACTTTCTTCCGGCTTCATCTTAAAGTGCTCAAATTCATCATATAGTTGAGATTCTCTTTCTTCCTTGGTTAGTTCATAACCCAAGAGTAGCATCTTGACATTGTCCCAAACCGCCTTAGCTTCAGTGTTGTGATTGATCGCTTGTAAATGTCCTTAGGTAAACCCTCAAGTATGATGTTAAAGCCCTTATATCCGCATCGAATCTCTTTTTCTCCTTATCACCGCCTCATCATACATTTTAGATCCGTCCAATCCAAATATCATGGAGCCATCTCGCAGCAGTGTCAAGTATGTCTCTTGTTTGTCTCAACCTCGATACGGTCCTTCATCAATTGACTTGAGAATGTTAACTCCATACAACCGACAACGACAATAACAAACAACAGCTTGTTGCTCGTATCGGCGATAAGAGATTTTTTTTTGCAAAATTACTAAACGGATATTAATATTTAAACCCTATATAAATAATCAAGATAAAAATTACCACAAACATAGTAGCCACACCTTCAATAAGAAAACCCTAAAAATTGGGCTTTTGAATCCAATCTTTTATAAACAACAATTGACACCATCGTCCATCAAATTCTTATCGCAGCTAACCATGTATCAAATCAAAAACCTAATTTTATAACAGATAACTTCATAATTAAGATGCAACCCGAATGAACAAACACCACCTCACAAACAAAACCTATTTAAGTGATCGGGGAGAATAACGAACGGCGGTTGTGGTGGTGGTGGTGGTTGTTACCGTTTCGCCGTCTGTTAGGGACTAGAAGCGTGGAGTGTGCGTGTGGGTAGTATTTAGTTTTCGAAATGGGCTTTTGACCTTTGGATCTACGTGACATATGGCTAACAAAAAATTTCAAAAAACAATAATATTTAAATGTGAGACAAATAAAATAACATAGTTTCTAATATCGCCTATATGATATACTATATCAATATGCTTATGATATAAAATGTTAAAACATGATGATGCATTTTAATAGTATAAATCTTTTAAAAGTTTATAATAGCTTAATGCTATCATAAAACCACTTATTAATCACTTAAATTAAAGTTAAATCACGATGGAGGCATGCTTCTACAAGATATTAAAAAATGATGCTCAAAATGGTTGATTAGATTTACTTGATGGATTTAAAGACTTCAATCTAAGTTTTCAGATTATCGAGTAAATAACTTTGTGTCTCGGCAGTAAAATTGGCTCAAATATTATTTCTTATTTTTGTTATCATTAGAAGTCGAAAGTAATAAAAACTAATCTCTCATTTAGTCATATGTTATTTAAACATGCAACCAGGTTTACATGAATACGGTAAACATATAAGGTTTTATTTGTTCACATTACCCAGAGTATTGAATTTTGACTAAGATGTATGCAATTTAACCAAACTATATCCTGATGATTTTCGATTATTCTCCGACAAACTTTCAATGTGTAACACTAATGAAATTTGAACCTTTCACGATGTCTTGTGAGAAATGGTCAGATAAAAATAGGCAAGTGTTTTAAAATATTATCGTATTTGACATCATTTGTTTTTCTAGGTAGTGAACACAATTTTTAGCTTAGACGAGTATATTTTTATAAATTCGATCTTTTTAAGTATTTTGCAAAATTTATATGACAATTTTGCCTCTCATAGCTAATAGATTTTTTTTTCCGAAAGATAAAAATGTCACAAAATACTTTAAAATAACAAATTTTTTTAAAAAAGTACTCCTATAAACCAAAAGTTTTGTTCGCTGCTATAAATAGTGTCTAAGGTGGTGTTTGTTTTTTAAGAGGCTCTGAACCTGAATCTGAATCTGAGGCATAAATGTCTGAATCTGACCGCATCTGAACGGAAAAAAAAAAACTCATGTTTGAACCGTACATTTGCTTAGGGCGTGTTTGTTTCATTAAGATGTTTTAGGTCTGAATCTGACTACCACATCTTACTGGTAAGAGGTGGCTAGAAAGTCTAAATCTGAACAAAATAATGTTGTTTGTTTTTGTATAATTTTCGAATGATTTTAAATGCTCGTTTCTACAATTTATTTATTAAATTAACGCAATGTGATAATTAGTAACTTATGTAAATATGAAACAAGACTTTTATCATAAATATAAATTAACACAAGTCTTCAATCTTTATAGAGTAAGAGGCAAGAAGACAAGTCTCCCACCTTCATCGAGTAAGATGTTATATGTCTAACCGGTCGACTCAAAAGAAAAACAAACAAGCGAGGGCTAGTAAGGCGCTTTTAAAAAACAAACACACCCTTACTCGTACTATTTTTTTTTGATTTTTTTTTGTAGGCAACAAGTGGCATTCAGAGATCCCTCTCAAGTCTACACCATTAAGATCTTACTGCCTCTGAACGCGTCTGAACGGAAACAAATGGTCTGAACGACCAAAATGTCTGACCGCGTCTGAACGGTTCAGATTAAAAGGCTGTTAACAACCTCTTTATGAAAAACAAACACCACCCTAAGGGTACTGGCAATGCACGCGACATGGTCTTCGGTTTGATGAATGCCGATCGGCATGAGTGGTGCCTCGCAATCGGCATGAGGCGGCATGAGAAGAGAGACATCACAATCGACAAAGTATGCCGATTCTACATGGGAAAAAAAGAGCCGTTAAGGTGCATTGAAAGTCAAAAAGAGCCGTTTAGGTGCATTAAAAAAATTCCCTTTTTTTTCTCCCTATTTAAACACAATAACATCTCTATTTTTTTCTCAAACAATATCATTTCCATTTCACAAACAAAATGTATTCATCTTCTTCATCCGAGGACGAGTTAGATTTTTTATCCGACTCTTCCGAGGACATATTTTCCACCGGTTCTACCATAGAAACCTATTTAGCCGCATGCGATAGCATTGAAGACACGACTAGCTCCACCAAGACATGTTACCCGTTATCGTGAAAAAGCGCTAAAACTCTAATGAATGACTATTTCGTAGAAGAAAACCCCAAGTTTCCTCCGATGTTTTTCGTGAAAGATTTCGTATGGATAAAAGCTTGTTTCTAAAAATTGTAGGTGATATTGAGCGAATTTCGAATGGTTTCAAGAGGCGAGACGCTAGGGAAAAAGTTTCACTGCGTGCAAAATGTACATCGCTATGTCCGTCGAAAAGATTCAAAAATCGCTCATACGTGTGTTATATTACACAATATGATTTTAAAAGACGACGTGCAAGAATATCACCGGCTCATATAATGGATCCCCTACACGCAGCTTTATGACCCGAATGTACTACCGAGAGTACAAGATGAAAATATCCATCACCGCCTCCATGATCTTACGGAGATGCGACGCCACACTTACCATACCTCGATGATTATTGTTTTTAATAAGTATTACGTAATTTTCTTTTAAGTATTATGTAATTTTCTTTTAAGTATTAATTAAATATTATGTTTTATTAAATTGTTTAATATAATTATAAAAAAGAAAAAAGAAAAAAGATGAGGTGATGAGTTAGGCGTGATCACACTAAAAATCTATCATTAGGTATGAGATTGGTATGAGATGAGATGGAAAGATATAATCATGGGTGACAATAGTCGGGAAAATGTTTTGGCGTGGTTGCCACCAAGATAATATTTTTTAGAATATTTTGCCCATAAAATATGTAAATAATCATCGCTCATCATTCTAGTTTGGGATGACTTGTACTTTCACAGTTTCACTCATCTCATAAATAACCGTCACATTCTCACCAAACAACGACCTCCAAATTTACAAAACCAACCCTCTCATAACTTAAAAATCACACATCATTTTCAAAATCTCAGATCCAAACACACTCATCATCATCCCCCCAATGCTACCTGATCATCATCATCACTACACAAAACCCTAACATTTCAATCACTATAATTATATATAACGATTAGTAATTGAAGATGTATATGGCGTACGGATGGCCGCAAGTGATTCCGCTGGAATCAGGACTGTGTCCTACTTCTTCGCAGCAGATTGTTTGTTTAAAAGTTGTTGATCGGTTGTTGTTAGTTGTCTGTCCTTCACATTTTGAGCTCTGGAGTTCATCTCAGGTATGAATTTAGTTACTTATAGTGATGCATTATTATCTGTATTCATTGAACTGTTATGAGTATATGTTGCTGTTTATAATCTGTTGATGTTAGTTTGTTAGGTTATCAGGTTAGCTGTTTAAGCTCTATTTCTATATGTGATCTTTTGATGTTAGGTCATTAGGTTTATTAAAATAGAGTGTTAGGTTATGAAATTAGTTGATTTTAGAGCTTTAGGTTATGAAATTAGTTGATATTCGAGCATTAGGGTATGAAATTAGTTGATATTAGATTGTTAAGCTATGAAAATAGTTTGATTTAGATCACTAGGTTATGATATTAGTTTGAATTAGAGCGTTAGTTATTATGAAAATAGTTTGAATTAGATGACTAAGTTATGAAATTAGTTTGAATTAGATCGTTAGATTGTGAAATTAGTTGAAATTAGATTGTTAGGTTTTAGTAATTTTAGTGATGTATTATAGCCTTACAGGCTAGATTGATGATTTGTGAGTGATTGAGCATGGATGTTGTTGTCGTTTAGTGTGAATTAGATCGAACTGTAGTTGAGTTTACGTTAGATGCATTAGGATTTTAGTGCTACGAGAAATGAAATGAAGCGATACGTTGGTGTGACGTGAAGTTTAGTTATTTTATTTTGGTATTGCTAAAAGCGGTGATGTATTTTAGGAGAGGTTCATGACTATGACTTTATGAGTATAGAGTTTATAGACTATTCTGTGTGGAACTGTATTTGAGTTTCTGTCAGAAGCATTAGGAATGAAGCACTGGTACAAACAACGATCAAACCTATTTTTCGATTCGATAGAAGCCCAATGAGGTGAATAGGGTCCCAAATAACGAGAGATATATAAAAGGAGGTAGGATTACGCCTTAAATGGAATGATGCATATATCCTTAGATTGTTTTACAATTGGTGTTTTAGGCAGAAATGTTGCATTTCATTCACTCATTCGATGCTTATCATATATTTTGTTGGTAGATGTATGTGGAACTGTACTTGAGTTTTATGTTGGATTCGTTAGAGTGCTGGTCGATTCCGAAAGCTCAAGCACTGTTGAAGATATTAAACTAAATATAGTATATTAGAAAGTTTAAGGATGCTTATGTAATAAACTAAAGCCGAAGGGCTAAACATGTGTATTAGTTAGTTAATAACCGAATGGCGGTTACAGGAAGTTAAAGTCGGTTATGGTTGAACCATTGTGATGGTTCATGTATCGACATAGTACCCTTTCATGTAGTATAAGTAGGACATATACAGGAAACAGAAAGTTGTGTTCATATTAGCAATTTCATAATAAAGTTTATAGTTTATACATTATAAAGAGTGTGTTATTGTTCGTGAATTACCAACAAGCACTAGGGTGGAAGTGGCGGAATTGAGAATGCTAAGGTGGACTTGTGGTAAAACCATGTTAGAAATGATTTTAAATGAAGTTTTAAGAGTGTAACTTGAAGTTGCAACTATCATCAACAAGACGAGTGAATGGCGGCTGACATGGTTTGGACATCGCCACTTAGGAGAGTGGAAGCTTTGGTAATGGTATGAGGAGAAGGGGTAGATCAATACTTAGGTGGGCGGGTAGAAGGAGCTTCTCTTCTCTGAAAACATGACCTCTAATACGAATGTGTGGAGAGCTAGAATTAGAATAGACGGTTAGAGGGTCTAGGTGGTTTCGTGTTACAAGGAAGTTTTTCGCTTAGGCTGTCTAGGTGATTTTAGTAGCCTTGGTACATATGTGCCCGCTTTAGCGTTCTAGAAGATTTTAGTAGTCTCACTTGACATATTTACCCGCATTTTAGGGATAGAGATTCATAGCCCGCATTTTAGGGATAGAGATTCGTAGCTAGTTTTCCGCATTTTAGAGATTTTTTTCCGCATTTTAGGGATAGAGATTCATAGCTAGTTTTCCGCATTTTAGGTAGATTTTAGTAACCTCATGATTTTTAGGTGATATAACCTTTATATTTGCCTTTGCTTTGGTGTAGAGCCCCATAGCTATATTCATGTACAAACTTCGTCGCATCCTTAGGACATAGAATTATATCTACCCATAGGTCCATTTTCACTAGCTTTTATGCGCTTTATATATTATATGCTTTTATATGTTTGTATGCTTATATGTTTATTATTCTATGCTTTTATGATAGTATCTCTCTCTATCCATAATCCATGTATGTTGATGAGTCTCTACCCTTGTAACTTCACACTGACACACAGTCTCCCTACTTTCGGGTATCCCCTTGGGTAGGGCCGTAGGGGTATGATTTGTCTACATTCTACCTCCCCCATACCCCGCTACGACGGGGTTGGGTATTGTTGTTGTTATTGTTGAACAATGAAACAAAGGAATACGTAGTTAGGTTTTGAAGCTTAGTATTGCAAATGACAGAGGTAGACGATTATGAGTGTAAAGGTTGTTGACTGTTGTGCGTGGAACTGTTGTTGATTTTGTATTAGATGCATTAGGAATGATGCACTACTTGAAATAATGAAATGATGCCACATGTCTTAGATTGGTTATTAATTTGTCTTGCTAAAAGCAGTGATGTGTTATAGGAGGAAATGGTGCATTTGATTTTCGTTGATGATCATGGGCTTATGGAATAAGTTATGATGCACTACTTGAAATAATGAAATGATGCCACATGTCTTTAGATTGGTTATTAATTTGTCTTGCTAAAAGCAGTGATGTGTTATAGGAGGAAATGGTGCATTTGATTTTCGTTTGATGATCATGGGCTTATGTAATAAGTTATGCCGGTAGTTGTGTGTGGAACCGTAGCTGAGTTTCTATACGACGCATTACTAATGAAGTACTATATTGAACAAATTGTTGCTTATTTGAGTAAAATTTAGAAACTTACTTTTGGTAGATTGTTTTGGACTTTTGGGGGAAAAGCACAGTCCGTCTGAGGTGGATGCGTCTGAGGTGGAGGCGGTATATTGTTGAAGGCAAAACTCTTTTACTTTGATGTGAAGTGGGTGTAGGATTTTTGTATGTATGATTATGAGTGCAATGAACTTAAAGTTTACATTGTTTGATTGAACTTGTTAATGAGTGATATTGAATGAACAATTTACTTTGTATGTGTGTTTAAGCTGGTTCAAGATCAGTACTGTTTGTTAAGGCTGGTCATAATCTCATATGCATTATATGTGTGTGTGGGGTTTAAGGTAATATTTCGATCTTCAAGATGAAATTTTTTGCTTTGATCTAAATTTGGTGCAGCATAGGGTGAGATTAGGGAAGTACAAGCGAGGTCCAGATTCAATAGCAAAGGAGGGGGAGAATATGCAGGCTATCTGGAGCCCTGATACTAAATTGATTGCTATTCTTGTAAGTATGGGATATCTGACCAGCAATGGTTGTCCTTTGTTCTGTAACTTTTGTAAACATCTTATATGGAATTTTTAAAGCACATTGAGTGTAGAGTGATGTAACTTTTTTACCGTTTCCTTTGCTTGCAGACATCTTCTTTTCATCTTCACATTTTTAAAGTTCAATTTTCCGAGAAAAAAATAAACATAGGAGGAAAGCAACCATCCAATCTGTCTCTTGCCACTATTTCTTTGCTCATGAGCGAGGAGGTCCCCTTTTCAGGCAAGGACCTGGCAGTGTAAGGACCACCTCTAACTTCTTAAAGATGAATTATTCTTTTTTTACTTAACTGTTAGGGTGATAAAAAGTTATAATCTTAACTTTGAATTTCACCTTAGCTTTATTGTCAACTCTGTTTTTAAGTCTAAAGTGGTCGCAAGTGTTTGTTTTTCTCAAAATGAGAGAAAAGGAGAGACTGAAAGCGAAGTAGAGAAAATTCTGAAATTTGTGGGTTTGATTCCTTGTGACAGCATATTATTCCTTGTAAACATCTAATTCTTTTTCTGCCTTCGTGACAGGAGCAATATCATTTGTGACAACAAAAACTTGCTGGTTGGACTTTCTAATGGAACTTTGTATAACATGTCTTGGAAGGGTGAGGTAATGCAAGCCTAGTAGTGGTAAACTCATGAATATATTGTTTTATTCGTGCATTTTCTGCAGTAATTAGTAAAAAAGATTAAAATGTTTGTTGGTTATATCTTTCCTTTTTGATATTATGTTTCACAGTTTTATGGAGCCTTAGACCTGGACATCCATTTGCATAATGAAAATGGCCATACGAAATTGTCCAATGGTATTACTTCGGGAGGGACACAAGGTGTTAAATCATCCACACATTCTTTGCCTAGAAAGTCGGCCATCACTTATTTGGAGTTTTCTTTGCCACTGAGGCTTTTATTTGTTCTATTCTCCAATGGACAATTGGTTGTATGTTCAGTAAGTAAAGAGGTCTAAAGCAAGCCGACTCTATAAAACCTGAATATTGGTTGGGCTCCGATGATGCGGTCTGCGTTTCAGTTTCGCCAGACCAACAAATACTTGCTGTTGGCACTAGAAAAGGTGTCATAGAGTTGTATGAAATTAGTGAACCCGCATCACTTATTCGCTCTGTATCTTTACATGACTGGGGGTAAGTTATTCCTTTTATGACATTTAAGTTTCAGAAAATCAGTCATATTTCATGTTACACACTACGATAAGAAGTTTGAGAATTTGAAAAAGAGATGTAATATTTGTGCTGTTTCTGGGAATCTACATACTTTGAAACATGTGTAGAACCCAATAGTGCCGATGCGACTTTTATTGTTTTATCTTTTACCACGTATCAGCTGATTGTAACACAGTTTCTTTCTGCCATTATGTGTTCGGCATTGTAATTCACGTTTTTGCGGGTGTACTTTTTGTCTCTTGATAATGTGTTACCTTTCTTCATTTATGTAAATGGGTAGGACTTCTGACGTGAATATATATATTTTTTTTGCAACGTGTCTATCATTTTAACCTATCCTGAATGGCATTTATGGCGTTGACCATCTAAAAGCTAGTGAAACATAGTCGTTGTTTCTAAGTAATAACATATTAGGCAGGTCATAAATTAGTCTGGTGATCTCCTGAAACTCATCTATATAAGTATGTAATAAAGGACTTATTTTTCACATGTTTCTTTTGTAGATATTCGATGGATGATACTGGCGCAGTTAGTTGTATTGCATGGACACCAGATAGTTCTGCTTTTGCAGTTGGGTGGAAGTTAAGAGGACTTACAGTGTGGTCTATATCTGGCTGTCGTTTAATGTCTACAATCCGTCAGATCGGTTTAAATTCAGTGTCTTCTCCAGGGATTAAGCAAAGCCCAGATGGCAATTACGAACCTTTAATGAGTGGCACATCATTTATGGAGTGGGATGAATATGGTTATAGACTATATGCTGTTGAAGCAGGTTCTTCAGAGAGAATACTTGCGTTTTCTTTTGGCAAATGCTGCCTCAATAGAGGGGTTTCAGGCAAAACTCATGTCCGCCAAGTTATCTATGGTGAAGATCGGTTGCTTGTTGTACAGTCTGAGGATACCGATGAACTCAAATTAATGCATCTTAACCTTCCAGTTATGTGTAGTACTAATATTGGAGTGGTTTTCTCCTTAATTTTCTTTTTTTGTAAATAGTTTGCTCATATAGTTTTCTTCATATGCAGGTTTCTTATATCTCCCAAAATTGGCCTGTTCTTCATGTGGCGGCTAGTGAGGATGGGATGTATCTAGCTGTTGCTGGTCTTCATGGGTTGATTTTATACGACATTCGATTAAATAGATGGAGATTTTTTGGTGATGTTACTCAGGAACAAAAGATTCAATGCACAGGCTTGTTATGGATGGGGAAGATCGTTGTGGTTTGCAATTACATCAAGTCATCCAACACGTGAGTACTTTTTGCACATTTAGCCTCTTTGTGTCTCGTGTTTAATTGGTAAAGAATTTTTGTCTGGCGATACCCTTTTATGTGAACTAAGTGACAATCTCATGATCTACTCTATTAAGGTTCCGATAACACTAATATGAATACTTCACGCTTTAAATCGCTTCATTTTTCTCATGTTATAAATTTATGCACATATCTTCATAATTATATTTCTTGTTTTTCAACAGTGAGTAGCATGCTCTAGGTCAAAATCTAAATCATATTGACAATTTGCAGGTATGAGTTGCTCTTCTACCCTAGATATCATCTTGATCAAAGTTCGCTTTATCAGAAACCATTGCTCGCACAACCCATGGTGATGGATGTCTATAATGACTATTTACTTGTAACCTACCATCCATTTGATGTGCATATATATCATGTGAAGGTATCCGGTGACTTGACACCTTCCAGTACTCCGGATATACAGGTAAAGAAATCCGCGTACTATCTTACGCTTGTGATCATTAGATTTAATTTGGTACACAGTATGATGAGTGAGGGTTACTGTAGACTTAAAGTTTCATCCTGCATTTTTAAGTGATAAAATGACAAACAGCTTTCTACAGTACGAGAGCTATCCATCATGACTGCAAAGTGCCATCCTGCTGCAATGCGTTTTATACCTGATCAGCTTGAAAGTGACCCATCATCCAATAAAGATACTACATCATCTTCAGATTTATTAGAAAAGAACCCATTAGGTTTGTGTTTCTTGTATAAGCATCTATATGAAAATTGATTTGGATTTAAATAATTTAGTATTACGTTTCTTGCAGATGTTTAATATTAAGGGCAAATGGAGAGCTATCGTTACTTGATTTGATTGATGGTCGGAAAGGGAGCTCACAGATTCTATAGAGTTGTTTTGGGTTACGTGCGGCCGGTCAATGGATAAAACAAATTTGATTGAGGAAGTTTCATGGTTAGACTACGGTCATCATGAATGCAGGTAATAGTTTTATTCACTAGCAAAAATCTTAGGTTTTAGCTGAAGTTGTGAAGGTAGGCAGATCGGCGGGTTGGTCGGGTTACGTTGGGCCACAAACGTATTTTGCCCAATTTTTTTAAATAGTTAATGCGTTAATTATGATTATTAAACAATAATCTAAATCCTTGAAAAAACGATTTAGGAAGTTGTAAGATTAATAGACTTTTGGCTTCTAACCAATTGATCCGTTTCTCTATTGTCTAAATTTATCGATTTGTTCCATTTGAAATAAACAACGATCCAAATCGATCCATTCATAAGTTAACAGGTTGGAATCGGCACCTCTAGTTTTTATTAGTTTAACCTTAACGTATGTATGATATAACTACTGTTTACAGGTTTGGTATCCATCTTCAGATGTCGACCCTTATAAGCAGGAAGAATTCTTGCAGGTAAGCAGATTCAATGCATATGTTCTCATCTTATATGATTATAGAAATTGATATTTTAAGGGAAATGTTTTATGGGTTTGACTCATTTTTTACTTGTGAGCCCTGTAACGGTTTTCCATTTCTTTTTGACATGATGCAATTGTAACTTCTAGTGACGAGTCAATGTTGACCGTACTCAAGTTTGTCGCGTCAGCAGCGTTGTCTTATTTGTTGCTGAGATTTAAAAAGTAAACGACTCTATTGAATGAGAATTCTATAGCGTTCAACATATGAAGAGTGATGATAAACTTTTATTGGGTAGACATGGCACGTATCACTTATTGTAAAACTTACATAATTTATGTTGCACACTGAAACTAATATGTGGGCACCTACTAAACTATACATGAAAGAATATTGCCTCGAATAATAAACCCACATAACAAGTGATGTTATAGTTGATAAAAATTCCAAAATATTCCAAGATTTTATATTTATATTGTATACTAAAGATTAAACGAGAGGAAATTATATTCTAATAAATCACTTTTTATATTCTACTAAAGATAAAATGAGAGGAAATTATCAGGCTTAGCAGGTTGCTGGTCCTTTCCTATCATCCATACTTCTGTTTTCTTTTTTGCTGCCTTTGGTTTTGATTTCTTTGTTTGTCAACTTCATGAAATTGAGTTGGAATTGTAACTTAACCCTATCTAACTATCTATATATATATATACTTGTAGTTGGATCCCGAGCTTGAGTTTGATCGTGAGGTTTATCCTCTTGGTCTACTTCCTAATGCTGGAATCATAGTTGGCATCACCCAGAGACTATCATTTTCAGCATGCACAGAGTTTCCATGTTTTGAGCCATCCCCTCAAGCTCAAACGATACTACATTGCCTGCTTAGGCACCTTCTTCAGGTATGTTGCAGTGTAACGCTAATCTCCCCTCACTGTTAATTACTCTACAAGGGTGATATTGGATTAAACGAACTATCCATTAAGTTCCTTACTTTTTTTGTACTGATTCATTCCCTAAACCTATTATGTTTTTGTAACATATATAAATGGGATATATTTTCTATCAAAGACAATTAAGTTTATAGACTTGATCAATAGTTTGGGAAAAAATTTATACTGGTTGAACAAGACATAAAGTTATTGATCCACCCACTAGAATAAAGGGTTAACTTCATTGATAAAATGGTGAAAGCTGACTAGATTGATGCAACATAAACCCTATATATAAAACTGGCTTAGAAGTTTGAAATCTTCTTTCTGTTTTTTTTTAATCGTAAACATAGAGATAAGAGTGAAGAAGCTTTACAACTAGCGAGATTATCAGAGGAGAAGCCTCATTTTTCTCACTGCTTAGAGTGGCTTCTTTTTACTGTTTTTGAAGCTGAAATTTCCAGGTAATTTAGCTTTGAACGGACATGCTTCTGTTTTCCTGATGTACTTACAGTACTAAAATTTTCAATTGGAAGAATGTTTGAGCTCCTATATTTCGTTATACAAATCATATATTACAGTAGTGTTATTTATCCATGTAGACTAATAGATTTTTCAACAAGTTTGCACACATGTTTCCCATCTTATGCCGATTTTCTCACTTAGAATATCGCAGTTGATAGTTTTTTAACAGAAACTTCCTTTGTCAGCCAAAATGCAACCAGAGATGAGCCGTCTCTTTTGGAGAAAACCTGTGATTTAATCAAGAAATTTCCGGAGTACTTTGACGTTGTGGTTAGTGTGGCAAGAAAGACTGATGGTCGTCATTGGGCAGATTTATTTTCTGCTGCTGGAAGAACTACAGAGTAAGTTTTTTCTTATTACATAAATAAATGACTTATGTAGTTATGTGTCAACTTAACTACTGGAATTATGGAAGTGAGCCGATGCATTTTTTTCTTCACTTGTCTATAAATCTTCATGGATATTTCATTTGTATCGCTGATGTGTTTGTTGGTTGATAATTTATATTAGATAAGTTGTTGTTAATGGTGGAATATTGAGATTTGATAAAATGGGTGTTTGAATTATTTTCCTTCCTCCAGATTGTTTGAAGAATGCTTCCAGAGGAGATGGTATCAGACTGCTGCTAATTATATACTTGTAAGTGATTTGAATCTCTATTGAATTCTAATGTTTGGTTAAGAAAGCTCTTGTCTTAGTGCTTGCTTAAGATGTCTACGCAGGTTATTTTATATTGTTAAATTTGATTCTGACTTCAACAATTGTATTTTTGCGTAATGAAGTTTATGATTTTGCCTTATCTTGCTCTACATCCTAATTTTTTAGGTGATAGCAAAACTCGAGGGAATACCTGTGAGTCAATACTGTGCTCTACGCTTGTTACAGGTAAATCATATGCTGATAAATTCTATATATTCCCTCTATTTATCTCTTGTGATCTGATCTGAACTGTGGGCTTGTGCAGGCGACACTGGATGAATCTTTATACGAACTTGCTGGTGAACTGGTATGTGCTCGAGAAATTAAGTTATCTATTGATTTGCTTTTGATTTTCACTTTAACGTGTTAAATGGTAAAGCCAGAAAAACCTGTTGAAAATAGGGAATGGGTCATATGGGTCGAAAGTGACCTGGAACGATTTTAAATGCTTAAAACTTCTTACATCACTTTATTAGAATAATTAGATTAGTATTTCTATCATCTTCATTTCCTAATCATATTTAATACAGTAGTTTTTGATAAAATCCACGGATAATTTATTTCTGACGTGACCCAAATGCTGCAAGAGTATTGATTGGTCTTCTGTTTTTTACCCAGGTGAGATTTCTATTAAGATCTGGAAGGGAATATGAACCTGCAACAACAGATTCGGATAAACTATCTCCCAGATTTCTAGGCTACTTTCTTTTCCCTTCTAGTTATAAGAAACAGTCTACAGAGCCCAAAAGGTAACCATTCACTACTATGTTTGTGATTCCTTGTGCCAAATGTTTTTGTCGAGGATCTTACCCTATTTGTTCTTTTACCAAACAGCCCTTCGCTCAAAGAGCAGACTGCACATGTTGCTTCTGTCAAGAATATTTTAGAAAGTCATGCTAGCTACTTGATGTCTGGGAAAGAACTTTCTAAGCTTGTTGCATTTGTGAAAGGCACTCAGTTTGATCTAGTGGTAAGACAAGCTTTTTATGGCACAAAGCTCTTAAAAGGAAGTTCTGATATATATTCGTATATGTTATTCAACTACAATTTCTGTTGGCAGGAATATCTACAACGCAAAAAATATGAAAGTGCGCGTTTGGATAATTTTGCTTCTGGACTAGAATTAATAAGCCAGAAGGTATTCTTTGACATTATCGTATTATTGCTATTACAGTTGACCTCTGCTTTTAGATTACAGGGGCGTTTCTGTGTGCATTTCCAAAGTGCTGATTGCTACTTGAAGACGTAATAAAATAGTTCTATAATTAGTTAAATAAAGCTAGTGGAAGTTATGTAATTTAACATTTTACTTCAGCAATCAATTTTCATACAACTCATCCTTTTCTGGTTTTTCAAATCTGATTATAATTTCTGTAAGTAATCAAGAATTTAATGAAAATCAAATTTTGTCAATCACTCAAAGCTGAAAGTTGTGGAAATTCACTTTAACATCTAAATTTCACCTATATCGTCCTTCGTATGTTATAGGTCATTAGGACTATATTTACTATGGTGTTTTCCACATCAAGTTTTAAGTTACTATCTTAAGTATAGTTAAGGGTGATGGCTTCTGAATTAAAATTTAAATACTAGTTTAAACTCTGTCAAATTTGCCACACTAACCTTTCACTTGTTAGAGTAGACTTACCGTGTAAAGTTTCTTTATGATTTCCTGTAAATTATATTTAGAAAACTAACCTTATATTTTCATTTCAGCTTCAAATGGGAACTTTACAAAGCCGGCTGGATGCAGAGTTCCTCTTATCTCATATGTGCTCAGTCAAGTTTAAAGAGTGGATCGTAGTTTTGGCAACCCTTTTAAGGCGATCTGAGGTACACACTTTGGGAAAAAAAATGTAGCCTTGTAATTTATAATTTTTCATCTGAAATATTATAAATACTGTTAGGATCAGAGAGAATATTCAAGAATAATCGGTAGCAAAACAAAAGGAGATCGCATAAAAGTTTCTTGTATTACAAATCAAAGGATACAAGATAAGTAGTGTTGTGTACCAAAATAGATTAATTACAAATGGGGATAAGCCCTTATTTATACTAGGCTTATTGGAATTCTAGAAGATTCTAGTACAAATATCTTAGATTTTCCTATAAGCTAATATCTAGCTTATTCTAGATTATTCTACCAAAGTATCTAGCTTATTTCTAGATTATTCTTAGTAAATATCTTTTAGACCAAAATTACTAAACTACCCTTAGGACTAACAACAAACATCTAACAATCTCCACCTCGACTTTAGCTCCCAAGTAGCCCATATTTCCAATTATCAATATTGAGCAAATCCGCACAAATGACGAAACTTGCTCAAAGGAACCGGTTTAGTAAACACATCCGCAGGATTGTCTTTGGTGCCAATCTTCTTCACTTTGATTCTTCTTTCGAACGAATGAAGTGATAACGAACATCAATGTGTTTAGTCCCACCATGGTAAACTTGATCTTTAGCCAAACAGATAGCACTCATGCTATCACAAAACACGATCGCTGATCTTGAGGAAACCAAGATCTTCAATCGACCTTTCACCAAATTCCTTCCTTAGTCGCATCCGTTAAAGCCATATACTCCGCCTTGTAGTAGATAAAGCGATGATGGTTGTAATGTAGCTTTCAACTTACAACCGAACTTCCAATAGTGAATACATAGCTCGTTAAGGATCTTCTAGCATCAAGATCGCTAAGATAGTCCGAATCGAGTATCCGACAACCAAATATTCACGCTCACCACCGTAAATAAGGCCAACATCGATGTCCCTTTTAAATAACGAAAATGCGTTTCACCGCATTCCAATGCTCTTTTCCAGACGAGCCATATACCGTGACACAACACTATCATGTGAGCTATATCCTACCTCGCATAAACCATAACATACATCAAACTCCCAACAAAGACTAGCATAGGGTATTCGGACATATACTCTATCTCGCTTCGCTTTGAGGCATGCAGTGGATAAACGAAAATTGGCCGAGGAAGGAGTATTTACCGATTTTGCCGAACTCATGCCAAACGAGAAATAATCTTCTCAATGTAACTTTTCCGTGATAAGAAAAGCTTACCATGTTTTCTGCCTCGAATTATTTCCATGCCCAAAATCTTTCGAAATGCTCCCAAATCTTTCATATCAAACTCCGTATTGAAGGATCTTCAACTTCTTAATCTCCTCCATATCTTTTGCCCACGAGCATATCATCAACGTCAAGAGTAGTAGATAAGTGATCCCGACGCGCCCTTTTATGATAGACACAACAATATAAGCACTTCTACTAAAACCATGCTTCACCATAAAGTCACAAATCTCTTGTACCACTGCCCCTACGATCGCTTCAAACCATAGAGATTTTCGAGCTTACAAACATAGTCTTCTTTGCCTCGAACAACGAAGCCTTCTGGGTTGGCTTATATAAATTTCTTCTTCAAGGTCACCATGAAGAAATGCGCTTTTACATCTAATTGTTCCAACTCAGTCATGATGTGCTACTAAGGATAGTAACACACCTAATAGATGTATGACGCACTACCGGGAGAAAATCTCATTGTAATCGATTCCCTCCTTTTGCTAAATCCTTCGCGACCAAACGCGCTTTGAATCGAATGTTGTCCGAGCTCGATAAACCGGGTTTCTTCTTGAAACCCACTTACAACCAATAACTTTTCTTCCTTCGTGAAGTTTTACCAATGCCCATGTATTGTTCTTATGAAGAGATTCAATCTCTTCACTCATAGCCGCACTCCACATATCGTAATCCTTAAGTAATAGCTTCGATAAGTAGCCTGCTCAAGAGACTCTACCTCTTCCGCTACTTGCAACGCATATGCGGCATAGTCCCGAAAGCCAAAACGACTAGAGCTTTGCATCTCTACGAGGTCTATCAAGGGCTATAGACCTATATTGCTCATGTTCCAAATGTGTCAATTTGGAGGATCATCTAGTGAGTAACATCGTGTCGTATCTTTGTTATGCTCCACGTCCACTTGCTTAGCAACATGCCCCCTTTCTAAGCACCTTCTTCAAGCTTCGATTCAACCAAATCTTGCTTTAAGCGAAACAAGTGATCCTCGTCAAATGTCACATCTCGCTAAGAATGACTCTTCTTTCCGATGGTGACCAAATTGATAACCTTTAACCCCGCACCGTATCCCATAAAATGCCTTTATTGGCTCTCGGATTTAACTTACCGTCACTAACATGATAATACGCGGGGCATCCAAAAACACGAAGCTTTGAATAATCTGCAGTTTTCCTAGTCCAAACTTCAATTGGAGTCTTGCAATCAATAGCGGTGGCAGGAGACCTGTTGACTAGATAGCAAGTTGTATTAAGTGCTTCAGCCCAAAAACTTCTATCTAATCCGACATTCAACAGTAAGCACCGAGTTTTTTCTAACAGTGTCCTGTTCATTCGTTCAGCTACCCCGTTTTGTTGAGGAGTGTAACGAACAGTGTAATGCCTAGCAATTCCTTCATCTCGACAAAAGGCTTCAAATTCTCTCGAACAAAATTCCAAACCATTATCAGTACGAAGACGCTTAATCTTCCTTCCGGTTTGGTTTTCAATCGAATCTTCCAATGCTTGAATTTCTCAAACGCCTCACTCTTGTGTTTCATCATAAACACCCACGCCATTCTTGAGAAATCATCAATGATCGAGAAAATACCGAGCACCACCGAGAAGGTACTCGGAAGGCCCCCAACAATCGCATGAAGATAATCGAGAGTACCTTTGTTCGACGAGTCGCTTTCGAGAACTAACCCGCTTTTGTTTTCCCATAACACAATGCTCACAAAACTCCAAGTTCGCAACTTTGTGGTTGTCATGAGTCCTCGCCACTCAAAATGACCATGCCTTTCTCACCATGCGACCAAGACGCATATGCCACAACTTTGTCAATCAATTACTCTTCTCTGTATACCCAAAATGAGCGTAACTTGTGATTGTTTCACCTTGTAAAGTGTAAAGAGAAGAAGTACCTTTAGTTGCTTTCATAACCACCAAAGCTCCTTTCAAACACGAAGGACACCATTCTCACTAGTGTATTTGAAACCTTTCGAGTCGAACACACCTAGCGAGATCGATTTTCTTGAGATCTGGAACATGACGAACATCGGTGAGCGTTCTAACAACTCCATCATGCATTCTAATCTGAATTGTTCCGATTCCAACAACTTTGCATGGTGAATCATTGCCCATAAAGACATGCCCGCCATCAAACTCTTCATATGTCACGAACCAATCCCGATTGGGACTCATATGAAAAGAACAAGCAGAATCCATGATCCAAGCAAGTGGTGTACCTTTATAGTCAGCAACTGACAATACCAACTCGCGTTCCGAACCCGAGTCATCTTTAGCAACCGCGGCTACGGCCTTTCTCCTCGAGCTTAGGACATTGGTTCTTCCAAAGGGCCTTCCTTATGGCATAATAACACGTATCTCGAGGATTGACCCCGAGATCTCGACTTCGATCTATCTTTATATCTACCTTTCCTTTGCCTCTTTCTCGCTCGATGCTCGCCTATCCCGGCTCGTAATCGACAAGCCAACGGTCGAGATTCAAATTCGATGCTTGATGGCGAAGCTCGTGAATGCAAACCGGATCGAACATCTTCCAATGTAATAGTCTCTTTACCAACAACAAAGGAATTTACAAAGTTCTCATACGAGGAGGTAACGAAACAAGGAAATAAGAGCAAGATCTTCATCATCAATCTTGACATCAACATTCTTCAAATCCATCGGGATGGAATTTAAAGCATCAAGATGATCTTTTAATGCCGAGCCCTCTTTCATCCGCAATGAAAACAACCGCTGCTTTAGTAACAACTTATTCGCCAACGACTTGGTCATGTAAAGCTTTTCTAGTTTCTTCCACACACCGCACCGCTTCTCATCCGCAACCTCGTAAAGAACCTCATCCGATAAAGATAGCAAAATAGTAGAACGCGCCTTTTCATCTAGTGAGTTGAATTTGGCATCGGTCATATCGCCCGGCTTGGGACCCCCAGAGAGCCCAAATACCTTGTTGCTTCAATAAGGCTCGAACCTTAACTCGCCACAAACCAAGTTGCTTTTGCCATTGAACTTCTCAACAACACTAACCGATGATGATGGTCGAGAGGACATTTTATCCAACAAGGGTTTTCTAAAGTTTACTAATGTTCTCTAACCTCCCACGATACAAATTCGATCTTCCACAACACAAATTTCGATCTTGATTTCTCCTACCTTCAAACCCGATCGAACAAAGAAACACCAAACACCAAAACGAAGAATGATCCAAATGATATCAAGATATTGAATCTTGAAAATCAACCGTAAGCTTGCTTTAAACACGATCGGTTAGCTCGATACCAATTTGTTAGGATCGGAGAGAATATTCAAGAATAATCGGTAGCAAAACAAAAGGAGATCGACAAAAGTTTCTTGTATTACAAATCAAAGGATACAAGATAAGTAGTGTTGTGTACCAAAATAGATTAATTACAAATGGGGATAAGCCCTTATTTATACTAGGGCTTATTGGAATTCTAGAAGATTCTAGTACAAATATCTTAGATTTTCCTATAAGCTAATATCTAGCTTATTCTAGATTATTCTACCAAAGTATCTAGCTTATTTCTAGATTATTCTTAGTAAATATCTTTTAGACCAAAATTACTAAACTACCCTTAGGACTAACAAATAAACATCTAACAAATACCAGGTACCCTGATTATAAATCACGGATTTACCGCTGATTGCGACATTTTTGTTTTAAAATAAATCTATTTACGATAAACAATTATCATTCCATTGCGACAAATTGAATGCTATTAAGTTGGTTTGCAAAAGCACCTTGTTGTTGTTTTTCGTTGAATGCGCCTTGTTTTGTTGATCATTGAATGTTATATGAGACACTTGCAAATTAGTTACTGAATCACAGTGTATTGGGGCTTAATTTCCTTAAACTGATAAGATTCCTACAAAATAATAATGTTTTCATTTTACGCAATTTTGGTGCAGGTTCTCATTGATTTATTTCGTCATGATATGCGGTTGTGGAAAGCATATAGTGCAACGTTGAGGTATGTCTCATAACTTCTTTCCATATATATGTAATTAATGGTGGCAATTTTGACTTGTTTACATAAAAATGGTTCGATTTTGGTTATATGCTATTTATAATGGGTCTAAAGGGTTGAGAGTCATCTGCAATTGTGTTTAAATGCATAAAACCTCAGTTATTTTATTTCGTAAGGTTAATTATTTTTACTAATATATTTATTCATATAATTCAAACATCTGTTTGCGGGTACCCAACCCGTTTCTCTCTGCACTTAAAATTACATGTTTAATGGCATTACCTAGCCAGTCCATTTTGCCACCACTATCTTGAATTCATTTACTTAACCGCTTCACTAATATCATGTATATGGGCCAGTCACATCCATCATTTTCTGAATACCATGATTTGCTCGGAGCCTTGGGAGAGAAACTGTCATCTAATGAAATTACAGAAGAGTCTTGATGGGGACACACAAATTTTGAACCCCTGAAAAGCTCAAAGATATCTTCTAAAAGGAGAGATTTTATCTGAAGAGAGGGATGAATCATTCGTCAAGAGCTAGTCCATGAGGAAAACAAGTAGTTTCTGTATTGGTTGTGCAATATATGGTCATATCTCAACAAGCCAGAAAAGCGTCTTGTTAGTGTTAAAAGGACAGGTCTTGCTTTTTACTGTCCGTTTAGCTTGATCCATGTTTTGACAAGTTGTATCATTTTGTATTTATTTATAGTTTTCTTGGTTTTCCCGACTTTGAGAAAGAGCTAGTGTGGGTTCTGAAGACCAGAAGTTGAACGGATTACTATATGTAGTTCCTGAATAATTATAATATTAATGTATATAAGACATTGTGTTCAAACTTCAAACTATGCAACTCTTCTCTTGCACAGCCACACACGTGCACGACCTAAGGAACACAAATTGTTTTCTGATACAGTAACCGTCAAATCCATCAGAATCAGATACTGTGTTTTCCAATACAGTAACTGTCAAATCCATCAGAATTAGTGAATTACGCTACGACAGTTCGCCACATGTTTCGTTAAAGTTGCAAGGGACTTTGAGCATGGCATGTGGAGGCCACAAATTGTTTTCATGGAGTTCAAATATGGATTGATTACTTAAGCACTAGAAAATGATATATCTTCATAGTATGAGATTTAAAAGAAAAGAAAAAGCATTTGGACACAAATGACCTGTTTGTCTAATCACTTGTTGGCATAGGAGCTTCTACACGAAAAAGATACCCAGTAACAAGTGTGTGGTCACTCCAATTAAGATTCCCTTTATGCAAGTAAAACGCACATAGTGCTGTATGATTTGCGCACTCAGTGCGGGACTGGCCAAACTTGAAATGAATGGACCATGTTTGCGCTATTTTACCTTTCCGTTTTGAACTTTATAATAGAAACTAGACTTCAATTTGGTTACTGATTCTACCATTTTTAATATTTGTCCTTGGTTTGACCCATTTAAGTTTCAAAATTTGATGTAAATCGGACTTTTATAACTAAAACAAGGCCATCAAATTCCTTATAAATCGAAACTGTGTGGAACTTTGTTAAAGTTTTTTTCTTTATCTATAGACAATGTTTCTATCAAATAAAGTATCAAAACATACATACTTTTTTGTATATTCAGCCAAAAAATATAAGAATGTGACAATTTGTTACTATTGGAAGTGTCTTTTCTATCAACATATTCTTTCTCTCTCCCATGTTCTTGGTTGGAGATTTAAAGTTTTTTCTTCTTCTAGTATGGACTATGGAGAATAAATAAACTTTTTCTCTTGACATTTTTATCTATGTAGAAATCGAATGATGGCAAAATGGATGGTGGGGGTCCTTGTTTAATAATTTCATACGTTTGTAACTTACACTTGCCGATAGGTATGTGTCGACGGAAGCGGACCCACCCTTTAGTAAGATGATGACCAGGAACCACCTTAGAAACAAAAAGCCTTTAGAATCAATCATCTGTTTTTAAGAAGATCTACAGCAGATTTAGGTTAGGAACCACCTTGTGTGAGAACCTGAGGTGAAAACATGAAGTTGCTTGCGGAAAATTCCAACTTGCCATGGCCGGTGGATTTGTGGTGTCACACCCCTAAAATATTGTATCAGAAGATAACCGGGGCATAACTTTATAGCACATAGATACAAGATATAAAGAACGACCTCTACATGAGCCGTTTGAAAAAAATACCCGTTCGATCAAAGAAATAAAGTTTTACAAAGACATAACCCAAGTGTTTACAAAATATAACGAAGCTTTTGTTTCACAATCGAACGTAAGCCATGCAACAAGTCTTCGTCATGAAGAAACCACAAAATGCAACTCTAATGCGATGCTCCATGCAATCCAAGCTAATGAAATTAAGGACCTAAGAAATACATGCTAAAATGTCAACATATGGTGAGATCAAGGTTTAATCTATACTACATACTAATGAATTAAGGACTTAAAAGAGGAAGTCTTAAGAAATTAAGACAAAAAAATTTTAAATTGGAAAGATTTCATACTAACACATACATATGAATATGATTTACATTACATTATGGATTTTAATCTCTTCAATTGTAACATCCTCTAATATTTATAAACCCCATTAATTTGTAGTAGCCCATTTAATCAATGTGATTTAACAACCCAACTAAAAAAAAAAAAAAAAAAAGCATAACGTGATTTTAATAAAATTACCATCTATACTATAACTATCATTTTAATGCATATTTCCTATATAAAAGCCTACAAACTAACATACTTTCATCTCAAACTCTAAACACATACATGCTATTATCACAATCATCAATTTAAACAATCGCCGCCACCACCAAGTTCTCTCGCCACCATAGACACACTGCCGCCACTTACTGCCGCTACAATAACCACTACAATGCCGCCATCTGCCGAGATAGCCACCATATCGCTGTGGTTTTGGTTGTTTCGATGGGTTAGGTGGCTTTGTTTGTTTAGTTTGGTTGTTGGTGTCAGTGGGTTGTTGGTGTTTTGAATGATTTTCGGGTATTATCTTTCTTGTGGTTTTAGTGATTTTCTAACAATAGATCTTCTGCATGGTGGTTTCGCTAAAGTTCTATTCCGACCATTAAAACCCGTCATCCCTATCATAACAATCACCGAAAGAGGCATGGTGGTGGTGCGGTGGTTGATACACCGATGAGCCTTCGACAACTGTGCGATGGTTGTAGCAGTGACGAACGACGATATTGATACTAGTTAGGACGATATTGATAGTACTAATTAGCAAATGAGGAAAAAGATTTTACGTAGAGACTAAGTATGCAAGCTTGAATAAAAATTACTATCATCATTAAAATTAGACTGGAAGACGATATGTTCGATATGCATATGAGTTTTAGAAAGTTTTATCACCCGTATAAACCTGTAGTGAGGTTGAATGCATTTGATGTGGCTAAAGTACGCAAGCTTGAATGAAAATTACTATCATCATAAAAATTAGGATGGAGTGTGTATGAAAATTACTCTCACAAGTAGCCCTAATTCATTCCACATCAAACTCAGCTCAACAAAGTAATGATAACGAGAATAAGTACACAAGCTTGAATGAAACAAAATGTCTGAACCGCGACCTAATTCTATAAGACGCCTTAGGAATGATACGATATGTTCAATATGCATATGAGTTTTAGAAAGTTTTATCACCGTATAAACTTGTAGTGAGGTTTTCAAAGTTTTGATATACGGAAATACTTGAAAACAAAGTAACTATTTCCTTTTATACTAAAGTTTCAAAAGTCGTTAGAGGGTTTTCTCGAATTCAAACGGCTATAACTCACTCGCTTCTTGGCCAATTTTGGTCATTCAAAGCCTATGACGAGGTTTATGTGTCTAATTTCAAGAAAAATTTCCTCTTTAGTGAAATTAAGTTTTAGTTACCCAAAAGTACCTCATAAGACACGGACCTCAAATGACGCTTTACTCGTAAACTTTACCCGACTTCGAGAGGCTATAACTTCCTCGTTTCTCAATAAATTTTCAAAATTCAATTTCCAAGAGTTAGGTCTATGTCTTACCTTTCCAACTACCATAATTACATTCCAAGATTCTTAGTTTAAGTCATCCAAAAGTTGACTATACTACACGGATTCCAAAGACTTGAGCTATTGGACAACTTCTTTGGTGAAAATGTTTAAAAATAGTAATAAAGTTCAATAATTTGTAAATTTGGGATGGAATCTACCTAAAACCTATTAGTATACGGAGATGAAAATAAATTTTCCATAAGTATTTTCAAAGTGGTTAAAACTAGCTAGCAAGTCGAATCTTTCGCCTAATTTTAGTATATCCACAAACAAGTTTAAATCAACTTTCGACACTACAAATCTATATAGGTGATATGAAATAATGTCTGATATATTTAATATGAGTAAAATAGAGTATCATGAGACACTTACAAGAATGGTGGTGTGATTGGAGGTCCATAAGTGCACAAGAACTGTAAGATATAGGATTTCACAAACACACTAAACCATAAACATGTGGGGCGTTCAAGTATGTTTAGAGAGAGAAAGTTCTAGAGAGAGAAAGGGAAGAGAGTTGGGAACTATGTGAAACAAAGAAAATGGTATTGAGCTCAACCCTCTACCTTGGGAGGTAGAGGGTATTTATAGTTTCTTACAAACAAACGCCACCTACGGCCGTGGATCAAGCATACAGCTGGTAAAGACCCGTCTGTCCTCCACGGTGTTACAAGACAAACAACTTAATAATATAACTAGACTACGACTACGAGCTTTCTAACGAATACATATACTTGAGGTGACCGACTCTTTAACGATCGAATTTTCTAATTCTAACAATCTCCCCAAGGAGGTCACCTCAATTTACAATGAATACAAACAGATATTACATTAGATTTCTCGAGGATTCTTGATTAAGTCCTTTGCTCAAGAGCTCGTAGTCTTTGATTCTTCATGTTTTGCATGTTTGGATAATTCGAGTGGAGGTCTTTAACTAATCCACGTGATGATGAGCTTTGAGCCAACTTTGAGATCATCGGTGACATAAATCTTTGACTCTTCCATTGTGGTGTTGGTATTATGTGATGTTGTGACATTTGGACCGCATGCTCACTTTCGGATCATGATGTATTCTTATCGAGTAGCGGAAGCTTTTATTGATTCATGATATTGGCGGCGTAGCGAAGCATGAAGTGAAAATATCGAGTCATTGATGCACTAATCATGATTTCTTCGAGATGAATGTGTTGAGTGAGCATGCGGCTATGGATTGACCGCTTCATTCGATCACCGCAAACGTCGGCGCACTGCATACAACGAGCTAGCAATAAAGTGCACGAAAGTGTCTTTGATCACTTCGTTGAATTGAGGTACACGACCCATGGTTCCCCGCTGATCAAGACACGCATCGCCTGTGATCGTATAATTCAAGAATTTCCTTGACAGGGTTTCGCAGATGCTCTAGCTGTTCTCAAACCGGAACGTCTCAAAGAAGACAACACGGAGTGAGTGAACCAGCGAATTGAGATTCACTGATTGATAAAAAAAAAGATTTGAAAAACAATCGTGTATTGCTCAATAGAAATTGTTTTTGCAATACAACGAAGGTTTTAATGAAGATCAATTATCAATCATAAACACCTTTTGATTTAAAATATTCGTACATGGTCGATGTGCTAAAGAAAAGAGTTTTTAAGCACAACGACCGGTTTTTCAAAGGTATCCGTCAATCCATAACCTGAACCAGGATTGAATCAAAAGATTGAATCGCCCCATTGTTTCTGTTTAGTTGTCACATGGTTGATCTATTGAATAGATCTCACATGCCACCTACCGAGAGCTTGTTTGATGTTGGCTCGAGGCTTTCCATCTTCATTGTGAATATGTTTACATATCACTCGGATGTTCCGCAATACCGCAAGGATACAACAGGACTCAAGATATAATCTCTTTCCACATTGTGTGAAACAGAGAGTCTTCATTGAAAGTGTCCTAATGAGATTTATTGATGATCTCGTGGCTCTAGACTCAATTGTGCATATTTGGTTCCTATTCCGGAGACTAGGGAGAAGGTATCCTTCTTCAATATCAACAAACTCTAAGAGAAAGTCGATAGATTATGTCGGTTCCCCGTGAGAATGAAACAAGTCCTTTTAAGAGGAACTTGAGTGGCTTGGGAAGTTGTAGTGCAGAGCATCACTGGGTCCATGACGTCTTGTCTTCAATACCGGTGATACCTTGGTAACCACCAGTAGCATATGAATTGAACCCGATTTCTGCCCTAAGGTTGAATAAATGGAGGGCTATTTCTTTTCACCCTTTTCACATTCAATTCTTTTCATTCTTCAACCCTTCATGCTTACCGAGACTTCATTACTAGAACCTTGTTGGGTTTATTCCAAGACTAGCTCGGTCTCGATCCGCACTCTTCCCATAACCGACTTTTCTCCTTTTTCATCATACCTAAGGACTCTACACTATCTAGTGGATTGTCCTCGGTAGATCCTCCGGCTTACAGCGGATCATGAGAACAAATACCTAACCTTATCATCCTTATATCACCATACATAAAATAAAGTTGGTCGGTTTATTTGGTATTGTTCATCTGCCATTGGAACCAATTGAAAACCATTTGAAAATCAATCCAGATACTTGTGATATATTATCAAAGCATTTTGAACCTGAATTTTTTTTTTGATATTTTTAGAACAAGAGCTCCCCCTCAACATGTGCTTCATGTTTTTGAAATCTTTTGGCACACGGAGGCAAGAGGAAGAATTAACTTTTTTGATTTCTAGTGTCTAACAAATATCAACATCACTTCCCTAATCAAATTAAGTAGAAACCGCATTTTGGGGAAGGATGAGGTTTTCAAAATTTTGCTCCCCCTCAATATGTGCTTCTAGGTTTGAAAGAGTTTTGCACATACTAGAGGGAAAGACTGCACATTGACATAAATTGATCATGTTTCAAATTTTAGTGGTTTCGGATAGATGCTTCCCTCAACATGTGCATGAAAAACTTAAAATCGTTTGGCACATGTGGAATGAGAGCTTGTACATCCTTATAAAACCATTTACCGAGTTATCGCTTTAATCCAATTTAAATCACAAATTCTCCCCGATCACAATTATCAAATCATTTGAGATTTGTGATCTCAGAGATTTAAATTGATTTTGAAAGCTTTTAAGGAGAATTGTGACTTGATTATGAAAACGTTTTAACTGATAAGGATCGGATTTTGAGACTTTAAACTCATTGATTAATCATGCATGATTGTCTTTTGAAAACAAAATATTAGCAAAGGTTTTAAATCAACTGTTATAAACATAATTCCTTTTGATTTTTCAACAATAAACCTTGCTCATTTACGTGCCAATTGTTTGAAAAATAACCTTTTTAATTCGAATAAAATCATTCTCCCCCTCAATCAATGACACAAGTTGTTGATTGAGAGATAGAGATTTTGATGATTAAAAGCACAAATGATTTACACGAGTGATAAAGTACGAGGTATTTTCAAAGCAATTTAGTTTTCATTAGATGGCAAATATTTTTCGGAAGAATCATTAGACGG
The DNA here is from genome assembly GCA_022545495.1 of Chrysanthemum lavandulifolium. Lineage (NCBI taxonomy): Eukaryota > Viridiplantae > Streptophyta > Magnoliopsida > Asterales > Asteraceae > Chrysanthemum > Chrysanthemum lavandulifolium. The sequence goes on from CM040243.1 coordinate 54,169,644, forward strand.
AAAAATATTTGGAAGGATAAACATTTGTCTTTTAGATGAAAACATTTGTTTTAAGAATCGAGCATGAGATTTGAAAAATAAGATAAAGCATGGATCTCGTTCTTTACTTTTTAGAACGGTTCTTGCTCAAATGATAGTAAACCACCATTTTTCTCCGCCTTTTTTTTTTTTTTTTTTTTTTTTTTTTTTTTTTTAACTATGTACATTCAAGAACATCTAAAGACCCGTGACGTTCTTTGAATGTCAACACAAAGTCCGTAAATGATATCGAATAAGGAAAAACATGACAAAATAACAATATTTTGGAATTTTTCAAGATTTTATAATTTTTATGGATTTTGAGAATTTTATATTTTATATTTTCTTTTGTGGTTTTTCAAGTTTTGTATTTTACTTTTTGAATAAATATATACAAGAGATAGATGAGTATAGACCTTTACTCCTCGTCTTCCTCTTGAAGACGCTTAAGTGTTTCGGTTGTAAACTCTTTAGACCAAGACGTGGAAGGATAAACTCAAACGTTCTCTAGGAAGAGCTTTGGTGAAGATGTCGCTAATTGGTATTGAGTCCTCACAAAATAGAGTTCCACCACACCTTTTTCCACTTGTTCCCGATGAAATGATGTCGAATGTCGATATGCTTAGCTCTTGAGTCTTGAACGTTGTTGCATGAGAGAGCAATAGCACTTTATTATCACAAGATGCGAGGGATTTTGTTGAATTCAAAGCCATAGTCGGTTAATTGAGATCTCATCCATAGGATTTGAGCACAACAGATGACATGGCTATGTATTCACCTCTGTAGAGGAAATAGAAGTACTCATTTGCTTCTTTGACGACCAACTCACAAGCTTATCACCCAAAACCGAGCACCTCCAGACGTATTTCGACGGGTATCTTGACACCGCATGATCCGCATCCGCATATGTTTGTTAGTGACATACCGGAGTCCTTCGGGTTCCAAAGTCCCATGTTGATGGTTCCTTGGAGGTACCGAAGACCCGCTTAACCGCTTCAAGGTGCTTTTGGTAGGCTTAGCACGGTATCTAGCACACATGCATACAACGAATGTAATATCGTGTCTCTCGGTCAAGGGTACATCGTGGATCCAATCATACTACGATATTTCGTTTGGTCTACCATGATCCTTGAGTGGTCCACATCCGCTTTAGTACGCTCAATCATGGGAGTGTAAATGTGGTCACTAGAATCAAATCAAAATTTCTTTAAAATCTCATTAGCATATTTAGATTGATTTATAAAAATGCCTCCGGGACTTTGTGAAATTTGTAATCCCAAGAAAATGACATTTGTCCCATCATTGACATTTGATATTTGGAACCCATTTCATTTGAAAACGATCACATTCATTGGGGTCGATCGAGGCAAATATGATATCATCAACATATATTTGAACGTGAATTAAATGTTTGCTCGACTTCACGGTGAACAATGTCGGATCAATCGCTCCTTTGCAAAATCCAGAGATAGAAGAAACTTTGATAGCGTATCATACCATGCCCTTGGAGCTTGCTTCAAACCGTAAAGAGCCTTCTTCAAACGATAAACATGAGTAGGATGCTCGATTCACAAAGCCTTCAGGTTGGTCGACGATACGACTTCTTTAAGATCTCCATTAAGAAATGCCGTCTTTACATCCATCGATAGACTACCATGTTCTTACTTGCAAGATTAGCCAAGAAGATTCGATTGCCTTGATGCGCCACGAGAGCAAATGATTCTTCAAAGTCAATACCTTCCTCCCGACGGTATCCTTTGCAACCAATCTAGCCTTGTTCTTTAATACATCGCCATGCTCATCAAGCTTCACTTTGAAGATCCACTTTAGAGCAATGATCATAGCACAACTGGAGCGGTACTAATTCGCATACATCAAGTCGATCAAACTCATGAATTTCTTCTTGCATGGCATTGAACCATTGTCTTCATTCATGGCGCTTTAACATCTTTGGTTCGACCTTAGAGTACGGAGTTGAAGAAGCACCATAAGGCATCGGTTGCAAGTCGTTTCGTGTGGATACTGGATGGGAAAGGTTTCAATAATGTTGTCCAATGGATGATCATGTGTCCATTTTCTAAGGTGTTCATGTGGTTGTTGTTAAAGAACCAAGTAGCGAGTTGAAATCTCTCGAAGAAGATGGTTCGATGATGACTCGAGGAGCAAATATGTTTTCAAAGGGTTCATCTTCGGAGGAGCAAAAATTTTCATCATCATGTAATGCAAAGAACATTATCATTGTGTACACCCGATGATTGATGATTTGTTGATGAGACAGTGATCGGCGAGAAGAAGCGCTTCTTGACTTAGCGTCATAGAAACGAAGGGTTAACTTTATTCACGGGGATAGGAGCAGACCTCAGTAGATGGATTTGACATTTCATCAAGATTTGGTTCATAGTGTTCATCGAACATTGGATCAAACAATTTTATTAAATCATCTTCGATGGAGGTACATATGGAGTCTGTGGAGAGGATTTGGTACAAGGGAGAACCAATGGGAATGTTTTGAAGTGCGGGTCCGAATCTGGATTGTCCAGAGCCATTTGACGGTCGACTCATCAAACGTAACGTGAATAGTTTCCATGATATTTCGGGTTCTTTTGTTGTAGATTCGGTATCCCTTTTGTTTGGTGCATATCCTACAAATACTCAATGTCTCGCTTTAGCTTTAAGCTTGCCTAAGTCTTGGCCCTCATTAGTTGGATAGCACAATGCACCAAACACACGAAGGAATGAGAGATTAGGTTTTCTATTGTGGACAAGTTCATATGGAATTTTTCCATGAGCAGTGTGAATTAGGGATTGATTTTGTATAGCATGCAGTGGCAATGGCTTCAGCCCAGAGAAACATTAGAACCTTTGAGTAAATTAGCATTGTTCTTGCGGCTTCCACAAGAGTTCAAATTCGTCTTTCAACTACACTGTTCTGTTGAGGAGTTCGTGGAACGCTTCTTTGATGACTGATTCCAACACTTTCATAAAACTCACTAAGTTGTTTGTTAACAAACTCGCCCATTGTCTGCTCGGATGATTCTCGGCGTTTTGTTAAGTCGAACTGCAATTTGTTTGATGAGTTTGATGATGATATCCTGAGTTTCATCCTTTGTCCTTAAGAACTTGACCTGTGAATCTAGAGTAATCATCAACCACAACTAACACATATTTCTTCCCAAAGATATTCTCACTCTCATTGGTCCACATAAATCCATGTGAATGGTATGAAGAACTTCGTAATTGAGTTTGTAGGTTTGGGTTTATGGGCATACTTCTTGCTTTTTCCCAATTGGCATCTTGAACAAAGATGATCCTTTTCATACTTCAGTCTAGGTAAACCTACAACTAAGTCCTTTATGGAGAGATCATTGATGGCGCCAAGTTCAAGTGATTGAGACGACGATGCCATAACCATGACTTTGTTTTCGAAGCCTTTGACAACAAGCAAATTGAGAAGACTTCATCATATCTTCGATAGAGATGGTGTATAGATTTGAACCATGTGTTCCTCTTAAAAGTTCCTTACCATCAAGTTCTCTAATGAAACAAGTATGTTTTCAAGGCTACTTCTAGATCGAGTCACGAATTGACCAACAGAGAACGAGTTATGACCCGTGCCTTCCACATAATATACCACGGAGATAACACTATCACCAACAACATAATCTCCATAACCCATAATTGCACCGAAATGATCATTCCGAATCTAATAGTCCGATGAATTTGCTCACGGTTCATGAGCGCGATCGGTCTCCAAATATATGCTTGGAACGACTGAGTCCGGTACCACGTAACGATTTGAACGATCCGCAGTTGAACACGCACAAGAATGGATAATCGGATAATTGGGAACCCCATGCAATAATGGGTTCCACTTGGTTAGTAACAATGATTGGAACACCCACATCGGGGTAGAAACAATAGAATCATCGAAATAGATGCGGTGCTAATGTCAATATTCAACCTATTTAAAGTGTGTTCACTTCTTAAGGGAATGGTTCTACCAAGAGGCATCCATTTTCTAGTGGGCATTTTCTTAGTAGATTGAGGGCATAACCGATTAGTCTTATGGCCGAAGGTATCCATTGATAACCTATCTTACTAAATGTTCTTCCTGGGTTTCCACTATTTTCTAACTTTCTTTCGTCTTTGCCTTTTAGCCTTCTTAGCATGATTTTAGCATTAACAATTTTCACGGGCAATTGACAACATTAGACAAAACATTCACACCACATTCATGATTAGCAATGTAATTCAAGCACATCATTACATGGTTTGTAGATAGTATTAGAATTGAATTAATTACAAGACGCCTATGGCTAATACTAGAATCAACACAATTCGTTTTATTCAACTCAAACTTAAAGTTCCTAGGTTGGTCTTCTACTCTTCCAAAGTGCATTCTTAGCTTGCGAGGTCCTATCTTGCTTGGTATTGCAAGGAGGCTTTGACCGCTTGCTTTAATGTCACTAGTTACTCCTATAGAGGAATTATGGGAACATTAGTTGGTTGATCTACCTTTGCATTCCCGAACTAGATGTGCAAGGATCCGAACTAGTCGAAGGCACATTAGTGTTCACTTTCTTAAAACCGGGTATAGAATGGTTTGTATGCTTGGCACTAGGCATAGAACAGGGCATCACAACTTTACCTTTCGCACCTAAGGGTTTAGGACATGTTGCAATTAAGCATTCTAGCAGTTCCTGAGATCGTTTGGCCTGAATGCACGCAAACCTAATTTCTCTATCAAGAGGCTTATTTAGGTAATCCTCCTCCACAATCTCACGGAGACATTCTAGACTATCCTTAAGGTGAGCATAGTAGTTATGAAACACAAGTTCATTATTCCTAAGATGAGGAGGAATATATTTAATAATCATAGTATATTTGCAATGAGGATGACTTTGAGCGACATTCTCATTAAAGACAAGTGGCGCTTCCTTTTTCCGACCCTCAGATTCTCAATTTCCTTTTGTAAAGTTATTTTTTCGTTGTTTTGTCACGGTGACTTTCATTGAATCATATAACTCTTTAAAGTGACGTTTAACTTTTTCATTTTCTTCTAGAAAGTTCTCGTTTTCCTTTTATAAAGCATTTACTAACTGTTGAAGATGAAAAGTTTGAGAATACTGAGAGTCTAAAGGAGGAGGCATTTGGGAGCCAGTCACATTGTTCTTTTCACCCTTTAATTGAGAAATTTGGGCTTTTAATTTTCTGATCGTGCAACAATGAGCTTGAATCTGTTCATCACATTTATTTATCTGAAAAACTGCATCAAACTCTGGACCATCTGAGGATGTCTTGATATTTGAGGTTTTAACATTTTCTTTAAGATGTTGATATTTTAGTTGCAAATCAAAATGTTCAACTTCTAGTTTAGAAAGATGTTTTACCAAATTATCGTGATCATCTCGATCAATTTTCACACTAAGTTATGAGTTTTTGTTTTCAAGCTCAATGACACGATCATGAGATACTTTTAATGCAATAGATAATTCATGAAATCGAGAAGCAGTAATGGAGTGATTCGTAGCAGTGTAAAACACATCTTGAGCAATACATTCAGAAATAAGATTCTCATTTAATGTGTGCAAGTTCTTCCTTTCAATCTCATTATATTTTAATTCATGCTCATAGTCAGTAACCTCAACTATCATTGCATCAAATTCCTTTTCCATTTCTTTAATATCTCGAATCCATCCCCTTTAAGACTCTCAAATTGATCTTTTAGTTGTTTAAATAAAGGCATGACCTCGCTTAAATAGCATTCTTTAGTTTGCTCAAAACCCCTTCCCTTCTCATTATCCCAGATGGGTGTGATCCTTTTCTTACAAGTTTTCTCAAAGTCAACAAATAATTGGAAGATGACATATTGACCGATTAAGGTCTTGCTTTTAGTGACAATAGTTCTAGGGACTAGATGCATTGGTGTATTAGGAGGATACACGAGTCAAGGCATTTTCCTAAGAGGGGTTTGTTACAACAAGATTCTCTCTTTTTTTATCTAGATCCTTTTCCGAACACTTGTTCGGTGTTAACAATGTTTGAGGCTTAAACATGTTCAAGGAAATCAATTTTCCTTTTGTAGTCATGGGGTTTGATAATTATGTTTTCTCTTTACATGAAGGATTGTTGAGTTTCTTATCCATTTTCTCCTAGTGACCTCATCTGATTTCTTATCTTCCTCCGTGCACTCAACACAACTAGGTTTTTGTCTAGGCTTAAGGATTTCATTGCCATCATAGATTACCTTATGAGCAGTTCTAGCATTTTAATGACCTCTGGATTTGGTTCCTCAACAAGGGAATGCTATGCTTATCGCTTAAGACTCTATGCTTAGTGATCTTGTGAGCGGCTGAATGGTATTCCTTGTATGTACAACTTATTTTCAAGCTTGTTTTTCAAAGTTTTTAGATTGGAAAAATCATTCAAAAGTTTTGATTCCTTAGCATTGAATTCTTGCTTAAGCATTTTAACATTTTCTTGAAGTTCTTGTTTTTGCTTAGCAGTTTTAGAAAGCTTTTCTTGTAAGGAGTTTAACTCTTGTTTTAATACTTCTTCTCTAAAATTACTTTTTCGAATAATTGTACGCATTTGGTTATCCATTTCCTGCTCACGTGTGGTTAACTCAAACTTAGCACGCTGTTCATAAATAGCAACTTGTTCTTTATAGGTATTCAGTTCAGAGATAACAGAATCATCAGGGGTGCATGCAGTATATTCATCAAAGACATAATCATTATTGACTGTGGAAGATGCTTCGCTCGGTACAACCTCACTTTCACCTTGTTTCACATATTGATCATATGGGACAATATTGCTATTACCCTCATCATCAATATCGATTCATAAGTCTCAAGAGATTGTACTTCATTATGCATCTTTCGCACCTCAACATCATCATATAGTTTTAATACCTCCGAGATGATTGATTCTTTGGATGGACCACTTCTTGTGGTGATGAGACCTTAGGAGAGACCATTGGAGATATGCTAGCCATGAAAATTGTTTGTGCAAGAGGGTTCATCATCGACTTGAGTCGTATGCATCACGATCGATGACTTGGAAGGCATTCGATGATTATGACCCATCTTTTGAATTGGCTATTCATCAACATCAGCATCATAAGTCTTGGCATTCCCTTCAAGAAGAAACAATAACTCCTCTTCATCCAAAGCGGCTCCATTATCCCGAGCTTGAACAAGCAACATCTTATCCTCAAGTACTCGGCGATTCGAGGACGTTTTGAGATGTGCGGTTCCTTGCAATGTGTCCTCACCGCTACTGCTTGTAGCATTTGATCGGCTTTGCTTGTCCTTGATTTCCATTCCTTCCCTATTCGATTTGCCACATATCCTCTACCGCCCACCTCTCCCTTGTTCATACGCCTTTCTTGAACTGGTTGTACCATAACCTTCCCATCTCGGCGGTGGCTTGATTGTGTGGATTGGATGTCGCTCGAGGTTGTTGTTGGTGTGTGGGAGAGTTCATGTTTGACTAATCATGAGAGCCAGTTGATTAATGAAGTTTCCCACGTGTGCATCAACATCGACTTGTTTGAACATTGGATTGGGAATGAGTTTGTGATTACCATTACCCATGGGTATAACTTGAGATGATTTGGTGGTAATTCCAATGTTTGAGTAGAAGCGCTTGAATCATTTGATGAGCTTGTCTCTCCTCGGTTGGTTTTGAACCGATCAAGAATCCTTTTTTCAAACATAGCATGTCTCTCATTCTGAAGAAGGAAAGCATAGAGTTGCTCATAGTTCGTATTCTTCAATCCTTTGGTTAGTTTCACAGAGGTGACAAACTTGTGCCATTCGGGATTCATGTTGTTCACAAACTTTGAGTTCAACTGAATGTTTGGCATAGTCATTCTGATGTTCCTCATGTCATTAACAAGCTTGTGGAATCTCACGTAATACTCATAGACACTCTCATCTGGTTTCATCTTGAAGTGCTCAAATTCATCATAGAGTTGTGATTCTCTGTCTTCCATAGTTAATTCAGAACCAGAAAGAAGCATCTTGACATTATCCCATACAGCCTTTGCTTCAGTGTTGTGATTAATAAGCTTGTAGATGTCTTTTGGAAGACCTTGAAGTATAATGTTAGAAGCCCTGATATCTGCATCGAATCTCTTTTTCTCCTTATCATCGAGCTCATCATACGTCTTTGGTCTGTCTATTCCATAGATCATTGTTCCATCTGCAGCTGTATCAATTAAGTCTCTAGTAGTCTCAATTTGATAAGGTCCTTCATCGATTGACTTGAGAATGTTGACTCCGTTTTCTTTTCCCAAACAAGACAATCGGATTCGTTGTGCCCATGAGTCATAATCGCCTCAAGCATAGGTGGACGTGTATCGACCCTGCTGCTGAACGTCCTCGCCTACGGAAGAAATAGTAGGAACGATGTTTGCCATGATTACAAGTTCTACGGATTTTACTATTCTTTGATTAAACCGGAAATTGATTCTTTCACGGATTTTACTAAACCAAAAGAACAACCGTAAGAATGTATCACGAAGAAGTAACAAGTCTAAATAGACAAGTAGCTAAACACTCAACTCGCTTAGTGATCAACTCGCAACAACCAACTCGCTCAAAGGAACAAGTCGCAAGGAATCAACTCGCTAAATAGCCAAGTCGCATTAGTATCAACTCGCAACACAATCAACTCGCTTGATGAAACAAGTCGCTAAATAGCCAACTCGCTTTAGTATCAACATGCAACACAATCAACTCGCTTAAAGAAACAAGTCGCTTTAGGAATCAACTCGCAATAGCAAGTCGCAAATGACACAACTCGCTTAACCACCAAGTCGCTTAAAAGCTTAACTCGCTAAATAGCCAAGTCGCATATATCAACTCGCATCCAGTAACAAAGCAACTCGCTTTGAAGAACTAAATATCCGAGAATCAACTCGCTTAGTACAAAGTTCAAAAATAACCACTTTATCAATCCAAAACAACCAAACCACAATGATTTAAGCCTTCCAATTCAAAACATAAACACATATGATGATCCTAAACACAAAAGTACAAGCAAAATTCAAACTTTAACACTAAAATTTGTCCAAATGAATCAAACTCTTCTAAACACTTAATACCCCAAAAACCTTATGAAATCCACCAAAACAAAGAGCATGAAAGATGAGTGATCAAACCATGGCTCTTGATACCAATTGTAAGATATAGGATTTCACAAACACACTAAACCATAAACATGTGGGGCGTTCAAGTATGTTTAGAGAGAGAAAGTTCTAGAGAGAGAAAGGGAAGAGAGTTGGGAACTATGTGAAACAAAGAAAATGGTATTGAGCTCAACCTCTACCTTGGGAGGTAGAGGTATTTATAGTTTCTTACAAACAAACGCCACCTACGGGTGTGGATCATGCATACATGGGTAAAGACCCGTCTGTCCTCCACGGTGTTACAAGACAAACAACTTAATAATATAACTAGACTACGACTACGAGCTTTCTAACGAATACAACCTGAAAAGCTCAAGATATCTTAAAGGAAGTTTATCAAAGATGATCATTGTAAAGCAGAGGTTTCTTATGTGAAAAGGTTTTTTTCAACAGCACTCTGTTTGAAAGGTCATTTTGATTTTAGCTTGTCTGTTTACTTGAGTATGTAAAGTGTATCTGTATTTATTTATTTTTTTTTACGACTTTCGGAAAGACAGCTTATGGTTAACGAATTAGACTTCTGATAATTTAATATTAGTAATATACATTTGTCAACTTCAAAACTAGAACCTTACTTGCACACCTTGCACCATACAGAATGTCTAAACAGTAGTTTCCAATACAGTAACTGTAATCCATCAGAATTAGTAATCACTGAATGTTTCGCTAACAGTTGTTCAAATTGCAAATTGAGTGCACATTGTCAGGAGTTCCACATGATATTAATGAAAATTATTTGATTAAGAAAGAAAAGATTGAAAAGTGTTCAAATTTGTAGGAGCTTTACACAAATACCATATGTCTCATCAGGTCATTATTAATCCATAATACGACAAGTTTGGCACTAATGACTTTTGTAACACTAGTGGACTGAGTTTGACATACGGAAATTGTATTATGAATTAAATTGTATTTTATTTACGTATGCACATTTTAATTGTCTGTATGACATTTAAGTTCAAATTGAAACGCTTTAACAAATGCACTTTTAATCAATTCGTAAATTTCTTCGGACTTTTAACAAAATATATCTATAATAAGTTTGTTCTAATTAAATATAAATTCTTTTCTGATGTACAAAACCATTTAATGTCAATTATGATTGAAATGTCTTTTACTTCTTCTAAACATGGAATAATCTTGTTTCTAATTTCTGTAACTATGGCAATATTGAACTTTTTATAATAAAGTAAAACTCAATGGATGCATAATGGCCCTTTATAATTTAAGTTCTTTGCACCTTTAATCCCTTTTTTTTGGGTTTAAATTTCCCTTTTTTAAAAAAGGGAAAAAACTTTTTC